>JAPFBL010000180.1:0-600000 GCA_026182355.1 Hermatobates lingyangjiaoensis | reverse complement strand
TGGAAAAACAAAAGGACTGATCATTAATGTTCGGCTTCTTTTCCTTTATGCATAATGATTCAATTATATGCAGCCTCGTGTGATTATTTTCTGCATATAATACTTCAATGTTGTCTTCCAGCATTTTTCTACTTAGCCTGCTTTTATGTATGTTCATTGTGTGTTCTTTCGGTCCTCCGGCTGCGAGATGCATCGTAAGTCTGCGTGAAAGTGTTGTCGTCGTAGAACCAATGTAGCTCGATTTTAGGAGCTCACAGTCTCCTATAGTGCAATTATATCTGTACACTACATTGGTTTTTTGTAGTTGTGTTTTTTTGTTGTAGGTTGTTCCTAATTATCATATTTGCTGTGCAGGAACTCTTGTAGTAAATACTAATATTTAGCTTGTCTGCCGAGTTAACACATGTTGTATTTCTTTTAATTATGGCCTTCAAAATTCTTTCATCCTTTTTATATTCATTAGAGAATTGATTCTTATAATACACCGTTTGTATTCTTCCTTCTTCACCCAGCTGATGCTCTTGATTATTGTTTGAATTTATATTCTTCATATATTTCCTTAAAATATTGTCGAAGTGTTGGTTACTATAACCATTGTTGACCAATACTTGTTTAATCCTTTCTACTGCTTGGTCGAAGAGAAGCCAGTCAGACGATGTCTTGAATGCTCTATGTATAAGTGCCTTAATTGTTCCATCTTTATATCTTTCTGGGCACTCACTTTGTGCATTTAAATAAACTCCTGCATGCGTTGGTTTAACATATACTGATGTTTCATATTTCCTGTAATTCTGGTTTATTCTTACATCCAGAAAGTTGATATTATTGTTGACACTGAATTCCTTTGTGAATTTTAAAACTGATGCCTCTTCAAGTGCTTTTTTTAAACACTCAATTTCTTGTTCGTTATTCACCACTAAGAAGCAATCATCAACGTAACGGCAGTACACATGGGGCTTGACTATAGATTCTTGTGTTAACACACTATTCTCTACATGGCACATGTAAAAGTTTGCAAATGTTACTCCAAGGGGAGAACCCATGGCAACGCCATCTATTTGATAATATAAGCTCCCATCAATATGTGTAAAAGGATTTTTAGTTGTGCAACTACGAAGTAAACTTTCCAGAATTACTCTTGAAAAGGGAGGAGGGGTTAGAGTCGGATGTTCATATGCTAAATCACAAATAATTTCAATAGTTTTTTCTACTGGAACATTTGTGAAAAGAGATTCAACATCTAGAGAGGCCATGGTTCCTTTAGGCTCAGTGGCTCGTATTATTTCTAAGAATTCATCAGTGGATTTAAGTAGATACTTAGCAGGTAGGTAAGGAGTAATAATTTTATTTAGTGCTTTAGCAGTACCATAAGTGGGTGTATTAACTTGAGAAATTATATTTCGTAAAGGGTTACCTGCTTTGTGCGTTTTGACATTACCGTATATGTAACCAGGACTAAATTCACCTATGATAGGCTTCAGAATTAAGAAGCTAAGCTAATTAAAGAAGCTAATAAAGGAAAGAAGGAGAAAATTCTGAAGCCTATCATAGGTGAATTTAGTCCTGGTTACATATACGGTAATGTCAAAACGCACAAAGCAGGTAACCCTTTACGAAATATAATTTCTCAAGTTAATACACCCACTTATGGTACTGCTAAAGCACTAAATAAAATTATTACTCCTTACCTACCTGCTAAGTATCTACTTAAATCCACTGATGAATTCTTAGAAATAATACGAGCCACTGAGCCTAAAGGAACCATGGCCTCTCTAGATGTTGAATCTCTTTTCACAAATGTTCCAGTAGAAAAAACTATTGAAATTATTTGTGATTTAGCATATGAACATCCGACTCTAACCCCTCCTCCCTTTTCAAGAGTAATTCTGGAAAGTTTACTTCGTAGTTGCACAACTAAAAATCCTTTTACACATATTGATGGGAGCTTATATTATCAAATAGATGGCGTTGCCATGGGTTCTCCCCTTGGAGTAACATTTGCAAACTTTTACATGTGCCATGTAGAGAATAGTGTGTTAACACAAGAATCTATAGTCAAGCCCCATGTGTACTGCCGTTACGTTGATGATTGCTTCTTAGTGGTGAATAACGAACAAGAAATTGAGTGTTTAAAAAAAGCACTTGAAGAGGCATCAGTTTTAAAATTCACAAAGGAATTCAGTGTCAACAATAATATCAACTTTCTGGATGTAAGAATAAACCAGAATTACAGGAAATATGAAACATCAGTATATGTTAAACCAACGCATGCAGGAGTTTATTTAAATGCACAAAGTGAGTGCCCAGAAAGATATAAAGATGGAACAATTAAGGCACTTATACATAGAGCATTCAAGACATCGTCTGACTGGCTTCTCTTCGACCAAGCAGTAGAAAGGATTAAACAAGTATTGGTCAACAATGGTTATAGTAACCAACACTTCGACAATATTTTAAGGAAATATATGAAGAATATAAATTCAAACAATAATCAAGAGCATCAGCTGGGTGAAGAAGGAAGAATACAAACGGTGTATTATAAGAATCAATTCTCTAATGAATATAAAAAGGATGAAAGAATTTTGAAGGCCATAATTAAAAGAAATACAACATGTGTTAACTCGGCAGACAAGCTAAATATTAGTATTTACTACAAGAGTTCCTGCACAGCAAATATGATAATTAGGAACAACCTACAACAAAAAACACAACTACAAAAAACCAATGTAGTGTACAGATATAATTGCACTATAGGAGACTGTGAGCTCCTAAAATCGAGCTACATTGGTTCTACGACGACAACACTTTCACGCAGACTTACGATGCATCTCGCAGCCGGAGGACCGAAAGAACACACAATGAACATACATAAAAGCAGGCTAAGTAGAAAAATGCTGGAAGACAACATTGAAGTATTATATGCAGAAAATAATCACACGAGGCTGCATATAATTGAATCATTATGCATAAAGGAAAAGAAGCCGAACATTAATGATCAGTCCTTTTGTTTTTCCAGAATTTTAAAGTTACATTCGTGAAAAATAACTATATAGTGATTTAAATAATGTTGTGTAAATGTTCATGTAGGGAATTTTGTAGCAAACCTGTTACTCATGTGTATTAAGGTAGTGTTTTTTAAAAGAATATTTTATTATTAGTTATGTTTGATAGAAGTGAGGTAATTGTCATTGTAAATAAGTATTTATTAGAATTGTTTTAAAAAAACCTTGTATATAGAATCCTTGAAAATGGTCAACGTAGACCGAAACGTCGGAAATGTAATATGAAAAAATACAATGAAAGATAAAAAAATCGGTGAGTTAATTTATATGGTACCACAGAGATGGAAAGGTAGCATTCGAAACCTTGAAAAGGTATGTAGGAAACATACTAAACTTAATGTTGGCAAGATCTTTAATGAGGTATGTTTAAAAGAAGGTCTGCTCCCAAAGTATACTAATATATATATATATATATATATATATATATATATATATTTTTAATATCAAGTATTGATATTAATACTTGATATTAAAAAAAAATAATTATTTGATTAGTTTGATATTAAATTGTCATTTTAATGCTGGGTACATTGACACCACCGACTGATGGGTGATCACTACGAGTGTCGGAATATACAATTCATTACATCAATTTTGATCTTTCGTTGTAATTTGACGTGATGGCATCTTAGAGAAAAAGTATATTTCATTTTTTTACTTATGTTTTATCTTAACCATATTTATAACAAAATATTTATCCACATTTATGACTTTTTATATTTCTTTTAATGTTGCCCTCTTATCTTTATGCAGATTATTCTTTACTCATGTAAACTCACAAACCAATCATTAGAAATGCAAACAATAAACTGATTGTATCGCTGAAGACTTGTTGTTCAGAAGTTATTATGATAACTAAATTAATATTAATGCAGTTTAGAAAAATAGATAAGTAAATGAAATGAAACAGCTTTCTGCTAGAAATATATATATAAATTAAAAAAAAACACTACCTTTCTTATGAACACATCGTTGGGTGAAATCAATCATATTGATGTGTTTATTTTGACACGTTATGATTTGAACTCAAATTGAGAATTACACAATGCTGATTCATTATGTAAAGTTTATTATGTAAGTTTAAAACTAAATTCTATTTAGAATGTTTGTAATCATAGAGATGTAGATCTCAGAAATTATTGCCATTTTGTAATAACTGTTTATTTTGCTAAAGATTATTTTTTTTATATTACCTACCATTGACTTCTAAATAATGCTTAACATTGAAATATAATTAAAATATTAGCATTTTGAAAGCAATTCACTTGTTTTACAACTAATACTGTAAACATTCTATAAAAGTTTTTTTTATAATAATTCAAAAAGCATCAAACAACTTACCTTGTACAATTCATTCTTTACTCAACATCCTTTACTCAACGACTTTTTTAGTAAAATTCTCAAATGATTGTTAAAATACAAATCATTAGCATAGTACAGGCTTTCTGCTGTATAATTAGAGAATTTTTACGCATTTATGAGTAATTGTGCTGACATACTATGCAACTCCATAATAAAATTCGTACTATATCATGGTCAAATAATGCCAAATTCAATATGCATTCTGGAAGGCTAGTCTTTTTTTTTTTTTCAAAAATTATTATATTTGCTAAGGACTCAAATTATGAGGAACGATAAACTTATAAAACCATAGAAAACCTATCTCTTTACAGGAAAGAAATAACATAATAGGAGATCATTGAGAATTCTAAAGAATTAATGCAGCTTCATCGATATTGATAATTTGTTCAATACAATATTCTAAAAAAATCCTAAAAATCTAAGAATATATACATAACAAGGTTTTGCAAAGAATATGTGAAATAAGACGTAATGTCTAAACTATAACCAGAAATTAGTATAATGACTCAGATCTTTCAACTAAAACATGTAGCCTTCAAATTGTCAAATAAATTAATTGTCAAAATGCTATGAAAATTCCGACGAATTTTTGTCAAGGCGTCGGCTTATAATCAGGAATAGTTAAATCATAGGACCAAAACCTCAAGAAACCTTTGAATTACATTTCATAACTTCATTGTTATATAAATTAATTTTCTAATTTATATCTTTTAGTGATATCAATAGTTTATTTATTATGAACACCTTTTTAATATGAACTTCTTTTTCATTTTCTACCAAACGTTTGGGCACTTATGTTGAAAAGCATTGAATGAGAGCTTAATAAAACCTCTTGTATTATGTATCTATTATATAATGTCATATTTTTTCAGAAACAAATGAATTAAGTAATAAAAACTAGAATATCTATGTTGAATAAAAAAAAGTATAATATAAATTACTGCAGAGCTTTCGAGATTGATTTCAATATAATATACATCAGTAGGAGTTGTATTTTAAATAACGTGGTGCTTTAAGTCGGAAAATATTTATTTTAACACTGATGAATTTAATTTAGAATGAAGGACAAATCTTTATTTATGCCATTAGATGGAAGAAATTGAGGAGTACTACTATTTGAGTTGAAATAAACTGGAATATAACGTAGCTGGATCAATATTGTCTGATCTGATTGCGGTGTTTCAATTCGAATCTGTCTTGGTAATTGCAGGAGATTTAAAGTTTCCTTCTTTGCAAATAGTATTCTACGGAGAAGGATGCACGAAATCCTTTTACTGTTTGATTTTCCCTGCCAAGTACCCTTTCATCCCTCAAATAAACTGGCAAGTTTCTGTAAATTGAAGTGCAAAAACACTCGTCTGATAGAAAAATTTCAATTGTTTTTCCAATTTGTTTTGAAAAATTTGATAACTGAAAGGAATAACAATGAAGGCTATTTTCAATATAATGCATAATATAAAATATTCTCTTACATGACTTACTTCTTTTTTTTTTTTTGTTTAAAGATAATCAATAATCACTGTAATAGAGAATAATTCAAAGTTTAGGAAAATTTTTAGCAACATACACTAAAAAAATTCCGATTTTATAGCAAAAAAGTCAGTCTTGATTTGCTATGCTAAACTTGGCCTGCATTGACATGCATTGCATGCTAGCCTTAAATTGGGGATGACCAACGGAATAGACATTGTACAGCTTCCAGTGGGTTCAGTTTTTTTTGAAAAATATACATAAAATTGTCAAAATTCTAAGAAAAAAAAGGTATTTGTTTTTCAGGAAGTCTATTATGTCTTTAATCTTCCCTTAATTCAAGGCATACAGCTTTTTTACTCCAGAATTTCTATATGATACAAAAATCTACGAATAGATTTAATTTTACTTTAGTTAATATTAAAGTTTACGCATTCATCTATCCACAGAGAATCGTAAAACTTATTAAAACTTCATCCAAGGGTTTATACCGCCAAACTTAATCTCTAAGTACTATTCATATGTTTTTAATTAATATTTATAATTTAGTGGAAATAGGTGGATATTAAGATGACAATTATTAAACAAAGTAAATAAAGTTCATATTTAATAAAGAAAAATAAATGGAGTAGCATTCATAACATAATGAGCAATTAAATGATAATTGGTAAATATCACAAAAAAATTCAATATGACTGGATCAATATATTTCCTTAGTATTTACGAAAATGTACGTTCTTAATCGTAAAAATATACCACCTACAGACAAATTATCATGCTAATATATTTTAAGTTGCCAAATTAAAATTAATTGACACAGCAAACTCTATAAGAATTTTTGCCAACAGTATCATAAAATGTCTATTTTAAATTAAAAATGTTCTTCTTTGAACGTATAAGCATCATTCCAGCTAATTATAAATATTAGTTTTTTTGAATATATCAACACCAAATGATATAAAAAAATCTGTAGTTAATTTTAAAAAAACATGAATATCAGTAAAACCTATTTTTCGATATGCAAACTCATATTTCTGTGGCCGAAGTAAATGAATCTGCAAGCCACTAAAGAGTCAATTTTTTTTTTTGGTTTTAATTTATTGACGCACTGAAACTCATTTCTGAAAAAAAATTCTCATTAGTCTCAAAAGGGTAACACCCATCTTCTGGATGGTTAATAACCATAATGGCTGATACAGCTATTACAGAAAACATTCTGATGAAAACTTCTATATGTTTGCATCTTAGTATACTCGTATTATCAAAACGTGAAACGCTTATTTATAATGAACATAGCATATTAATAAAGTTAAACACATAACGTCTAATATTCAATAGAGGGTGAAATCATTTCTCTATGGTAGAATTTCAAGAACGCGTTAAGTCTAAAATAGGTTTCCCCTGGGAATAGCACATTCATGTATGCTTTGAATAAACACGTATTCGCGTTAAACATCTCTTTCTTTTTGTTTCACCCATCCGCTTCTCCAAAACAGCCCTCTAAACCCATTTTTATTGTTCTCTTCCTTCCCCACAGACTTAGAAAGTTTACAGCTATCTCAAAAACGTGCCGATTGGTGTTAAACTTTATTTCCTTCACTCCATAATCTAACGTTCGATTCTTATCCCTTTAGCTCCTTAAACATTATTCTCTATTCAACTTGCTTGGTTACTTCATTTTTCATTCCAGAATGACATATATAAACATACAATTTATTTCATAGTAACATTTTATTTATATTCAACACCCATAACTTACTAACTACATCTTCATTTAGAGAGACTGAGAGAGTAGATGAGAGTACAAGATGAGAGAATAGAGAAACTGAGCCTCAATTTTCAATTTGCACCAATACAAGTAAAGAATATAACTTTGTCTCATGTCCTGCAATGTATATGAATTGTATATGGTTGAGAGATATTTGTCAAATTTTTGAAATTCTTACTGTAGTTTAGAATTTAATTATTATTTCAGGATTTTATTGTGAAATTTTGTTGTATATTTAGTGATAAATTTGTAACAAACATAATTCCTTTTATTTAAGAGGTCATAAACATATATTTGTTTGTTATTTTTGACTAACTGACAAAAGTAATTTGCAAATATCAATTTTGTAAACATCACCGCAAATTCAAATTTGTCTTAGCGTTCAAAAATTTGAAAGCAGTCAAAGAATGTATATATATTAGGTATGTTCTCTATCCGGATTCGGTCAATTTTCTAGGATAAAAAATCAAACTCAATTTTGCCAACATTTCGGTTTTATTTAAAACCTTCTTTGTAGGTCTATGAACAAGGTTTTAAATAAATCCGAAATGTTGACAACAAGAGTTTGATTTTTTCCTAGAAAATGGACCAAATCCCGATTAGAGAACGCGCCTATTCTATCAAACAGTCGATATATTATTAAATCTGCTATATATATAGATGATGTATATACATCATATATATACATATATATATTTCTTCAAGAAAAAAATTTCCTTCAAGAAAATGCAATAAAAGAGATTTTTACTCTTCGTTCGCCCATCCACAAATATTGTTTACAGAAAATTATGCATAAGTTCCATTTAACGAGACACACAGTGAAATAAATTATAGCTTCTTTGAAAAATTTCCTGAAATGATTAAACAATATCTATCATATAACTCGGTTTGTGTAGAAACAGAACCCAAACATTTTATTCAAGAATTTCTTAACTCACTAGAGTTGTGGTTTGATAATTGATTGTTATTTCACTTGCTTATTTGAAATCCTTATATATGTATATATATATATATCAATGATCAAACCACAATAAGAATGGGAAAACAAGACTAAGATCAGTTGTGTTTTTGACTCTGACGAAGACCGCTTGTTACGGTTAAAAGATCTTAGTCTTGTTTTCCCATTTCTTATTGTGGTTTGATCATTGATTGTTATTTCACGTGTTTATGTGAAAGCTTTTTATATATATATATTTGTATAAACTGGCAGTAGGTCTTCATCTACCCGTGTATTGTTAAATAGTAAAGCAGATTCTGCATCCACAATTTTTTTTCAGTAATTGTTCTGTTTTTCTAATCACTTTTCTATTCTGCGAAGACAATGAAAATAACAAATTTCCCAGGGACATACTGAAGGAAATAACACAGTCCAATAATTGATAAAATATATTAACGACTAACTAAGCAAAATTATAGAAGAAAACTCAAGCTTTTGACATCGTACGCCATCTTAAGGTAGAATAATGTAAAAACAGATAAATAACAACACAAAAAACAGTAATATAACAGTATGTAACAGTAAAATAGCATTAAGTAACAATATCTGTATTATTGCCTCCAGTTTGTCCGTGGAAATTTGTTATCTTCATTGTCTTTGCAGCAAGAAAAGTGATTAAAAAAA
Source organism: Hermatobates lingyangjiaoensis (assembly GCA_026182355.1). Lineage (NCBI taxonomy): Eukaryota > Metazoa > Arthropoda > Insecta > Hemiptera > Hermatobatidae > Hermatobates > Hermatobates lingyangjiaoensis. The sequence continues at coordinate 590,717 of JAPFBL010000180.1, read as the reverse complement.
ATGAACAATTGCTGAAAAAAACAATTGATGAAAAAAATCGTGAATGCAGAATCTGTTCTGCTATTTAACAATATATATCACCAGATAGCATGTTTCAAAGCAGATCCAAATTTATGCCCTTAATTAATATTTTTCTTCATTCTTCTGTGTTTGTTGTTTTAGGCCTCATTGTATTATTTATTTTTTTATGATTATTTTTTTTTACTTTATGCTATTACTACTATTTTTTTTAGTCGTTCTAATTATTTATTTATTTTTTTATTTGCCAATCCTACAAAAGACATTGCCATTTGCGCTGTGTGGTGAGTTTTTGTTTGCCAGAAAAAACAGAACTGTTCATTTTTAAACGAGATTGAAATATTGATGTGAGTTTTGTTGTTTTAAACCCGTGTTCTCATCTTTTAATTGTTTGATTAAGTTGTCTTAACGGACTATTTTTCTTTTTTAGTTCAAATATATATTATTACTTAAGCTGTTAAGATGTCTTGAAGTTAATATTAGACAAGCATTAAGCAAAGATATTTTAATCTAAAGAGTGCTAAACAGGCAACTGATTATTTTAATTTTAAATCTTTTTTAAACATTATTTTAACAAGTATTAGGGGAGCAAACACAATCTGTAATTCAAACTTGTCACCTTTTAATCTGTTGCTGACACTTGATATCTCAGTCTGTCTAAAGCAGATGACTCTCTGTAATTTTGATAAAATATCGCAACGACAAATCTCCGAGTCACATTCAGTCTCATTTAAAACATATTTTTTTTTTTTAACAATTCTAATAATAAAAAAAAAAAAAGCAACGTTTGTTATAATTTTGTTTTTGGCAATATAAAACTACTTGAAAATAACCTATATGCTACTTTTATTTGAATGTCGTTTAAATAAAAATTTGTTGTGAATTATTGGTAAAATGTATATTTCATTGTTTGCGATAAATATTTTATTCTTTTAATATTATGATTTTGGAATATATTGATAAGTTGTTAATTCTTTGGAAGTAGAAGTTATAAGAAGGGCTCTAAAGTGGAACATGTGACAAAGTAAAACAATCAACTCACACAACTCATGTGAATCTTCTATGTACATGGTTATATAGAAGTTACTTATACCTTACCTTATACTTATACTTATACCTTACCTTATACTTATACTTATACCTTACCTTATACTTATACTTATACCTTACCTTATACTTATACTTATACCTTACCTTATTACTTATACTTATACCTTACACTTATACTTTATATCTTATAACTTTACTTTAACTTATCTACTTACTTAACTTATACTTATACCTTACATCTTATACTTATACTTATACCTTTTAATCTTTGCTATACTTATACTTATACCTATACCTTATACTTATACTTAATACACTTAACTACTTACTTATACTTATACTTATTATACTATATTACTTACCTTTACTTATACTTAATACCTTACCTTATACTTATACTTATTTACCTTTACCTTATACTTATACTTATACCTTACTTATTACTTATACATACTTACCTTATACTTATACTTATACCTTACTAACTTATACTTATACCTTACCTTATACTTATACTTATACCTTACTTATACTTATTATCCTTACCTTATACTTATACTTATTACCTTACTTAATACTTATAACTTATACCTTACCTATACTTATACTTAACTACTTATACTACTTACTTATACTTACTTACTTAATTATCTATACCTTATACTTATACCTTACCTTATACTTATACTTACTTATACCTATACCTTATACTTATATACTTATACCTTACCTTATACTTATACTTATACCTTACCTAACTATACTTATACCTTACCTTATACTTATACTTTACCTTACTTTACTTATACTTATATACTTATACCTTACCTTATACTTATACTTATACCTTACCTTATACTTATACTTATACCTTACCTTATACTTATACTTATACCTTACCTTATACTTATACTTATACCTTACCTTATACTTATACTTATACCTTACCTTATACTTATACTTATACCTTACCTTATACTTATACCTTACCTTATACTTATACTTTACCTTACCTTATACTTATACTTACTTACTTATACTTATACTTATTACTTATACTTATACTTACCTTATACTTATACTTATACCTTACCTTATACTTATACTTATACCTTACCTTATACTTATACTTATACCTTACCTTATACTTATACCTTACCTTATACTTATACTTATACCTTACCTTATACTTATACTTATACCTTACCTTATACTTATACTTATACCTTACCTTATACTTATACTTATACCTTACCTTATACTTATACTTATACCTTACCTTATACTTATACTTATACCTTACCTTATACTTATACCTATACTTATACTTATACTTATACCTTAAGTTGACAATGTTCAGTAACATTTTTTTTTAATTTTCCAAAAAAAAAAGTTAACATTACATAAAATCTAGAAATTTAAAATGTAAAAAGAATTATGACTGATTTTTGAATCTGATAGCTTTTGTGAATACTTTGAAAGATAATAATAAAAGTTTGCACAATAATTTTGCCACCAAAAATGCAAAAGTGTCATTAATCTTACCATTAAAAAACTCAGCTACCAATAGTCTTTAAATATCTTATCAATTGTATTTGTTTACATTAATTTGAAACATGTTTCATCATGATTAAGTAAAACAAATTTATTCTTTAAAGTGCTTTTAAAGAGTTAATTTGACATGCAATGAGTGAAAAATTTATGAACAGTTGAAGGTTATACGATATAGATCAAAAATCAAAAATTTTATCCATAGAAAGAGATTGTATGAGTTTATTGAGTAGAGTATTACATCTGTCATTGCTTTATCACACTGATTAAGGTAAAAAATGGTAATTACATATTTATAATTAATTATATTTATATATAACAAAAAAAATAACCAAATTTTGTTGGTTGCTATAAAGCATAGTGATTGCAACAAATCCAGTTCAAAGAGAGTAATTGGATAAGTTGTCTAACAACCATTTGGTGAAGCTTAGAAATAGAACTATTAGTATTATATTTATGTGATCAAAGTATACTGGTATGATTTCTATAAGTAAATAAATAAATAAAGTAAATAAAGAGAGTTGTAAATGTGGTTGTCAAATTTGAATTCTGATAAATTCAGCAGAAGATAGAAAATTGTTCTTGGATGTTTCATCAACTGTTCTTGGATGGCTTCAGTGTAAGTTTAGTAGTCGGACTATTCTCATCATCCTCTCGTAGTTACTATTATGTTGATTGGACGAGACACTCCTATTACTCTACTCTGAGTACACTGACATTATTTGGTCAAACAATCCCGATCATATGTCTCTATGTAAACTGAGATCCTGTTGTTTGAGCTTACCATCACCTTCTCTTATGTCGATTAATGATCATGAATAAACTTACGACTGTTTTTAACACCCTCCACAAAATTAATTTTCATTGTGAGTCCTTTAAAGAGCTGGCGAATTATAGTTGTGTTGTTAACTGATCAGAGGTTCAAGAAGTAGTTCTGAGGTAAAATGGATAAACCAACAAAAGTCTCCACACAAATGTACTTCATTTGTGTGGAGACTTTTGTTGGTTTATCCATTATACCTCAGAATGAGTAAACACCACACAATTACGGATTGCCCAACTAATGATTCAAGAAGTATTGTATACACAGCCTCATAAAGCGATTTAAAAGGATAAATGAATAATCAGTTAGCACTTTCCAGAACTCAGGTTGAAAAACTAACAAAAATGATTTATGAATACCAGGTATGTGTGGTATGGGTCATCCAGCATCATATTTATTTCTGGCCCAACAAATTTTTTATAAACTAAATGCTATGCCAATATTCTAAATCTAAATGAAAAAAATTACTTTTTTGATATTTTGGTTCAAAATTTACAAGAGAAACCATAGCATAATTACAAATTAAAGTTTCATATCAGATTTATATTTGCTCACATTTGTTTTCTTAAAGGATGGGTCTTAAATATTTTTCACGTATTAATTTTATTAGGTATATTTTAAACATTTGTTAAATAAATTCTATTTATCAAACGTTTTAAACATTGCAACTAATGTTAACCAATTTTTTTAAAATAAATTCTATTTATCAAACGTTTTAAACATTTCAACTAATTTTAACCATTTTCTTAGTTTGTTTTATTAATTGATATTGCCATTGAAAAATCTATTTTAATTCATAAAAGTAATTCATTTTTATAACAGCTTCAATATATTGTATTTGCAAAAGGAGTACTTTTCTGATTAATTGCAAGTGGTTTTTACTTCAGGGTTGTCAAATGGCTTTGGGTAGTGTAATTGCTTGCGCACGAAGTATCTACCCAGGCAGTGATCTCAAGCTAGACATTGCTGTACAGTAAGCCTACACGGTGTAGAAGGTTCAGATAAAGATGGGCTTAGCTGAGAAGGTTTGTTTGATATATAAGATCCACGCAGCATTGTTACAGCCTGTCCAGCTCGTTACAATAAGCCTTAATGGTTGCTTCTTCTCCCTTCTCGCAGGCCACCTCCCCTAATGGTCTCTTCTACCTCATTCCTTTTTACCAAAGTGTCCTTTACCTATCTTCCCTTTTAACAGACCTGCCTTCTGCCTACTTCACCTTAGCTTCAATTTAAATTAAATTTTCAACTGCCTATTTAATTTTCATTATTTAAATTTTAGACTCCTAAATAGTTTGATGAATTCAACCTTAATATTCTTAATAAGTTGCCGTATTTTTAATTTATTTTTGAAAAAAAACCATATTTTTGTTAGTTTTATTATATTGAGATAAGATCTAGAAACATATCATATTCCGGTTTCATTTCTAGAGTGAATATATTTACTAATATATTATGATCAATATGATTCTTCTACATATTTTTCATACAAATACTACAAAAATCCAAAAAACTTATTTTCATTTATTATATTACTTACATTTTTGTGTTTTCAACAACTGCTCTATTATATATAGAAATCAATTTATTAATGTGAATTATATGGTAACAAAATATTTCATTTTACATTAACATTCTCAAAAAATGACTATTATTACCAATTTTATCGTGTTAAAATATAATACTCAAATATAGTTTGATTAAGCTAATTTTTATTTTCTTCAAAATGTTCAAACTAATTTATTTGTATTTGATGATTCTGTTTGGTTTACCTTCTTACCCTTTTTTTTTTGTTCTATTTCAGAAACTTGGAAAGATATCAGAACTACTGATAATCTTTTACATGTCTCCTGGAACTTATAAGTGAGACTTGGATAATTGTTCGTAAATAATTCCTATCTACATGATAAAATTTATTATAAGAAAGTAATTACAACTATGCTGTGAAACAGGAATTGTTATGAAGTTTAAGTGAGTTATTTCCATTTTGCTTGGAAACATTTGTTGTTGTAGACAACCCATATTTCCTAGTACTCATAATTTTATCATTTCTTAAGTAAATGGCAGAATGAATTTTTACGATGCACATAGAAAAGAACTTTATAAGAAGAAAAAAAAACAAGTCTTCAAGGGCGAGGTTTTTGGTTAAATAAAATTGTTCATTTAAAAGATTCACAGTCAAATTTTGGTCATTCTTAAAAAATTTCCTTGTGAAAAACAAAAAATCTTTTCAACACAATTTTGAAAAGAATATTTTAATTTTTTCTGAGAATACGAGACCTCATTTATTTGTTATATTAATTATTTTATTAGGTTTTAATATGAAGGATAAATAAAAATACATTTGAAATTTGATAGTAAAAAGTTTAATACTCATTTTTGTAGGTGTGACGCACTCGTAACAAAAATAGCTCCCATTTAAATAATTTCATTTACGATAAACAAGAACAGAGTTGCTATTTAGTATTTTGAGTTTAATATTTAGTATTGAAGCAATAGGAATGAGAAATTCTCTATATTTGAGCTTACAAAAAACCAAAAGATAAACTACTATCTTCATGAAAAGAAGGTTTTCAAGATTTATAATCATTCAGTTATCGAATTAAATAAATATAAATAAATTAAATAAATAAATATTTCCCCTTGTAGATTAAAATGTTAATTCAAAAGTCTAAAAATCGTATGATATAGGGAGTAGGTTTTGTGTCTTTGTATGTAATCTGTATTTGAGGCTATTTAAATAACATTTAAGGCGACTACAGTGAGTAAATACCTCATAATAACTGGTTGCACTACCTTTAAAATACGAACTACCTTTAAAATTACTACATTTACTCGTATGTAGGTAGACACCTGTCTAACACTAAGATTTTGAATGATTATTATAAATTTACTAAAAAAGGTATAGCATTTATTATATGATGGTTACTAAAACACTTATTTTTCTGAACTCTGAAAAATTTGTAATCAATAAGTATGTGCAACATAAGTATGTTACACATACTTATTTATTCATATTAGTTATTCCATATCAGTTTTACTTAAACAGGTTAATTCTTTTGTAAATTTGGTCGGTTAGTTTGATATTAGCACTCATAATAATATGGCTTAGTGGAAATGAATTCAAAAGCGAATGTGGCATGAATATTTTTAGTGTTTGTACCGAGGAAGTGTTTTGGTATTGAGTGAACTTATCAACACATCTTCCTCATCGTACTTCTTTCTATATTTGATATCCTAGAAATAATTCCTCACTACATAGTAAATGATTATTTATTATAAGAAATCGATTATAACTATGCTATGAAACAGAAATTGTTATGAAGTTTAAGTGAGTTATTTCCATTTTGATTGGAACAGAAATCTAAGTCTGGTTGTTGAAGTTTCTTGGAATTTGCTTGTGACTCAGACTGATTGCAACAACTTATTCAAAGGATAACCTCAAGAATTCTACCATCACTTTCCCTGTAGAATGTATTTCATAGGTATCAAACGAAATCTATCCCAAGGAAATTTCTGAATGACACTTCACGATAAGCGCTATCCAACAAGAACACAAAGTTATCTGTCCATCCTCCTCAGTGGTTATTGATCTCTTAGAATACTTGAAATTCTAGAAATAATTGTATTTAATGATATATGGAACATTTTTTTTAGCATAACTATTATAGGATCTAAAAGTTTTTTTGCACGCTTATGATGATGGATATTTCAGATTTTTTTTCTTTCATAGAAATCCAAAAAGTTTCAAAACTTAATTTCCTCATGTTTGACAGTCAATACATAATCAGTGAATATAACTTTTAAAAACTTAAAGTTATGTCAACTTCAGTTTAACAACAAATATTATTTCTATTAAAAAATTTTCTTGTAATCATATTTTCCAACACACTACAAAAGAATAATTATTTTTTTTACAAATATCGTAATAAGAACTAAGTTATTACAGAAATTTTTCATGGTAAATTTTTAGATGATACTTTATGCTACATGAATCCACTGTTTGAGTCATTCGAACCAAGTTTGTTTTATGTTTAGATGAAAATTAACATTGTTTGCCTGAATTTTATTTCTGGGCTACAAAAGTAATTTTTTTTTAAAAAAAACACCATTAGAAATGTTTCTGAATAACTGTTAAAATTATTTAAATAATTTCCACATAAGGATATGCATTGCGAAATGTTATTTCTCAATGTTATACCGAATATGAAAAAATATAATTTTATTTTACACAAAATTTAATGATCAACTGGAATCAATCTCATGTAATAGAGTTAAAATATAGTTAAGTAAATGTATAAACAAATATTGATTGAAATTTAGGCAGGAAATTGTCTAAAAGTATTTTATGTAAAAATTACCCATCCCTACTGTGTAACTGGTAGAGATTAGGTGATGCATTTTATAGAGGTTTAAATGTACAATGATATATGTAGGGTTGAGAGTTGATTGAATTCTGTTTCTGAAGATACAGAATGAGTTTCATAAGATACTAATTCAAGATTACTAGGTGACAAAGCAATATTTATCTTTGAGATTTTGCAATGAGAATGTATTTGAGAGAAGAGGTAATAGCAAGTGCTTCGTTAGTAAAGTGCACACAAAAAACTTCTATGAAGAACAGCCAGTAATAGAGATAATTTCTGAAGTAATAGAGCAGTTTCTGTTTTTCTGAAATTTTCAAGCGGATAGTAGCAATATCCGTTTCATATCATTATATTAGTTAGTATGAAATAGACTCTGATTTATGAAAATGTACAGAAATGAGGTGGGGACAAATTGTTCAGTTCTGTTCTTGGATTCATCCTTATCTTAGAAGTTCTTTTTCTTATTTTGTTAATAAAATGTGCAAGACTTGTAAGAAATGAACATGCATTTCTTAGAATGTTTGTACATTTTCTTGGGATGCTCCGAAGTGCTGCATACACCTAATTTAAGAAACCTTCAAATGCATTTAGCTACACTAAATTCAATGGATGTATCCTTACTAACTTTTTTCTCTCAGTAGTACAATAATTTCTGGAGTAGACAGTGCATCAAAATAATACTGTTTATATTATTATAAATATTTTATTAATTATTAAATATTTGTTATAGCAAATTATTTACATCAAACCTTACTGTAAATTGAGTGCATTTTCTTCAAGGGCATTTAGATTATCTTCTAAAAATCAAGTAATTTTTATTGGTTGTAAAAGTAATGCACTCCCTGTGATTAATTAATGACTGAAGTAAATGTAGACTGGGGTTTAAGTGAAATGTTGAAATCAAGCAGAGATAGGATTGTTTATAGAAGTGCTGGGACTCGAGAGCTTTTTGCCAGAATAGCCATTGTTAAAAGAAAATTAAAGCTCTTCCTTAGGTATAGACAAAAGTGGTTAAGTGAAAACTGGCACGTGGATCTCATTTCAACTTGGTGCTATATGAAGGCGGCTATCAAAAGTGAGAGACAAACATAACCCATCTGACGCTTCTACAAGCACTCAGGGCAACTTCTAACTCTCAATCTATCTCGCCATTCAAACAGAATTGCCAATAAACTGTGCCAGTTTTATCTTGAATAGAAAATCAAAAACTTTTTTTTTAGGGGTGTCGCTGCAGAGAATGATAACTCTAATAAAAATCTGAGGTACAATTTATAATATGCATAGTTTCAAACTAGCTTTCAAATGCTGATAAACAAATGTTTTATCATGAAAATTTTGTTTGATTAACACAAAGTTTGATCAACAATTTATGTGTCGGCAAGACACAAACACAGAAACTCTTTACAAATACAAAGACATTCTAAAGATATTTCAACAGACTGAAAGACATTCAAAAGACCTTCTACAAAGATAAAGACATTCTAAAGACAGTTTCACAAATCTTTAATATGTCATTTATAATTAAAAACGGTTTTATGTAGTTTAACTAATCAATAAAATAGTTTTCTGTATTTTCCAATTGAATGAAAAACTGTTTGACATATTGTGTTTATTACTTAACTTGCTGCCTGCTATCAAAATAAAAATAACCTGAGTAGGAAGCTCTCTCCAAAAATGATACGTCTCAAAGCCTAGAACTCGAAGCCTTTATTATACTGGGAAAAAATATTCTTTCATTAGTCGATATGGGTTAACATGTAATCAATTTCAAAAGAATATATTTCTTAAGTAGGAAACCATATTTTTTACAAGCAACTTTTTATAATTGCCTCTGCAGTGAATATCTGAAAATAGTTTGCAATAGTTTAAAAATATAAAAATCCTTTATGAACCTTATCTTATTTTCTCCCATTGATTCTGTTAAATACAGTACAGTAAGAAATACATGTAAGAAACGTGAAAAATTCAATTTTAATTACAAAATTTGGAAAGTGAAGAAGCAGTGATTGTGGTTTGAAATTTAATGATGCAACTAGTTATTAGTAAAGAGCAAGATATTAAGAAGTGTCTGTAACCGTGCTGTATTAACATAAAATATTGCGATTGAATGACAAGGGTTATGAACTGAGTGTTCAAAAAGTTATTATGAGAAAAATATAATCCTTTGTAACTGAAAAATCTTAAACAGACTGGACATTCATAAATAAATGAACTTTAGGAATGGTTTATGATTTTTAAAAGAAGTTGTTAAAAGAAGTATCTTAAGAAACAATGCAAATAGGAAACCTGAATTTAAAAATGTATAAACATTGAGCAAAAAATGTGGCTTCAAAAGAACAAAGGCTAAAAGAAAAAAAAACAGTCATTAAAAATGAATGAGTTTTAATAATAGTGGTAGATCTTAAAAGGTCTGGTCTTCAATAAAAGTGAATCTTATAAACCTAGAGGATTAAAAAACTTATTGACTCAGAAATGACTGAACATTGATGACAAGATAGTGTAGGACTCTGTTGGTAGACGAACTTAGATATGAACAAAGTTTGAAAAGTGTAGTTGAACAAATAGACTTTAAGATGTACAGAATTCAAATAAAACAGGATATGAGGAAAGAATATGATATAAAATAACTTCACATTATGATGTTGGCTAATCTGAGTATTAAATTTAGGACGAACAGAATAATTACAAGATAACAGTTGCCACATGCTCGAGAGTTTTTCAAGAATAACATTGTAAAATCTTGCTTTGGTGGGCTGTTATCGTTTATTTTGAGAATGCTTGTAGATTTTTTTTTATATCGTTAATGGGTTAGTTCCACTGAGGTTAGTAATATTAGAATTAGTAATAATACATTCCGTCATACCTCGTAAAGTCTCTGAAAAGCTCGACCGGTTTGAAGATGGGATCTAGACGGACCCGAAACCGGTCGAGCTTTTCTAGGACTTTACGGGGTATGACGGATTGTATTATTACTAATTCTAATTTTTTTTTATGTTGAATAATTTATTTTAAAAACTGCCATTATATTGTTTAATATAACAAGATTTCATAATAAAAACGTGAAATAACAGTCAACACCCAAACTACAATAAGAAATGAGAAAAAAAACTAACATCTTTCAACTGTAACAAACAGTCTTCGTCAGAGTCAAATTCCAACTGAGTTGGGATCTGATTTTTAATCTTCATGGGATTTGACCTAACGAAGACTGCTTGTTACGGTTGAAGGATCCTAGTATTTTTCTTAATTTCTTTTTGTGATTTGTACGTTGATTCTTTAATATAAATAGCTTATACCATATAGAGTAATCAAGTATCACTATGATCTAGCAATATCTACACACTTTAATCATATATTTGATACTATAAACTTTTTTTAAGAATAAGAATGGGTTATGGGTTTTTCAAAATATAAAAATCAGTTAATACTAGATATGTATTTTTAAGTAGCTTTGATTATAGCAAAGTATACAGATTAAAAAAAACTAATAATTAAAAGAAGTCTGCTAAAAAGTGTCAAATTTTATGACAAGCAGGTTTTAAAGAGGTAAATGCAGTAACATGGAAATAATCAAAACAGGTTAATGGGAACTGAAGTCTGTTCCATCGCACTTACCAAAAAATTAGATTTCAAATTATTTAAAAATTTATATATCGACTCGATATTTTAAAATATGATACTTCGTAATGAAATATCAAATAACATCATTTTGTTCAGAGTTTTAAGGCGGTTTTCTGGTCAAATTTTTACTTAATATGTAGAACACAATATAATTTTAACTGAAAAGTTCATATGCTTGTTAACTTTTCTTTCTAGATACGAAAATTGTGACTATTTCTAATAAAATTTAGATTTTAATTAGTTTCTAAAAGTTTCTTCCTTTTCATAAACTTTGTTCATAAAATGAAACCATTTCTTGGCTTCTCAAGTTTCAAAGTAGGCAGATAATTAATATTTCAAAATTTAGGATGCAATATCCGCAGACTTGTGATTTGTACCTCAATTACAAGAATTTATGTCCTTGAAGAAGTTTAAACTGAATTACATTTTCAAAGACCATAATAAAAAAAAAATATATTAAAAGTTAAATTATCATTTGAGTTTTTAATATCTCATAAATATTATTTAGATTTTTTTCCAGAGTTGATTAATCTAGGTTTCTTTTGTGATTGATATTATGTAGTTCTCAATAAAATATTGAGAGAGACCGTCTTACATGAAGACGTTCGAATATTGTTGTGGAAGTATTACATGAATTATTGATAACTTCATAAATCTTTTGAACCTTTATGGATGATATTTTATCAGTTTATTTGAAAATCACACAATAAAAATGTTTTAACAAACACCTATACACTAATATTAAAAACATGTTTTTTTTATAATTTTCTATAGTATAATATGGTTAATCAAAGTTTATATTTTATTTTCACTTAAAATTCCAAAACACCATCCAAACTGGACGCAAATCAGTTCACAAACGAAGAAAAGCAACACACAGAGAAAGAGACACACTTACAAACTCAAATTTTCGGATGATCCGTCTTCAGGAGAAAAGAGAGAATGGGCGACCAAGCACGCCGGAAACACAACGGCAGGAAACCGTCCCGGCAACCGACCATGCTGCCACGCGAGCCCGGTTCAGGAAGTAATGAAGTAGAGACGATCAGAAGAAAATTAATATTAAAATTAAGAATTAAGAAAAGCAGTTCTGGTTGATTGAAGGTAAAATAAACAGCAGGAAGATAAATGAAGTATAAAAAGGAATACCGTGAAAAATACCTAAAAGCATGAAAAAGGAAGATAACAGAGTTGGTAAGGCGATGAGAAACAAATGAAAATACAAGGATAACCAACTCTGTTATCTTCCTTTTTCATGCTTTTAGGTATTTTTCACGGTATTCCTTTTTATACTTCATTTATCTTCCTGCTGTTTATTTTACCTTCAATCAACCAGAACTGCTTTTCTTAATTCTTAATTTTAATATTAATTTTCTTCTGATCGTCTCTACTTCATTACTTCCTGAACCGGGCGTGCGTGGCAGCATGGTCGGTTGCCGGGACGGTTTCCTGCCGTTGTGTTTCCGGCGTGCTTGGTCGCCCATTCTCTCTTTTCTCCTGAAGACGGATCATCCAAAAATTTGAGTTTGTAAGTGTGTCTCTTTCTCTGTGTGTTGCTTTTCTTCGTTTGTGAACTGATTTATATTTTATTTGGTATACAAAGAATAGAAAACACATATTTTTAAGTTTATCAAGGAATGAACATTTTAAACATCTGAAATATTTCGGATGATTTTAGCAACAAAAAAGTTAAATTTAGTAATATAAAAAAGAAGTGAATATCATGTGTGCTAATGTTTTTTTCTTGACTGAGCCTAATGCATTTATAGGTGTTCATTGTTTTCTTTTTATATCTTCCCTTTTTAGTAAAGTTATAAATAAAATAAAGAGTTAAAAAAAAATTAGTTATTTTTTAGTTAATAAAATCCTTTATTTATATCATCCATCAGTTGTGATCAATCTAAAGACCATGATTCATAACTTTTCCAACTGATTCATAACAATTCCTCATTCGAAATTTTTACTTTAATCATGGATATTATATAAATTACTTAATTTTTAATCTTTGTTGGAACAAACAAAACTTTTAAGCTTTAAATATTGTACCAATCCTGTAAGAATACTTTAGATTGATCACAACTGAAGGATGATATAAATAAAGCAATTTATAACTAAGAAAGAACTAATTTTTTTTGGAACTCTTTATTTTATTTATAACTTTACTAAAAAGGAAAGATATAAAAAGAAAACAATGAACACCCATAAATGCATTAGGCTCGATTTTTAATAAAAGAGTAAAATTGAAAAGTAATATCAGATACAGTTCAGTATATTTGGAAAATTCTTGAAATATCTTAATATTGGCGATGGAAATAGGAACGAGAAACATTAGAATCGTTTTAGTTCACAAGTAACTTGAAAAGTTGTCCTAAAATTAGTTCTTTCCGATTCATTAAAATACGTACTGGGAATTACGTTGCTACAATTTCCTATTGTCAATGGATTCAAATACTTTAAATATATATAATTGTCGTAATTAATTTTGAATGTTTTTTTTATTAGTTTAATTAATTAAAAAAATACGTTTTACTATATTAGAACTGTTTAAGTAGGTCTAATTATTATTACTAAAAACTAATAATTTACAACATACAAAAAACAATAAATTCTTTAATCTAGAATTTATTTTAGATTAAAATTGACGATCACTTCAGGTCTGCATCACAATTCTAATAAGTGCATATTTCTAGATTTCACTAGTTTGTAATGACTTATGTTATGTGTGCATAATAACCTGACTGTATAACAGTATCTTTGATTTCCCTTGCACGGCAAATATTTTTTTAGCTACCAACCTGAGGTAGTGTTTGGAAACATTTACATGCCCATGACACAATACAGTACTTTGCCGAAATTTGCGATTTATATAAAGAAAATATGCACAAATATGATCAAAAATAATGAAATGGTCTTTGTTCTTATAAAAAAAATTACGTTTTACTATATTAGAACTGTTTAGGTAGGTGTAATTATTATTACTAAAAAACTATTAATTTACAACATACAAAAAACAATATTTTAGCAAATCTTGTAAGAGATTGAAAATAAAACAAATAAAACATTTATAAGTTATTGTTTTGGCTAAAGACAAATCAAAACATGTTTTTGCAGGATCTTAAAACATTTAAGAAAATTAATGAAAACAGAAATATAAGCTATGTAATATGTATAACTATGCAGTAAAAAAAGAAATAAACTGCATGAAAACAATATATTTTTGCTATTTAGGCTCTTGTTATGGGCATCGCTAGAAGATAAAGTATCGTCAGCTCTACAAATATTAGTTGATGTAATAGATTAGGCTCTTGTTATGGTCATCCCTAGAAGAAAAAGTATCGTCAGCTCTACAAATATTAGTTGATGTAATAGATTAGGCTCTTGTTATGGTTATCCCTAGAAGAAAAAGTATCGTCAGCTCTACAAATATTAGTTGATGTAATAGATTAGGCTCTTGTTATGGTCATCCCTAGAAGAAAAAGTATCGTCAGCTCTACAAATATTAGTTGATGTAATAGATTAGGCTCTTGTTATGGTCATCCCTAGAAGAAAAAGTATCGTCAGCTCTACAAATATTAGTTGATGTAATAGATTAGGCTCTTGTTATGGTCATCCCTAGAAGAAAAAGTATCGTCAGCTCTACAAATATTAGTTGATGTAATAGATTAGGCTCTTGTTATGGTCATCCCTAGAAGAAAAAGTATCGTCAGCTCTACAAATATTAGTTGATGTAATACAAGCCAATATTGATGTATGTAGAATACATATAGTTGAACTATTTTGAAGAGAAGAATCCAATTTCAAATAGATATATTTTCACAAATTTTAGCAGTTTACGCAGTTTTAATAATTTTGAAAACATCTTTACGGTTGTAAAAGTTGCAGGGGAAGCAGTTAGCTTCATTGCCCGGTCGATCATGCCTTGCTTATTCTCACCCTACCATTCACAGTTGGCATTAACCTAATTCTAAGATTAATATCCAGTCACTGTTTAGACTTCTTCTTATAAATGTTATCAACAGCTGGACGATCTATGACATCCAAGAGACTATTGTATCAATTATTTGTAATTATAGTTTGTAAATTATATCTGTTACTTTGTATTACCTTTAGCTACTAGTAGTTTGATTAGTTTGCTTAATAGTAATATGGATTTATCTTTCACAAATATATCCTTAAATAAGAACTGAATGGTCCCATCGAGATCATGTATGATTTAGTCTCTTCGGCTTTGATAATAGGCTCCAGTCTCGCACTCGGACCGCCATGATCTATCCTTAATAATCGATCACCAGGTCAAAGCGGAGGGCGAGAGTCGGCTGCTTTATTTATTTATTTTTTTTTTTTTTGATTTTGAAACCGTATGCCTTTTCTGTTAACTTTCGGTCGGTCATGCCATTTAATTCCCAAGGGACCCCAGGACGAGCGACCACTTTCATCAGGTTCGGAAAATTAGTCTTCAATTCTGCATTAGCCTGTCTCTTGTTATTTCTTCTTCTCCTGTCGTCTTGGTCGTCTGTGTTATGAGTAAATGGGCGTATATTTGTGTCCCTTTTACTTCCCTCTATCACAGCACAGGAGGACAGTTTTCCAATGACGAAATCTGGTAACTTGCCGCCTGACACATGCTGCAGGGTCCTGTCAAGTCGCCAATCGCTACATATCAGAATAACATATATCAGGATTATACATCAGCTGGCCAAGGATACCTTCTACAATGGCTAAATAAGAATGGGCCCCTTCCTATCTGTAGGCATGGGAGTGCTAACCCAGTTTTGACTCTGTACCCTCTCAGATCAGTTCCGCCGGTGTCAGCCCTTGTGCAAGAAAGAAACGAGAAAAATACAGTTCATTGACATGTGTAGTGAATTGTGTGTAGGATGTGTAGGTGTGGTGATGAGCTAAAAGAAAGTGGGGTGCTATTTTCTTCAATTACACACCTCAACTGCCCCTAACTGTGTTTGTTTGGAGCCCTTATTAGTTAATCAGAGCTGCCCTGATAGGAAACAGATCATGCAGGGTCTTTCACTATCCACCAGTCGTAGACCTGACCAGGGATTTTATTTACTATTTGTTTTATTGTCTTCTGTTTTAGTTTTCATTTATAATATATCATTTTGATTATAAAAAAATATTTGGGCACACTATATTTTTCTTAATTATAGAGAATAATACAATATAACCTCTTATATTTAAATATGTTCATACATTATAAATAAAAGTAATTTACGTTTTCTTTATTGTATAAAAAAAAGGTTATTAATACATTTTAGGAAGCATAATAATTCGCTTTTTAAAAGCAAGATTTTCTTTTTTTTAAGATTCTTAGTCTACTGGATGTTTGTTTTGGCCCAAGGCCAATTTCAAAGACATTTCCATGCAAGAAATGCCCACTAAATTAAGTTGAAATGTGCTTAGTATGAAAGCATGTAAGGGCAAAAGAACAATACCAACAATTGTGGAACACTGGTGGGATTTATTCCCACAACATAGGAGGGTGAAGCTTGAATTAGTACTGCTAAAGGCTGGCATTTAATGAACTTCTTTATATTTTTAACCCTTCTGTGATCCATTTTTTTATTCTTTTTACATTTCTCTTATTTATTTTTAATATTTCTTTGTGTTTTGAATCATGAATAGAATACTAAGTGCTCCGCATAACTTTAAACTAATTTAAAGCTGGATTTCTTTCCGTTGGCTTATAAGTCGATGATGACCCAACTTTATGTTTAAGGATACAGTCATTTTTTATGATAAAAAAAATATTTATTAGATATACAACTTTGGAATACTAATAAATTGGTTAAATTATTCAGCTACACACAGAATTAGAAAATATATGTAATAGGTGGAATAATTCAATTTGAAATTGATTTTACTCCAACGTTTTTAGCTCAGTGTATTTCAAAGTGTTTAATTATTAGAGCTAAAAAGTGCTAAAATGGAAGCAATTTCATTAAAAACATAGAGTAGTTTTCCAATTATCTCCATTTAACTTAAAGCTATTGAAACGATTGATGGATAATTGTTTTAAAAAATTCATGAAAAAAGTACTGTTACAAACAATAAAAAATATATATGCTAGTTAATCTCCTGAAATCAAATGTAGGAAAAAAAACCATTCTACTGTGGTCATCAATAAATTCTCAACAAATAAAGCGTATTTTTATTTTTCTCTCAGTAGTATGGTTATTATTTGTTTTAACTTTTCTATTTGAATATAATATTTCTAATTAGGAATAGGAAATCAGCAAATATTTACATATTTTTCTTAGAAATAACACCGTAATTATATAGTTTTAAAAAGATTTTATTATGTGATAGAGAAACTGACATAATAATAATATTAATCAGATTCAGGCAAAAATTTGATTAATAAAATGTTAAACAGTAATTAGAGCGCAACTTTAAACTATAATTTCTTAAGAATTAATGGATTCATACTGCTTCTGAGTAATTTATTTTAAATTTTTCTTCTGTTAGATTTATTCATAATTTGGGTTACATTGCAATTACAACTTTACACTTTCTGAACCCATGTATATTTTTGTTCAAAACGTACTCAGTTTTTGTTTAGTCTTAATCAATGTTAAGATTCATCTTGTTTCATGGAATTTATTTCACTCTTCTAAATATATTCACTAGTCTCTATATATAAAGGTCGTGAGTTTGTTTGTTTGTTCACCTATTTTCCGTAAAGATAGAGACCTCAAATTAAATATATATCATTTATGATATGGTCTGAATGATGTTAAATAAGAGAAAATGATCACTATATTCCCAAAAATGGAGCCAGGGTAGCAAGTGTCTTGCGTGCTCGCCGATGACAGTAGTGCAAATATATTATAAATAAATGTAACAGATATATAATAAACTACTACATTAAAGGCTAAAAATGAATAATTTTAGAAACAAACTTGAACACAACTGTCAAATGAAATACGAATGTTCTAAGGTAATATTATAAAGGTACATTCTTTCCATTAATGTTATTTTATGTTAGATAAATAAATTGAATATTTATTTACCATAATAATAGTATATATGCTTTTTTTTACTTTTACATGTTTTTTTTATTTTGCTAAATATACTTACTTGTAAATATCTTGAATTATGTTAAGAATACTATATCAAAAGCTTGGTCCATATAAGGATCTGTTTCCGTGCTTTAATAACCAGAACCAACAAACAAATTATCCCTGACAATCATGTTCAGTTAATATATTTTAATAACTTTTGCTATAATTTCTGAGTGACGCAAAAGATCACGGGTAGTCTAATTTCTTATAAATCAGTTTAATTCCAAAGAGTCCTAATCAATTATGCATTAATTATTAAATACTAAGCATTTCAATATCAAGTTAAGTGGGTGTACATAAATGTTATAACAAAAAAAAATTACCCCTGATATTAGTTTATTAATTTCACATTATTTTATGTGGTTATTTATTGTAGCCTATAATATAAAACACAAACATGTTAGTCCATAAATGTTACTGATTATGCATTTTAGGACTGTCGGAAAAATTTTAACTGAAATTAAGTTGATAGATCACATAAAAGTAATTAGTAGAAGTAATTTTAACAAATATTAAAAAGATCCGAGGAAAGGTTGGTTAAAAAGATAATGTGAAAACGTGAATGGCGAAAAACGTAAGATAGAAGGTAAGACCCTAAAAGCACCGGCTTATGGGATCATTATTCATAAGAATGCTTGTAAGTATTGCCAGGTCGCTTGGCGAAGGTTATTCTAGTAGATGCATTATTGAACAACATACTCTTTCCAATTTCCACTTTCACATAAAGTGTTTAAAATGGCTTTGAAACATGTCAGTCCAAACGGGTCGATTTCGTCAAAAATTCTAGGCTAATTTAAATTCTTGATAGTTTTTTTTTTGATAATTGATGTTCACAGTGAGTCAATATATATATATATATATATATATGATGCTGAAATAATTATATGCATATGTCATAATATGTAGATATTTAATAATGACAGAATTCTAAAAACAACCAGCACTATTTGACATTTTTTTTTCAAATCCTATAATAGTGGTTATGTCTAAACCTTTAATTCCTGTTTATTTTTATCCAATTAAAGTAAAAGTACTAGTCTCTGATTAGTTTTCAAACTGAATACTCTTATTTAATTTAAAACTTAAATTAATTTAAAATTTTAACTTAATATTTTAAATGCAGTAATCAGAACATAACCTGATATTTCAGTACAAGAAAGAAAAAAAATGTGTAAATAAATGAAGGAATATTGCCTTTAATGAAGTTAAGAACATATACATAAAAAGTAGATATAAATTAAATAATAGAACTGAATTAATTGATAAAAAACTACTGAAAATCAAAACACGAAGAGGTGAAGAGGAAGTCTTAGAGATTTTAGTTTATTTCTAACGTAGTGCAATCACTTATTATGTAGTATTTACTCATTGTAGGGTAAAAAGCTAATGAAATGATCTCCACATATAAAAATTTAATGGTATAAACAACGCGTTTGCCTGAAGAAGAAAGAACACTACGTGTTCGAAACGCGTTGTTTATACCATTAAATTTTTATATGTGGAGACTATTTCGTTAGCTTTTTACCCTACAATGAGATTTTAGTTTAATCCTAATGAACTGTGGGCATAAATTAATCAATTATAACTTATTCTCTAACTTTTAATCTTGCTTTACCTATTTTTATTATTATTATACTTGTTGCTGTTATCATATTTTAGTTACCTTTAGCGTAGTATTGTTTTGAATTTGATGAAGGTTTATCAAATTTTTGTCAATTTTGACTCTTCTGAAAACACAATTCTCAATTTTACTTCACTTATCATTTATCTAGATGCAAAACTGATCTTAAGTATATTGTATTGTTGATGTGCTGTTTCGTATACTAAAGAAAGGTACCGCCGAAAAAAGGTAGACTGGTTAGATCAGGTTGCAGTGGTAGTCTCACACAAGGGAACATATGGTACATAACCAAACATTGGCCTATTGATGATACCGTACGAAGATTGAGTCTATATTAGGAGTCGTAAATTTTGCCTAACTCAAGTGTATTTAGAGCAGGGATCTTTAACGAGGAACTGACATTGCACAGGCTCGGGACCGACATTTAACGTCCTTTTCCGAGGGACGACATGCTCAGATTTATTCAACTCCCGCGTGAATAAATCGAGGGTCAGGTGGAGATCGAACCCCGGTCCTATCAGTTCAGAGGCGAGCACGTAACCACTGAGCTAGCCTGACCCCTTGTAAGGATCTTTAACGAGTACCTGACACAATACAGACTCGGAATCGACGGCTTGATGTCCTATTTGAGGGGCGATGTGATCAGATATATTCGCCAACTACTTGAAAAGTGAAGTACAAGGTCGATATTGAACCCCAGATCTACCACTTTAGAGGCCATCACTTTGTCACTGGCTAAACTGGCACCCCAGAGTAAGTAGTTACTATGAAATCAATATACATACACATATTTCCAGATGCTTGAAGGAGCATGTAGCCAAAATGTATTTGAAAAAAGGCAAAAATAAGTATACGCATATATGTAGTTCAGAAATTCTTGGGCACATAACTCCAATGATAGGCAAATGCATTTCATTTGTAAAATATTGAAAGAAACATTCTGAACTCTATTCAAAACTGATTGATCTTAACCACCATTGCAGACTCTCCTATTGGTTCAAAACCGATATAATTTTTCAAATTTAACTGTCTTTTATTTTCATATCATTTTTCTATTTTCAGTTCTTTTATTTTCCAACTGAATAATGTAACCAACTTCAAACAATATTTGTTTATTACTTCCTGCAAGAATTAAACATGTTGGGCTTTCAGTTTAAAAGGTTTTTACAAAGAGAATGAAATTATTTGATATTAAATAACATGACTAAACTTTTTTATTGGTTTTAATACTAATAAAGGCCGAAAAGGGTCAATTCGAATAAAAATACCAAACAAGAAATTCATTGGCTAAGTGGTATCAAAAAAGGCTAAATCTGAGCATTTCGCCCATAATTAAGTCAGTCTAACTACCCTGTACATGGCATTAAACCGTAAGTATCTGGTAGTATATAAAAATATTTCACATAAACACGTGAAATAACAATCAATGATCAAACCACAATAAGAAATGGGAAAACAAAACTAAGATCTTTCAACCGTAACAAGCGGTCTTCTAACTGAGTTGGGTTTTTGACTCTGACGAAGACCGCTTGTTACGGTTGAAAGATTAGTCTTGTTTTCTCATTTCTTATTGTGGTTTGATCACTGATAGTATATGTAAATTCATTACTCAAGTTAGTTTCTTTGATGTCCTCCTTATTTTTTTGTGGAGATTCTCGTAGTAATTTGTGTTGACCTTTTTACCTTTTGTCACGCGTAAATAATATTTTTAAAATTTCTTCTGTTTATTGTTTGGCAATAATTACTTAGTACATTCCTGCTTGGCTTCACTGTTGTTATCAAAGTCCCTACTGCTGTAGCCATCGTTAATGAAGTATTGCTCAAGGTTTTGACTGTTGTGTTCTGGTTATCCTAATTATAGATGTCTTGATAATTCTTTTAGTTAATGCCTTCATTATCCGTCCTTCGTACTACTCTGAGCACTCGCTTTTGCAAAGCAAAAAGAGCTAAAAAGCATCCTCCAATTTGAAAAATATTGTTTTCAAAACTCTCTTGTACAGTTATTTTTATATTAAGTGTATGTCCTTGATAGAAGGTGTCGAAAAGTTTTCTTAATAAAGAAACACGAACTGAAAGTTATTCTCATTTCTTTGTAATTCACAGGGAATTTCAATATTCCTATCAAATAACCAACAATTTATCTTGATTTTTTTTTACACAATTCATTTGTTAAAAATAATTTTCTTGATTTAGCCAATGCAAATGTTTGAGAATATTACTCATAGTAGTGAGAGGACTGTTCTTCCATCAGTAGAAATCTATTGTTTCGTTTTTGCCACTACAATCACCCGTCGTATTATCCTATAATAGTAAGCAGTGTCACATTCATGAAAACATAACTTCTCAACATTTCTCAATGGTTCAAAAAAAAAATATGGCATTCATTTATTAATTAATATTAGCAATTAACAGAGAAACCGTATAAGAGTAATGGTTGGTTATAAGAAATCTGCATTACCTTTGATAAGATATTTATTCATAGAAATGCAAGTATATGATACTCACTGTGTCTTAAATCATTAATTTCTTCATCTTCTATAAATATATTTCCTTCATGGTGAAGGTAAACCAATATTGCAAAAGTCTTCGCATATAAGAATTTTTTTTTTGTTAAACTACGAGTTTGAAACCCTTCGTGTTCATTGTGAAGTGTACTGTCAATAGTAG
Source organism: Hermatobates lingyangjiaoensis (assembly GCA_026182355.1). NCBI lineage: Eukaryota > Metazoa > Arthropoda > Insecta > Hemiptera > Hermatobatidae > Hermatobates > Hermatobates lingyangjiaoensis. Next base: position 567,926 of record JAPFBL010000180.1, on the reverse strand, counting down.
CAATGAAGGACAGCCAAATATCGAAAGGGACTGTTTAATCTACATTAATAATAGTAGATTCTTCATTAAGTTTTCTTGTTGTTTATCTATAACAAATTATCGAAATAAATTTCTTGAAATTTCTGTGTTTTAGAGTTTTTATTTTGTTTTTTTAAAAAATTGCAAAGGCTATTTTGAAAGTTGAAGATTGATTAAAAATGGGTGATTGTTATTATAAAATGACAGTGTTTTACAGTGAAGTGAATTAATATGTGTTAAAATGGTTTCACTATTTTTAACAGACTGCCTTGATCATATTCCAGTGATAATGACAACTGTATGTGTTAAGACAATATCAATGATAGTACAGACCTTCTGAAACAAATTACATAATGGTTTTGTTGGTTTTCTATTTGTATGCATAGAACAGATTTTCTTAAATAATTTCTCTAAATTGTTTCATTGCTCTTAACAGTTTCTATGTTATCATATAACATTGACAAAGACCGCTTTGGAAGTTGCAGATACTCCGAGATAAAGGTTGGTAGACAATAGCTACATGGCTAGAGACAGGGGTCTGTTTATCGGCTGCACGGGGCCACACCCTCCTGCACTACTCTTAAATTCACTTCAGCCCTTATCCGGCCCACCTATCACCCTCTACACTAACCTAACCCTCTTCAGATAACAAATATGTATTCCACCAGGTTAAGGGGAAAAAAAGAGACCACCAGACTACTTTTAGAACCAAGATAAAAAAATGAACAAATATTAACACAGGTAGATACTATCACACAACCTCTCATCCGACCAGCCCTTACGCCAATAATAAATTACGCCTGTACTGATAATACCCAATATGGTTCTGAATTTACCCTAGTTCAAAAGTAATATTATGTTAGGCAATGATAATATTATTTTTAATAATATATATATTGTAAACAGGAAAATGATCCAAATGGACAACAAAAAATTTTGTTTGGACAACAAATTTTGTTTTAGCTATTTTCCTCTTATATTCATTATTATCTTGTAAGTTTTTTTTATTTATGTTTCCTAATTTTATTTATTTTTGCTTTTTATTTCTTAGCTTATTCTAAGTTAATTTCTCTTACCTCATTTGAACCGGGCACACGTGTGACAACATTGTTGGTCTCCAACCGTCGCTTCACAAGTGCGCTTGGTGTCCCTTTCTCAACTCTCCTGATGACGGCTCAACCGAAAATTAGAGACAGTAAGTGTGTTTGTTCCTTAGTTCTGTGTTTGTGATTCAATATATATATATATATATACTTTTTCGTTGAAAATACGATCCGAAATGGACAAATACAGTTCAATGTACATAAAGAAACATAGAGAAATTAAAAACACACACTTACAGTTTCTAATTTTTAGTTGAACCGTCCTCAGGAGAGATAAGAGTCCTCTTATCTCTCATGAGGACGGTTCAACCAAAAATTAGAGACTGTAAGTGTGTGTTTTTAATTTCTCTGTGTTTCTTATGTACATTGAACTATATATATATATATTTATAATAGTATCGACCGTGGAATACAAACAAAACTAGTTTATTGGGACTCGGTCAGTTCTTCAGGTTGAAATTAAACTCTCATTGCCAACGTTCTGGTCCCTATTTAAAACCTTTTCCATAGGCAGAAGGATACATTTTGAAACTGAAAAACTAAGTATTACATTACAAATCATTTTGCAAAGAAAAATAGTCTGTGGATTTCAAACTACAGTTGCTGTTGCAATCCACAGATTTTGCAATCCAATGTTGCAATTGTTACATTGACAGATGAACAATTGCAAATTAATTTTCAAAATATTAATTGGTTTATTACCGGTAATAATGGTAAATTCAATATAATTTCAATCTAGGTATACATTTGTTTATTGAAAACTACAGACTAATACTCCCATTAATTAATTAGTGTGCTGAATTATTCGGAAATATCCATTCGTTATGCATAGAAAGGTTATTGAATTCATTCATTATAAATTATCTGACTAGATATTAATGCTCTTAAGCGTTGGGTATTGAATGATTCAACAGCTTCTAACAGTTAAACTATTGTTTAGCATTATATTACACAAATAATAGGATAATTTTAACCATGATTAAATTAAAATTTAATTTATATTACATTTTCAAGGAAAAATGAAACACTTTTATTTGTGTTTTTGGTATTCGCAAAAATGTTCAACATTTCATAAGTTCGTTAAGTTTTCTATATGTGTATATCTCGTGCTCTTAATTCCGAAATTTGAACAAATCTTGAGTTGAATAATAGCTGAAAGTGTTTAGCATGACTGAAGCAACAAGAACTCAGTCCCTTGATACAAGTGGCAGTGGAAATGATATCCTTGTTTCTCACCCTTACATAATCAAAGTAAGAAACCTCACAAATATCTTCAATGCTGTAACTATAAGAGCAACAGCAACCAAAAAATGCTGTTTTGTATTATCATCCAAGATTGTCTTGATGAATACTTTGCCCAATAATACAGGAGCTAACCCCATTACTGGTCAGTGTACGAGGTGTATAAATAAAGTAGTGAGACTGATTTTTTTTAAATTTTCTATTCAAATATAATTACAATGTGATATTGTCACCTTCAAAATAGTTCCCTTTGGAAGCCACACAGCGCTGGAGACGGTCCTTCCAATCATTGTAGCATTGCTGGAACTCGGATTCTGGAAAGGCCTTTAGCTGGTCGGTTACAGCAGTTTGTGTGTTTTGTAGTGTCCCGAAATGAGTTCCCTTGAGGTGATTTTTCAATCTCGGGAAGAGGAAAAAGTCACAAGGACTCAAGTCTGGTGAATAAGGAGGCTGAGGAGCAACAGGAATGTTTTTACTGGCCAAAAACTCCTTCCCTTTCTGAGATCTTTTTGGTCTTGGGAAAGGTTTTTCGGAACCATTTTCGCACAAATTTTTCTCATCTCCAATTCATTGGTCAAAATGTGATGAACGGAGGTGTGATTCAAATTCAACTGTTCCCCGATCATTCTGACTGTCAAGCGTCGATCTGAACGCACAAGGTTACGTACTCTGTTGACATTTTCATCGGTGTTTGCACTTGAAGGCCTTCCGCTTCGTGGTTCATCTTCAATCGACTCTCTTCCTTCTGAAAATTCCTTAAACCACCGAAAAACCTGTGCCCTTGATAAAACACGTTCTCCATAGGCCTCCTGAAGTTTTTCAAAAGTTTCGGTTGCATTATGTCCAAGTCTGAAGCAAAATTTGATTGCACACCGCTGCTCAACTTTGAGGTCACTCATTTTTAAAACGCTCAAGAAAAAACCATTTCACGAAAACCAACGCTACGGACAAACAAATGACTGTGGCGAGTTCAGATTCATACTGGAGGCGCATCACACGTGCACCTGACGCTACTCAAGGCCACGCGTCTCCAGCGTTGCCAGATCGAAAGCGACGTTGCCAGTCTCACTACTTTATTTACACACCTCGTATAACTGATAGCTCATATAAGATAACAAAGAAATAATTTCTTACAATGAATTTTATTTTATTTCTTTTTTTTAGAACTAGTGTTTGTAATTGTCAAGAATACAGACATCAACTATCTTTAGAGATGATTGCTTTCTTAAAGTTAAAAAATTAATAGTACTGACGGAAATAAATCAAGGCTAGAAGAAAATTCCATACTGACATTTCCCCACAAAGTAGTTATTAACAATTACATTACTTTCCTTGATAACCAGATAAGTGCTACATTGAATAACGAACTATCATCAGGCATCTACTTACAATAATGGTACTCCGGAATAAGAACATTTTTGAACTGATTTCCAACTAAACAACCAAAAAATAAGAAACGTTTTGTAATAGCGGAAACAAATTTAATGCAACTGAACAACGTAAAAACTGACTTATCTTTTTTAAATAATAGTATTCTAGAAGGATTGCTCCCAAATATTACAAATAATATATATATATATATATATATATATATATATAAACGAAATAAAATAAATAAACAAAATAAATAAAACGAAACACGATCCAAACTGGACATAATACGAGTTCAAAATTCAAAAAGATTAATACACAGACTAAGGAAACACACTTACAGACCCAATTTTCGGGTAATCCGTCTTCAAGAGAAAATTTTAGTCTGTAAGTGTCTTCATATTCTGTGTTACTCTTCTTAAATTTTGAACTCGCATATATATATATATATATATATATATATATATATATATATATAAGATTTCCCATAAACACGTGAAATAACAAACAATGATCAAACCACAATTATAAAAGGGAAAAAAGACTAAGATCTTTCAACCGTAACAAGTGGTATTTATCAGAGTCAGAGACCGCTTGTGGCGGTTGAAAGCTCGCAGTATTTTTTCCCTTTTCATAATGTGATGTGATATTTGGTATATTATATATATATATATATATATATATATATATTATTAAAATAAGTAGCACCAATTTCTTGTTGACACTCTCTAGTTTTCTTATCATTTTGCGGTGAGACTCTGGTAGCTTCCAAAGAATGTTAGCGAAAGACATTAACACGCACAATAAACTTGAGGTGAACAACGAAAACACTTGAATAAACCACTTTTTGAAAAAACCTTTTTAGTTACTGAAATTACTATAACTAAAATAAAATGCATACAAGCTTTCGGCTGTCATTCGCCATCCTCAGGTACAAACTAAAATTAATTAAGGCTAATAAACTGAAGTTAAAATAGAATAAAATATTTGAACGGTGTCTACACAAATACTGTGTGTATTTGTAAATACACCTGTGCTTTAGGAAGCAAATCTAAGGTAGGATGATGGGAGGGGGAGGTATGCATGGTGACAGGGTCGGCCAAAACTACCTGTGGTCCATTCCCTCCTCGTCTCCCTTACAATTTTGAAACTATTATCAAAATTCTTGAAACTAGGCACAGAGTTGAAATCGTTACTTTGGACATTTTGGTTTTTTCGAAAAGTGGTTTATTTAAGTGTTTTCGTGGTTCACCTCAAGTTTATTGTGCGTGTTAATGTCTTTCACTAACCTTCTTTGAAAGCTACTCTGAGTCTCACCGCAAAGTGATAAGAAAACTAGAGAGTGTCAACAAGAAATTGGTCAATGCAGAAGCAGCTGCTTATTTTAATAACATATGCTTAAGGGAAGACCTGCTGCCATGGTACAGAAATATATATATATATATATATATATATATATATAGGTGTGTTCTCTAAGCGGGGTTCGGTCAATTTTCCAGGATAAAAAATTAAACTCTCGTTGCCAACGTTTCGGTTTTATTTAAAACCTTTTTAATTTGTTTAAATCATTAGTTGTGCAATCCGTAATTGTGTGGTATTTACTCATTCTGAAGTAAAATGGATAAACAACAAAAGTTTTCACTTGACCAACCCGTCAGTACCACTTCCTTGGTGTTTTCCTGATGATGAACACAAAGTGTTCGAAACGCGTTGAATAAAACTTCATTTGTGTGGAGACTTTTGTTGGTTTATCCATTTTACCTCATAATGTTTAAATTGTTTTTAAATAATGTTTAAATATTGTTTTTAAATAATTTAAATAAATGAAAAGGTTTTAAATAAAACCGAAACGTTGGCAACGAGAGTTTAATTTTTTATCCTGGAAAATTGACCGAACCCCGATTAGAGAACACACCTATTCTATCAAACGGTCGATATATTATTGAATCTGGTATATATATATATATATATTGATAAAAGTATTGACGGTGGAATAGAAACAAAACTAAAATTTATCGGGTCCCGATAAATTTTAGTTTTGTATTATATAATATATATATATATATATATATATATATATTTATATATATATAACTAGATTTAAAGAACAAATTTTTGGAAAAGATATCAAACTTAGTTATATATTTTGATTACCTCATTACCTATTCCAAAAGCCAAAACTATTATTTTATGACTTCTGAATAAATTTCTAGTTGAGAGATTCAGATAAAATTTAGAAACCATCTAAAATGTTGATATGTTACCCTTAAAAAACTCAGTCCCTTGTTAAAGTTCAGTGAAACTATGAAAGAAAGGAGGTTGTGTTTGAGACAAAATATCAGAAGATCGGGGGCAAAAACTATGGACAGAAGAACTTGAAGTATAGATAAAAGGAGTTTGAAGAAAAAGAAATGTGAAAAAGGGAAGAGTCAGACCAGAATAATACGTTTATAAAAGGGGACCTCGAATGTTTCGCTTAAACCTTTGCATAAATATGATGTATATAAAGTTGGACAGTTTTTTTACAATAATCCTAGCAGAACTTTTTAAATAATTCTAAGTATTTCACTTAGACTTAATAATGTGTATATATAGATTCGATGAATAGATAATGATATTTTTTTAGAGAATAGTTTTTTTAGAATAATTTTACTTTTATCACTATATAATAATAACAGATTAATTGAGAAAGATATATAAGAGAAAATTAGAGGCATTAAATTACAAAAAATATATAAATGTATTGAAAATACTCTTTTAATTAATATAAATAGAAGAGATGTTTGAAAATGATTGTAGTAAGTATCATGTTTATAATAATCATATTATTTGATAAAACCGTTTAGTTGTTTAACAAATATCTTCTTCTTATCAGTTTATCATTGTTTTAATTTTAAAAAAAAACTTTATAGTTTTCTGTAGAATTGCTCTAAATTGCGTTTAATTTATTGGGGAGATTAAAATTAACTTTTGAAGTAATTTTTTTTTGTGAAGAAGTTAGATAAATGATAGTTGTTATGGTTTTGGTAACACCAATAATGTTGGTTACAATAATGTTAGTTGCTTCCTCTATCGTGACCACATGAATAAACAAGCCCCAGTTTATCCCCACTACACTACAGTGGCTTATAAACAGCTCAGCCTAGGCTTTTGATTCTCAACAAAACAAACTTATACTTTAATAAACTGACATAAAAGAGGTTGTTAATTAAAAAATGGTCTGATTTTATTACAACAAACAAATGAAAATAAAATATACACTTGATTTTACTTGATAAGTTCGTTGTAATATTTAAACGAGGAGTGAAACATGAAATGATTTTATTTAGGTTTTTTTAGCCAATTACACTGCCCCTAATAATAGGTTGCTTATATTATTTTACAAAGTAATTGATTTGGCTAAAGTATTTATATTTTACTTTCATACTGGTTTAAGAGAATGGCTTAAAGTTATACACTCAACATATCCTGTTCCATTTCCAAAGAATTTAATAGCGTGAGAGCTATGTTATTGTCAATAGCATGCATAACTATTCTAATTATGCTAGTATCATGTGTTAGATTTATTGAAATACGTATTCTATGACTCCTCATTTAGCAGCATAGGCAATGGTTCGTTTCAACAAAAGTATAAAAGAATTTTTCCAATAATATTTCTTGGACAAAATGAAAGAAAACTGTTAAATTTAGTAGATAATTTAAAACACTAAATCTATCAAAAATATATGCATATCAATATAAATAATTGACAAAAAAAACACAAGAAATATAATTGCAGTATCTTTTTATTTCATTTTAAAAACCTGTTAGATTTAAAAATGCTTTCTTCTGATTTTATGTACTCCAAAACTACAAAAAACATGATTTTGCAAATGTATGTTTAATATCTATGCATATTATAAGATTGCTTTGTGTAGTAAAGTCATATTTATAAGATTAAGCGACAATTTGGATTACATGCATTGCTATCTGTTTGTCATGAACTAACAAATTAAATAATAGTCAATTTCAACTATTTAATGATTATAAAGATACAATGACAATTGTTAATTATGCGTACCCATGTAAATTGAGTAAGCACAGGTCCAAAGGAAAATATCTCAGAGAAAAATGAAAGTTTACAGTGCAGGTGGAGAGTTAATTGATACTATTAATATAGAAGACCACTAATTTATTTATCGTCAATTTCTGTAGTTTAAAAGAGTTCGTTAATTAGCTGTTTCCCCTTAAAATATTAAAATACATTCTTCTTTTCCAAGACTATGTTACAGTGCGTTAAGTTTCTTGACAAAGCACATATTTTCATAACAAAATATGATTTATTGTTATGACTTTTTACCTTTAGCCATTATTATTATCATATTTAATATCACCAAAGTATGTCATGATGAAATATATAAATAATATTGACTTGTTATTTTATTAGGCTTTGAGGTAATACTTTGACCGATACCTTAGAACTATAGACTTAAACCACGAAAATAACATATACAAATCACACACACACACACACACACACACACATATATATATATATATATATATGGGTTTTTGACTCTGACGAAGACCGCTTGTTACGGTTGAAAGATATTAGTCTTGTTTTCCCATTTTCTTATTGTGGTTTGATCATTGATTGTTATTTAACCTGTTTATGTGAAATTTTTTTATATTAGTATAAGTAGGAGGCAAATCTTCTTCGAGAAAAATTGCATTAATGAAGATGACCAATGTATGGTCGAAAGCTTGTTTTTGTTTTAGTGTTCTAGTATTTTAAAAGTGGTTTGATATTAGTTTTCACAGTAGTTCTGGTTGTTACTTTCACATGTCTCTGACAAATTAATTATGGAAATTACCTCTAGAACAGCGAATCATATTGAGGAAAATCGAGGCTGTCAGCAGAAAGGTCGTTTATGCAGATGCTGCATATATATATATATATATATATATATATATATATAAACCAATTAAAAAAGATAGTACACAGATAGACAGGGGAATAACTCACTTCTATATTTCGACCATCGTCGTCATCAGAAGGCGAAGAGTCCCGCAGGAAGGCAGAGCAGCGACTCAGGCAGAGTCCCGTTCTGCTTTCCTGCGGGACTCTTCGCCTCCTGATGACGATGATGGTCAAAATATAGAAGTGAGTTATTCCAGTGCCTATCTGTGTGCTATCGTTTTTAATTGGTTTTTATTTAAAAGTCCGTTGGACCGTTTCATTTAATTATTATATATATATATATATATATATATATAATATATAATAAATAAACTTCACATAAACACGTGAAATAACAATGAATGATCAAACCACAATATGAAATGGAAAAACAAGACTGACATCATTCAACCGTAACAAGCCATTTGAAAGGATACAAATCCAGTTCAGGGTATAAGAAAAGATACAAATCCAGTTGGGTAGTATCCAATTGGGTTTTTCACTCTGACGAAGACTGCTTGTTATGGTTGAAAGATCTTAGTATTGTTTCCCCATTTCATATTGTGGTTTGATCATTGATATATATATTCGTAAAAGCTGGGAGCAGTCCTTCTTGGATACATGCGTTTAAAAAATGAATGTCCAATTTCACATTGTTTAATTTGTTAGAAAATGTTTCTAATTTTCTAAAACTCTTTTTTACCTCTGAGTTTCTTTTGTTATGAATTAACTCTCCATATTCATTCCATTGAATTTATTCTTCGACATGTTTCAGTGCTACAATCACCATCGTCAGGAAAATTATCACATAGAATAAAATAAAATGAAACTATTACACTTGATAAACTAAACATTACTTGATAACAAACAAACAACAGGAAATAAATAAAGAATTTAATTTAACAATTCAATGGAATGAAATATGGAGAGTTCATTCATAACATAAGAAACCCAGAAGTAAAAAAGAGTTTTAGAAAATTAGAAACATTTTCTAACAAATTAAATAATGTGAAATTGGACATTCATTTTTTAAACGCATATATATATATATATATATATATATATATATATATATATACTTTTTCGTTGGAAATACGATCAGAAACCGACAAATAATTAAGTCTCCAACCGTCTCTGAACCATTTCGCTTGGTTTCCCTCTCTTATCTCTCCTGAAGACGGTTCAAACTGAAAATTAGACACTGTATGTGTGTTCTTTTGATTTCTCTATGTGTCTTTGACTATATATATAAGTTATGATATGAATTATTGTAGTCAAGGCAAAGACAGATTTTGATCAAGCAAAAATTTTAGGAAAGAAAATGCTAGAATTAGTGGCATTTAATTAACAAGAAGGAATTGTTGGGTGGGAAGACCTAAGAGTTTTAATTCTTCTCTGGTATTCCAGGGGACTTAGAAAGGGGGCCTCAATTTAGATGCAAACTAGGATTGAAGGCTAGTAACTCAGACATGGGTTCAGACTTAACAATCGACTCTGTCATCCAGCTTCCAATTATTTACAGCCTACTTTCAAAACACCCCAGTTTTATTCACTTGGTATTCACCACACCCTGCTTCAGTACGTCTTTATTGCTTCCTCGTTTTATATAAATGCCTGAAAAAAAAAAGAAATATTTGAAACCACTGGAATGATATTCATATAATTTATGAATTGTTAACATGAATTATAACATTATAATACGAAGGTCTTCTTTTGTGCATAAACTATTCATTATATCTGATTTTTACCGTGGTTTTTCTTCAAGCAGTGTAAATGTCTCCATTTAATGACTATGTATCGATCTATCTATCTATTTATATATCAATGATCAAACCACAATAAGAAATGAGAAAACAAGACTAAGATCTTTCAACCGTAACAAGTGGTCTCCGTCAGAGTCAAAAACCAACTTTTTATTTCAGAACCCAACGTCAAAAACCCAATCCAAACTTTTTTTTCTATATATACATATATATATTTTTTTTTCAAAAAGGTACCAAATTTAGCTGATACCTATTTCTTAACAGTTTTGTTAATTTTCCTATATAACACTCTCGTTATTTCGTCTACACAATAAAGTACATCTCCTATAATCGACATGTTTCGAATGATCAACATTTATCATCAGGACGTTTATAACTTCTAGAGTGATTACGTGGTTTATTATATTTACACGGAGAAGATAGAAAGAGTTAGTTTTCCTTCAAGTTTAAGAAAAGCTGGGCGTTAATCCTGCGGGGTGAGTGGCCTCTCAGCCTGCGTTACTACCTACAAGAGTTTCTGGATGCCCTTGATGTGAATTAAACAGCCTCAAAATAGGGCTACTGTTTTCAACTTGAATATTTAGGAGTGGCTTCAGTTTTCGGATTAATATAGCCTCTATGACTCTCAGTTTAGGGTGGTTACTTTGGTTTTTAATTATTTTAGTATTTGTAACCAGCATCTCTTGTGTTAATTATGCTTTTCTTGTATATGTTTTTTGGGTGATACGGCTATTAGGTGCATGGTGAGCTCTCTTGATAGGAAAGTCATACTAATGTGTGAGTGTTTTTGGGTTTCACAGTACCCATTAGTAGATGTATAGTCGTACACTAGAATTGTTTCCTTTAAAGGTAAGCTTTTGTAATAATAACTAAGACAAAAGCTCACCTGTTATAAAACAGTATTTCTATTCAACCTGTTTACCCTAATTTACTTACATTTCGAGTACTCTCTTGTTATACCAAAAAATAAAAATTCAAGTTTGTATTTTCAAAAATTTGGGTCTATAGGGTAGTACGTTGTGTCATACAACACATTTATTTTTAAGGTTTCTTGGATCAGATGAACTATATAAAATTTTAATTGTCATATAACAACATCAACAGTTGTTTTTCAAGTTTTGCAACATGCCTTTTTCATTGCAAAATATACTTAGTTCAACTTGTCTGAACAGTAACAACTTTTTTTGTATGCGTATTTTTTTAAATGTTTCACAGGATATTTATCACTAATGCTTACATATAGTTAATGGGTTAGTTCCACTGAGGTTAGTAATATTAGAATTAGTAATAATACAATCCGTCATACCTCGTAAAGTCTCTGAAAAGCTCGACCGGTTTCGGGTCCATCTGGATCCCATCTTACAAGAGCACCTAACTGTCAGTTAGGTGCTCTTGAAGATGGGATCCAGATGGACCCGAAACCGGTCGAGTTTTTAGATACTTTACGAGGTATGACGGATTGTATTATTACTAATTCTAATACTAATGCTTACGTTCTCATTATTTTCTTACATTAAGTGTGCAGCTTTGATTACGTTCAATGCTGTTTTTATTATCATGATATAAAAAAGTCCAGCTTTAATTTTATTAAACATTTTTATTATTTAAAAAGATGAATAAAGGGGCATAATTCCCTTCATATCTTTTTTTAAAGTCTTTGTACATTTTGTATTTGTCTTCGTTCTGATGTGACATTTATTTGGTTCTATACTCACTTTTCATGTGTTTTACTATGCCATATCTTATTACAGATATCATTGTAAAATATACCATCAACTCTAATGTTCAATTCTAATCGTCATTCGTTAGTAATAATATTCTGACTACGCGTTCAACAAAGAAATTCCAATCAGGACGTTATCAAAGCGTCACTCTGGTGAGTTCCGTCAATTTATAAAAAATCCCGCTCATGATAAAATATCTATCATACTTGGGAATAATTATTAGAAACTAGTTGAGTTGATTTCACATCTAGGGAAACCACCCACAAGAAAAAAAATATTATAGAATAATGTTTAATTAATGTACAAAATCTGAGAAACTACCATTAAATATAATATTGAAATTATAATTAATCAATTTCTATCAATCTAGCAGTAAAAAGATTAGTTATTATAGATTGATGATATCTAACTAGAAGATGTTTATGATCAGATTTATGTCTAAATCAGTAAAACTTATCAGGTAATATATATAGCATAAAAAATTAATTAAGAAATATCCAAATCAAAATGTACATATATAAAACTTAATCACTGTATATATTTGTGTGTATAAACACAATTCCTAACATAATATAATGAAAAATGTAGGTACAATTTAATATTTAGCACTCAACTGACACTTTTCACACAATGCTTCTTCATAAATTTGATGAATATGTCATCACAATATTCTTATTCAAACCTTCAAGAGACAATTTTGTTTACTGATATAATTTTAATGAAGCATTTAAAACTGCGTGAAGTCTTCAAATTGAATTATTGAATAAAATGTAATGTGATATGGTTTAGCCCCTTAAACTAACTGATTCCTAATTGAAATGGTTTGTGGGTTTAAAATTCGTATCATATTTAACAGATAAGACATCTGTGTTTAAATGTAAGACAAATCACATTTAAAGAGCTAAGACTTCTTTCAACATTTCTTGATCTATTGTTAGGCAAAAAATATTCTTTTCATTATTTGTTTAATCTAATCTATCTAACACCAAATATTATTAGAAAATGTGTGCAATTTATAATCAGTGTTAGATTATATATTTTTTGCGTAATCTGTAATTTAATTCTGTATTAATTTCGTTTATCTGAAAAAAAGTTAAGTGTAACGAAACTATAGAAAATTTAAATTTGTTTTCGTTATATGTGATTTATTATTAGAGTTGGAATTAAATTGTTTCCCGGGTAAAGCCAGGCAGATCAGCTAGTTTAAATATACAATATAATGTAATTAATGTTATTACTGATTTTAATAAAATTCATAATTGTTTTAATTTTGCAAAGGTAGGAGGGCGATGACCCAGGGTAAGTTAAAGGAGGTCATGTGTTTTTGTTGACCCGCACTCAATCGCTCCCAATCCCTACCACCAACAGTCACCTAGACATACCTTAACATACTAGTTCAACCAATATTTAAACGCCAATGTAGTATGTAATCTGTACATTTAGTTAATTTAAGTAATCCAAGAACCTGATTATGGCTCACGGGGCCAAAATTTTGCTATATTAGTTTATTTAAATAGTTAATTCGATACAGATATTCACTATAAAGAGTGATTTGTCTTTTAACTGCAACCCCCTATTCTTACATGCCTTGCTGAATGTCGTTTGTTAACTTGCGAAATTTTCACGAAGGAAATTATCACTTTCGTGAAGGAAGGAAGACTGTGAGGAAAATAGAAGCGATTAGTAAGAATGTCGTGAACGCTGAATATACTATCTATTTAAATATATATGTATAAATATATATATATTGTTTTCTATGAGTTGTCTGGGAAAAGAAATATGATTCGTTGAAATGATGACCAATAGGAGAGTAGAATTTGTTGGTTCATGCATGCGGTCCCAGTTACCCGCTGCCCAGCGAAGCCTCCGTTATTCCACCAATGGGTATAGAGGTTGCACAGTCTCTCTGTGAAATAAGATTATTGGCAGAAAACATGAGCCTCACTTTGCAGTGAACTCTTGTTCCCTTTCTATTTTTGATTTTTTTGGTGGTTGTGTGTTGGTTTTGTCTATTTTCATTTGTCTTCTATGAAAAGCAGCCTTTGTCTTCATGTCAACGGAGGTAGAGGTTGTACAGTTCCTCTTGATTAAAAAAAGATGACAAACATAATATACCTGTTCCGTGAAGCAGTTGATATATTATTGAATATGTTATACTTACTCGTATATAAATATTTTTTTTTTATAAATATTTGAGTACGCTTGAACTTAATAAAAAAAAAATCATTCATATTCCGCCATGAATTATAATATTAATAGAGTCAATGAACTACAACTTATATAAATATATTAAATTTTTATAATGAAAAAAATATATATATATTTTTGAATGTCATACTAATAACCTCGGTTAACAGGTAGGTTTGTTTGTCTTCGTTAACGTTGATTTGAATCAAAGTCAATGAGTCACAGGTAAACTAAAACAGATGTGCTGGAGAGAGAACCTCATATAGTGAGAATCCATTTGTTTCAATTAGATGAGTTAAAGAAACATCTGGAAAAGGAACACCATGTGCTTGTGAAAAGTACCTTTCATTACGCCCTTGGAAACACACTCTCTGATAGTAGTCTGCGCTTTCTGTTATATCTTGCTCCTTATTAACTAACATCAAATGAATTTTAATATTCTTTAATGTTAGATCATATTTATATATACTCATATACATATATATCAGTCGTTATCAGTGTTTGAAGCGGTTCACATTTATCAACCTGATGAAAAAGCGATCAAAATATGGTAGTGAGATATAAGATTATAAGTGAAAGTGGACAAATTGATCATAGAATATATAAATACATTTTTATGACTATATATATATATATATATATATATATATATATATATATTCATTCTACTTTTTAAAAATCAAAAACCTTTATAATTTCCTAGATCTCATTATGAAAGCAAAATGTAAATTTACAACGGGATTCACTTTCTGCAAAAACAGTTTCACCACATTGGCGTAAAAACAAACCTTTAATGTCCTCTCTCTAATTCAGGGAAAGATATGACCTAGAATGACCTTCATTGTTCTTACAAAGTGTTCTTGCATTGTTCTTACAAAAAGGTATTTCATATTTGATAATAATAAATCATTATGACTTATTAGGGTCTGAAGAAACGAATAGTGAAAGCGTAACATGTCGGTGTAAAAGATTGGACTTTTATGATTTAAAATAAGTTTCTTCAATATTTTTAATTTATTTGTTACTTTTTAACTATCGTGAACTAGTAAATATTAATTATTTTTAATTTTATTAAAAAAATAATATTAAATATTGAATATTAACTTAGAAGTTTAATGACTTAGTATAAACATTGATTTGACCACTTTCAGTAAATTAGTTATAATAATGTTTACTGTTTAGGCATTTCACAATTATTCTTTCTTCTGAACTTCTTTGTGTTATTTACTGTTCATATTTAATTAGGATTGTTATTCATGTACTGAAAAGCTTTATTGAAGCATAATTAATCCTAGATTTGCTCTTGATTTATTGTATTAACATAATTTACTATTTTACTATTGGTCATGTTTCTGTTGCGTATTTGTAGAGGAAATATCTTTTATTTCTCTCACGTCAGACAAATTTTTCGTTAGCTATATACACTGGTTGATATTCTTACAGTGAAAGAATACAGTGGTATGTATTCTCAAAAGTGCTATTATTTTGAAATTCAGTCTTTCAAGTTAATGCAAAAGATAATTGCAGTTAATCTATTCCTTTTTTTTTTGGTTTTTATAAATATATCGAATAAGTATATTTAATTTGTCCTGATATCTGATATTAAAATAGAGTTAAACCAGATTAAAACGTTATAACTAGATAAAACTAGAAGGAAATGATAGCAATTATTTGGCCAAAAATTATTTATCAGAACAAAAAAAAACAGAAGTGACACTTAACTTTATTTAAAAATAGACAAATCTAATATTTATTGATTAGTCGTTGGTTTGAATAATGTTTACAAATACTTTCTGATGAAGTCTGATGATATAATAATATTTGTTTATTCACTGAATGATATTTTTAAACCTCGTTTTTCTATAATATAATCAAGGTGTGAGGTGTTTTGAATAAGTGCTATTGGTGCTGTTTCAGCTTGCAGTCAACTGGAGGTGGGTGTTCAAGCGATGTTTGGGCCTTGGGACCCCGTCCTGGGTGCCCATGTGCAGAGCCTCTGCGAAGCAGTTGACCTGCCCCACATAGAGGCGAGGCTGGACCTCGACACAGGCTACAAAGAGTTCTCCGTAAACCTCTACCCTTCACAACAGCACCTAAACAACGCTGTCAAAGACCTTATCATGTTTCTCAACTGGACTAAGGTGGCCATCATTTACGAGGAGGACTATGGTAAATACTACACAACTATTACAGCATGCCAAATTATCTTCACATACAGTCGGGGTGCAATAACTTTAAATATGACTAGGATTTCTATATTTTGTTATATAATTCTTGATAGTTAATGAAAAGAGTTTCAAATACATATATCTTAAACTTATTCGTCTATTTTTTTAATGAAGAAGAATCTAACAAGACTAACCAATGTATATGACAAGTCATTTCATTAATACAATAAACTAACAAATTAGTCATTAATTAAGTAAATCATAAAGTAAGTAATTTTACTAAATTTAATAATTTGTTTAATTAATCATTTTAAAAATAAAAACAAATCCAATATTCAACGCAAACATATATAGAATTATTCTGGAGAAATCATTCCTAAAAGTAAAGAAATCGTGAGAGACAGTAGAATCAGTTTCATGATTCTTGTGGGAATGTTCATGTAATGTTATGTCAAAAATTATAAGTAACATGAATCAAACAATGTTGACAACACATCAAATTTAAAATTAAAACACTTAGAAGAAAACACAACAAAGTAACTAATCATTTTAATATTTCCACATCTGCTATCATCAGCTGTATCAACTGACAAATATCTATTGCAATTTACCAATTAACGTTTAGTTAACATATGAGAAGAATTAATGAGCGTAAGAGGTAATGAAAGGGAACGAAAATTTAAATATGGAAGAAAGGACGAAACATAAAAATAAAATAAAGTGGAAGATAAGCAGATACACTGTAAGAATATTTATCATAACAATAGAGCAAAAAAGTTATGTAAATCAGTAATGTGAGGGATAAATACGAGTAAGAGATAATAAAAATTATTAATCAAATTGATTAAATAAAATAAAAGGAAATTGTAAACTTAAAAAACATCTTGAATAAAAAATATGGATTCTTGGAGCCTATCTGGCGACAATAAGGTGAATATGTGCTACTTCTGTACCTGTTAAAGTAATAAAGCGTTGGGAAGAGGCATATGATAAATGATGTATACTTAAAGCAGTGTTAAAGTGAGCTGTCAGAGATTGAATTGATAGTATGATGATATATCCGACAGAGAGTATCTATCGCTTGTATGAAGGCTATGGACATTACAGTTTGTAAACTAATCTATGAGTTTACTGCATGTATTGAGGGTCAGGATGTCTCAGTAGCAACACGCTTGTCTCTGGACTGGTAAGTCCAGAGTTCAATAGCCACTTTTATCCTCATTTATTCACGCTGGAGGTAAATAAACCTAAGAAAGTTCTCCCATCAGAGAGGATGCTAAGCCGTAGGTTCCGAGCTTGCAAACATGAGTTAGGCAAAATTTAGGATTCCCAATCTAGAATCAATTTTTAATCAAAGGTATCACAAGGGGCAATGCCAGCTTATGTATTCCTTGTGGGACTGCCACTGTAACCTAACTTACTATATGTATTAGATCTTTGAATTAATTTAACTAGGACACAATACTATATACTATAGAAACAGTATTCTAAACAGTATTAATCTAAAAAAACGTATATTAAAATCTACAAAAAAAACAAAATCATTTGCATAATTTGCGAAGACTGACTGTATAACCACCCACACAAACATAAAATACAATAATAAAAATGTAACTTCTTTTTTCTCTTGAGATAAAAAGTTTCACTATTGTAATATTATGATATCGCTCTGAAATAATACTCTTTGAACATGGTCAGAAATAACCAAAATATCTCAAATGGTTTATTATTTCTGTTAGTCCATATTAATGAGTTAACATTCAATCCTAACCCACTGAGAGAATAAAATACTGTGGCCCTTAAGCCTTTAATGCAACATTGGTAGTTGGTAAATAAAAAAAAACCATGCGAGTATATGTACAACGGAAAGAGTAGATTTTGCTTTTGACTGCTGAAAACCCTGTGGTAATTCATACCAAAACTCAGCTTGTCAGATCAAAACAAAAATGAAATAAACTTTCCAGTGAGTTCAATGTAATAGCTGCACTCAATTATGTTAAGTGCAAACTGTTTCAAAAAGTATAGAGGATGCATTACTGTTAATGATCTTACGACATAAGAACTACTATGGATAATGTGGCCGGTTTTGCAATATGTTATTACAAACGTAAAAATGAAACTAAGCCTAGAAGATTAAAAGAAAACTTCATTATAGTAGGTTTGTAATAAAAAATAACAGATTACATACAGAAAATTAAGGGAGATGACAGAGTTAAAGGAAATAACTTCTTCAGAATGTCTTAGATTTCAACTGAATAAGGCGTAATGTACTGGAATTTTGTAACAGCTTCTTATTATCAGATAATTGGAAACTATTTTATTGAAGATACTGGTGTTCAATACAAACAGGAACAGTTGTTTTCAGGTTGAAATACATTAATTGAAAATTGGGCTAAGTAATTTTGCGATAAAGAAATGACTACATTAATTAGACAATATACATGAGTACTTATTGTGTTAAATTAACACACAAGAAAATACACACGTCTACCCACCCACCCATATATATATATATATATATATATTATATATATAATACGGTACTGTTTTCTTGACCACAAATTACTAATAAACACTTTTTTTTCTTCTTGGAATTTGGTCAGGGTTAATATACGGAATCACCTTTATGCCAACGTTTCGTCTTTATTTCAAGACATCCTCAGGGCTATAAACTAACAAAAAAAAACAATAAACAATGGACATTTGTCATTTCTACTTTAGAAACATAATTAAAAATTCAAAAAACTTACTCAAGACTAGCATCTGTTACCTTACAACCTAACCGTTATCTGTCATTACATTACTGTTGGTAGCAGCACATGTAATGACAGATAACGGTTATGTTGTAAGGTAACAGAAGCTAGCCTTGAGTAAGTTTTTTGAATTTGTTATGATGTTTCTAAAATAGAAATGACAAATGTCAATTGTTTATTGTTTTTTTGTTAGTTTATAGCCCTGAGGATGTCTTGAAATAAAGACGAAACGTTGGCAAAAAGGTGATTCCGTATATTAATCCTGACCAAATTCCAAAAAGAAGAACACATACACACACAGATACACAACACTTATTTTGCTTATTTCCCCACTATAATCTTGTTATCATATCACACTGGGATTATAAAGGCATCAATAAATGTTTCTTTATATTTTTCTGTTTGGAAATTAATTTACGAATAACTGAAGATAAACATCGAAAAAATAAATACAACTAAACGGAACTTAAACTTCTTAATTTCAGTTCTTCATTTGTTTGGAAAGTAGGTCTAGAAGTTGACCACTCGAACATTGTTGTTCGAGAAAAGTTCTCTGAATTTACGAATCAAACCATAATCAGTTAGTAAAAAAAGTAAATAGAATTTTAACAGTAACAGCTAATACAAAAATTCTGCAGATAATTTGCTTAGCTCAACGGACTGATGGCATTTTCACTTGAGATTTGACTCTGAGGAAGACAGCTTGTTACGGTTAAAAGATGTTAGTCATTCTTCTAATTCCTTATTGTGGTTTGAACATTGATTGCTATTTCACGTGTTTATTGTAAAATTTATGTATGCATCTATGTAAGAATAACATTTAAAAAAAATCAATGTACAAATTACAATGAAAAACTTTAAATTCTACCAAGATCATATGCCCAAAAAAATGGTTACTGTTAGAGTTATTTGCTTTTTGACGTTAAAGAGGTACATTGATTATGGCATGTTTATTTCATTCCTGAATTTGTTTGATGATGATTTATATATAGATATAATTTACTTACTAATTTTTTTTAAAAAATATCGAATAACTCATGAATAAAATATAGGTGTATGTAATAATAAGTACGAAATAATATGTATGAAATATAACTTTTAATCCTAATAGTACAATAATAGTACCTTGCATTCATATAATACAAATGAAATGATAAAAGAGAGTAGAATGTAAATATATCATCAGCGACGGCGTGAAATTCTACTCATCAGACTGCGTAAAATCAGGATTCTGCGGCAAGAAATACAAGTTTAATAATGCCGAGGGGGAATTTTCACTTTGTTCGAGTAACTGGGAAATTATAAATTGAAGCCTGCTAAACAAGAACACTGTTTTAGCCCAATAAAGCCATCAATCATTTAGTCTTAGGTTAGCATTTTTTTTTAAAAAAAAAAATGATTTTTTTATAAATCATGATTTTGATTTTTTAATACTAAGAAGTGACCATGCAAGAATGTAATGAATTAATTTCTTAAAAGGTCACAAAAATATACATTTGAATACGAAAGACTTATATTCTAAAATAATAATTTCAATTATTTTTTATTGTGAGCAACACTGTTATGACGTGTCAAATGAATAAAAATAAAATCTAGGTTTTACTGCATTGATTTATGGTTATAAGAGCACCATTAAAAGACTAATTTTAAGAATAAAACTAATAAAAAGAAAATATAAAAAAGTATACAAAAAAAAGTTATATGATTTAAAAAATGTATAACCAGTTATTATGTAGTACGTATGATCGCTGGTAATAATAAAAATTAATAATAATGCATTCAATTATTTATACAAAGAACGTGTTTTGTCGGAAGCAATTTAGAGTAGGAATGAAATCAAATAGCTTATGATATTAGGAATAGGATTTATACAAAAACCGACATTTTAGAAAACCTGTTTTTAAATAGTAATTTTTCCAGAAAACCAGTTTTAACCGGTTTTAAATTTTTATAAAAAAGTTTTTTTTTGCCCAAATATTCTGTAATTCGAAAATGTTAACAGAAAATTTAGAGTGATTAAAAGCACTTTTTGACTGTTCAATTTTATTCATCGAAAATTTTTTTTATGTAATTTAGTAAAACAGAAAAATAATACTAATTAAATGAATAATTAAAACTGTCTAATAAAGGGAAGAACTGAGCAATGGAAGAAATATAAACAGCGGAAAGGAAATGTTATTTTATAAGAAGCTCATGAAACCAACCGACAAATGTTAAGTGAAAATGTTTCGTTTTGTCTCAATAAACAAGTGTTTAATTACTGAAAATTCATACATTATTTCTTTAAATTTGTAAACTGTTATTTTCCTTTATATTTTGATGCTTTTTATTTGTGATTAGTTATTTTTGTATGTTCATGAACTGTAACCTATAAACTTAATACAAACCTGTTTAATACATCCCAGATGTTCAACTTTCCATTCTCCTTGCTTCATATTTATATTTCTTCCAATGTTCAGTCATTTACAACGATTGCAATAGTTTGTCTGTAAACATTTGATTTTATAACATTTTGATATCAATAAGTAACTTTATATATATATATATATATATATATATATATATCACTTAATAAACTAAACACGATCCAAACTGGACACAATACGAGTTCAAAATTCAAGAAGAGTAACACACAGAGTAAGGAACAAACTTACAGACTCAAATTTTCGGGTGATCCGTCTTCAGGAGAAAAGAGAAAGGGTTACTTGCCGTTGCGTCTACAACGTGCTTGGTCTCCTTTTCTCTTTTCTCCTAAAGACGGATTACCCGAAAATTTGAGTCTGTAAGTGTGTTTCCTTACTCTGTGTGTTACTCTTCTTGAATTTCGAACTCGTATATATATATATATATATATATATATATATATAACAAATTCAATAATATATCAACCGTTGGATAGAATAGGTGTATAATGTAATCGGGATTCGGTCAATTTTCCAGGATCAAAATCAAACATTTTAGTGAAATTTAATTTTCCTTAGTTCCTTTTTGTGTTCTTTGAGTGAACAGTGTTTCGGTTTACATGTAATTGTAATCAGTTAGTCTGGTCCAAGTTTTTGACCAGTTAAGATGTTAGTTCACTAACTATCTATTGTTACTTCATTTTATATAATGTAAATTTCATCATTTTTCTAATTCAAAAATTCTGACTTCTGTAAGTTCATAAAAATGTTTATTGCTTTTCTATTACTTCTACTTGTATATATATTTTTGTTTTTTCACAACTGTAATATTCCATTTTGATGTTAGTTATATGTTGATGTTTATATATGATTTCTTGTCATCCTTTGTTTGTAGGCCTATGAAAAAGGTTTTAAATAAAACCGAAACGTCGGCATTGAGAGTTTGATTTTGATCCTGGAAAATTGACCGAATCCCGATTACATTATACACCTATATATATATATGTATATATATATATATATATATATATATATATATATATATTATATATATATATATATATATTATATATATATATATACTACTAGAGTAGTAGTTTGCTTCTCAACGCGAGTACTTCGCACTTCTTTCCGATGACGACGGATGTCGAAATATCGAAGTGAGTTCTGTAGTGTCTTTCTGTGTTCTTTTCTATGTGTTAAAGTGTATATATATATATATATATATATATATATATATATATATATAATATATATCAATGATCAAACCACAATAAGAAATGGGAAAACAAGACTAAGATCTTTCAACCGTAACAAGCGGTCTTCGTCAGAGTCAAAAACCCAACTGAACACTAGATGCAGAAAACATCTGGTTAGGAGTTGAGAAGAGTGGTCGTTTTTGACTCTGACGAAGACCGCTTGTTACGGTTGAAACATCTTAGTCTTGTTTTCCCATTTCTTATTGTGGTTTGATCATTGATTGTTATTTCACGTGTTTATGTGAAATCTTTATATACATATATATATAAATTTTCATGAAGTTTAAACCATAATGGAAAAAGGAAAACAATAGAAATAAAAGCTCTGACGCCTTTCAATTTATGTCATCAGAGATCCAACAAAGTAAAAACTGATTTACTTTCAGTTTTTACTTTGTTTGCTCTCTGATGACATACATTGAAAAATGTCAGAGCATTTATTTTTATTCTTTTCCTTTTTTCATTGTGGTTTAAACCACACTGATAGCATCATGTGTTTATTTATTGAAATTTTTGTGTTTATATATATATATATATATATATATATATATATATCGTTTATTTCTTTTTTTAATTTATATGCATCCTGAGAAGGATATGTAAATGTCTGAAACACATTTAATTGTTATGACAGTTATTAACCTTTCCAGAAAAAGAATTTTATTTTGGTATATTATAAATTTAATGACCTTAGGATTGCCATTGTTAAGAATATTACAGTCAGTAATATTCCTACTTTCAACAAAGTCTTCTAGAACTAGAATTATAAATAAATAATATAGAATCAGTATACCATATCTACAAGTTTGTTTGTGTTTTAGTGCCGAAATTTACAGCTTTATTACCTTTAGTGCTATTCTAGTGGTATAGATTGTAGCACGCTTGTTACTTGGAAATCTTTTTAGTAATGAGTGTGCGACATTACCTGGTTAATTTTACAATGGTGTCCTAAACTATGCCTAACACAAGTGTTTTTAGAATAGGAATTTTTAACGAGCACCTGACATGTAAACAGACTTTGAAGTGATTGCATAAATGTCCTCTGTAAGGAACGACGCATCCAGATTTTTCCAACTCCGACGTAAAACTGAGACAAAAGTGACAATCATACCCTATATCTATCTGTATAGAGACAAACACGCAAACAAAAGGTGGCTCTGATTCTCATTTTATCAAGAAAATGTGCAGTTGACATTTCAGAAGGGAACTAACATAGTCCATAAACCAGTCCATTATGATAAAATACTATAAAGACATAGAGTTACTCAGATATTTAATATTCATAAAAGAACTTTTGTCAACGATCAAAAAAAAACGTGATTAGATGAAATGGTTAAATGATTAAGAACTATTATGAATCACCGTCAAAATACAAAAACGTTTATCAATATTGTGAAGATGATGTATGACAAATTCAATAATATTGCTCCAACTTATCGCTATTTTATTCTATAAATTAACCTATTTTGTTATATTCTCTTACTAAGTCAGTAGACATCCATAGTTATATGTAATCTGAGAGTAGTAGTGCAACTGAAATATATTTAATTTCAGTCAATTGTATTCAGATTGTGTTAGGTGCAGTGGCCGTTCTAAACACATAGGTCATTTCTGATAGTACATTCTGTATTGGGAGTCCTAAATTTTGCCTAACGGAAGGGCATTTAGAGTACGGATCTTTAACGAGCACCTGACATGGTACAGGCTTGGAGCCTCTGGAGGCTTAATGTCCTCTCCGAGGGACGACGTATTCAAATTTATTCACCTGCCGTATGAATTGATTGAACCCCGCATTTAACAGTCCAGAGACAGGCAGGTAAACCACTGAACTTCCCTGGACCCTCAATTGTTTTAACTTTAAAAAAGTAAACTGTGAATTAAAATTAAAGTGGACTACCAATCTCTTATCATTAGATAATTAATATTCTGTTAATCAAGCAAATCAAGAAACAGGCGGGAAAAGAGAAAGAAGCTATGATAAAGAAGACACGAATTATATATACAAAAAATATTTTAAACAAAGACTGACATAAATATATATAAATATAGACAACATGCTTACTTTTTTCTATAGAATGGCTAGTGCTTTATATGAATATAAAATTCACAACTCACGTCCAAAGTAATTAAACATATTTTAAGCATTTAGTTGCTATTTGTTGCCTAAGAACAAAAATAAATAAAAATATAATACATATCACAGGGAATGACAACATGACATGAGAATAGTGTTAGAACATGTTCTATCAAGACGAAAACTGAAGGTCCTATAGCCAAGGAAAATCTCTAATAAAGCTGTTGCACAATCTTGCAAATACCACTGTTTTAATGAGAAAAGACCAAAACAGATTATTCCAGCTTTAATTAATGCTGGCACTATAGTGTTACTTTCATTAATTGACGTCTGACAAAAGTTCCACTTCATTTTTATCCATTTAACTGGATTATTGGATTGATGAATATAATGTAATAAATAAGTGTATCATTTTTAATTTCTTTTGTTCTCACTTTATGATATAATATATATATATAATAACTGGGAAGAAGGAAGAAGTAGGGATTTATGTCAGGTGAAATGAGAAGAAACCTTGTTGAAAGCGCCCTCACAAAAAGCTATTCTAAGAGTTAAAAGCAACCCAGAACTTTTTAAAATGGATGAATTTATAATTGAAGAAATTAACCATCAAATTAAGACTATTTCATATTTAATAGACATAAACATGTCAATGCTGAGAATTTTCATTCAACCTGAAACCAATATTCATGATTTGTATTTTATTTGCCACTGACATTCAATTGATCTCTGACGACGAGAAGTGCGAAAGGTCTCAGAGCGGTTATATCCTACTAAACAAAAAATATAATAACAAGTTAACATGGTGGGTTATATTTTTTCATTATTTATTATATTTATATTATTTTATATTTATATTTATCTTTATTTTTTATAGCAAACAACAGTGGTTATTGAGGGTTGGTCTACACAAACACTTCACTTACGCCAACGTTTCGCTATATTTTTATAGCATCATCAGGGCTGTACAAATAACAAGATATACGTCCGACAGATAGACACAACGAAAACAGTAGTAAATATTACAAAACTGATAAGTCGGACGTAGGTATATCTTGTTATTTGTACAGCCCTGATGAAGCTATAAAAATATAGCGAAAAGTTGGCATAAGTGAAGTTTTGTTTGTGTAGACCAACCCTCAATAACCTCTGCTGTTTTCTGTTAATTTTTGTGGTCGAAAAAAGATAGAATTATTTATTTATTATAGTTATATATATTTATTTTGTTATTATATTTTTTGTTTAGTTCATTTAGCTCTCTGATGATGTTGTAACGAAAGGCCTTAGAGCATTTTATCTGATATATATTTGTTTATTGTGGTTGTTTAATTCATATATTATATCAAGAGTTATTGTTGATTAACAATTTTTTATATCATGATACATATATCAGAAAAAATAGCCATAACGATAAAAACAACAATTAATATTGAAACAGAAAAAGGATGTTTTCATAGAATCCACTAATCTAGTTTATGGATGTATTATTTGAAGAACTTCCACACTAATTGATAGAAAGAAATCAGAATACATTCTTATATGAATGGACTTCAGACTTTTCTGTGAATAACATATTTATTTACATATCTTGATAAGACGTATAAAGTATTTGAGATTTTTCATAATTTATTTAGAAAATTATAATAAAAAATGAATACCACATATCATTGTCATAATTATTAGAAAACTAGTTATAAAACGAATAATTATCGTACATAATTATTAGCTAGAATAAATCAAGCTTTCATCTATATTCTAACGAAATACGTATTTGAGGCAAACGAAAAAGATATAATTAAAGTCTTAAATTGTGATGTTCTAGTTTTATTTAAAATACTTTCAATAAGTAGAAATAAAAATTATTGAAAAGGTAAAGGAAAAGATATATTATTATTTGTAAATTATATGTTTGTTAATTAAGTGGGTCTAACCAATAGTGAAATATTGGGCTAGTACAATTGCCATTTTCATTAAAGGCATAATTTTCTTGTTCTATTCAAAATCATTTACTTTTGATAATTTAAATTGTTTGATAGTGAAACTACAAGTTGGTATATGTGAGAATGATTTGATTTCATAGATAGGAGCTAGTCTCAATTTAATTTAGAGACACATATTAAAGTATAAGAATGTATTCTTCTTTTAGTCTTAATTCATGAACAATCTATCCTCATGACATTAGATATAATAATATTTTTGCCTGTTTTATTTAATTTAATTTTTTTTTTCTAACTTATTAAAATAGTTTTCTTAATGAGTTTTATAGAACAAACAATAGCTTTAACACAAAACAGAATGCGTCATTGATATTTCGAACATTCTATTGACATGAGGAAAGATCAGAAAACAATTTTAAGCGAAGGTGATGTTCTGAGACTTTCATTAAAGTTTGAAACTGCTTCTGTCTTAAAATTCATTACAGAAACTGCAACCAAACAGAAAATCAATTCCTTAGATGTCGAATTAGTCTTCCCTAGTCAACAACATACAACAGCTGTCTTCATTGCTTCAATAACATAGTCATGGAGTCATTATGCAAGCAACATGAATATCTAGGCATAGAAATTATTTTAGACAAACTTCATAGTCACTAAAATAACTTTTATAATACATTTATATTAAAGCATTTTGCTCCATGCCATATTAATAAAGTTTATATGATCTTAATATGGACAGAAAAACAAAGTCAAAACTACAGATGCTATTAGCAAGCTAAACTGAAGAGTTTATGATAAGAAATCATAGGAAAACTTCACATTTTACAAATTTGTAGAACAACATTATTTTTTACTTGTACCATGAAAGTATAAAACAATTTATAAGTATGAACAACTGGCATTCAAAAAATTTCTAATTAAATAACAAGGATTGCTGTAAATATAAGGCCACCGTATTATTTGTAGCATAAACTTGAATCGATGAAGCCAGTTCTTCTACTATGTGAATTTTGAAATTTAGATTGTATTCCAATCATTTAACATGTAAGCTCAATGGATTTCTAGATTGCTAACACAATACAAAATTAACCTACCAGTCATACCAAAATAACAAATGGATTCTGGACATTTCCTTTTCCTGAAGGTTAAGAGATGGTTTTCTTTCTTTCATGTACAGAAATCTAAGGTTTCATATTTGTTTAATAATAGTTTAGTGTGAATTATAACTCTTCATCCTTAAAGAATATATAGGAATATAAATAAATGAATTTCGCTTTTTAATTAAATATTACTTCAATTTTAATTTAGTTCTAATTATTATAGAAGTCAGTTTTAGCACCCCGACTACATAGTGTTAACATGCATTAATATTTTAATTATTTTTAAGATACTACTATGGTATTGGTAATGTCCTTCAATAAAAGGGAATAGAGGTAAATTTATGTGCTTAATCTTTGTCTAATTTATATGCTATATAATTTAAGATATGTTTACAATTATTGATAATTGTTTGTTATAAATGTATTTTGTACATCCTTGAACAAAATTGAATATGGTATTAACATTTGCTATTAATATTTGTCTACAGCTAAAACCATAAGTGCGAAAGGTCAGAGTTTTACAAAGTTGTTGGTTTTTGTTTTTGGGTTGTGATGGCAGCTTGTGTAGGTAGATGGTTGTCAGGTGGGTTCAGATTTGACGTAGCTGAAACCAGTTTTAGAATAAACCCTGAGTTGTTTTCATAGAGTCGACTTGTAAAAGCATAAAAAAGATTTTGTAGGTTTATTTGAGCATGAACCCTTCAGCATTTTAAACAAACAACTCAGAGCCAGTCGTATCCTTGTGACTGATACGACTCCAGTTTTTTTGTTTTGTTGTGGTGGTACATATTGTTGTCTGCATTATATATCTATATATATTTGTTTTATAAAGCGGTTGAAGAGTTTTTATTTCTTTTTTAATGAGCTAATTTATTAGGGCCGAAGTGTTATATCAGTGTGAACTGTAAAGTAATCAACTATTATGCCTGCATGTCGGTGAGTTTAGATTTGTTGAACACTTTTGTGCATGAGTTTCGCTCATAAAGATATTCTAAACATAAAATTCTTTCTAAGAGTACTCAAATATATTTCATACAATTTAATAGTAAGTAGTTGAATTTATCAAGTTTTGTTTTTTTTGCGTATTTAAAACATATTTGAGATTTATGAGGACGTTTCAAAAACTCGATGACAATCCAGAAGTTATACTAGCATTTTGTTACGACTACATAAGTGGTTGAATTTTTGAAGTTTTGAAAACCACAGGACGAAAGATTTTAAGTGTTTAAGCTTTTTTATAGCTTAGTTTCCTAATAGATAAGCACACTTTGAACTACATTTTACTACAAGAAATTAACTAGCATTCTGGAGTCTAAACCAAATTATTATTAACAGCATCGCTAAATATTTCTTTATGAATGGATGAGTTCATAAACTGAGGTTCTAATATAAACTAAACAGAAAAATTGTAGGTTTGACACAAAACTGGTTTATCCTCCCCCCCCCCCCCCCCCCCCAAAAAACATAAAATGCTCCTAGTTTTAGTGAGAGATGAAAAATTTATATTTCAAACAGGGCTGATGGAAAGTTTGTTCAACAAAATTAAAATTAATGGAAAATTTCTAAAGATATACTACTTTATTTTTTTTGGTATAAATATCAAGTAAACTTTTAAATTAGCTTACTGCAATGATTCTGATCTATCATCTAATATTTAAGGGTTTTAGCCTTTTGACACATTATCGTTATAAATTATTCTCAAAACCCACAGATTTCAGCATTGTGTGATGTGTCCCTACGAGCTGCATGGGTTTAATGAACTATTCTGGCATGGTGTCTATATCCATGCATGTTTCATTTATAAAAGTTATATTTTTGAAGCAAATGTTTAACAATAATTACATATGATTTTAGATAATAAAATAGTATCACATTTGTATTAAAATATATCAATCTGAGTCAAAAAATTTCTGAAAAATATAAGTCATACATAATTTATTTTCTATATTTTATATTTTTTTTATATATAGGAGAGATGTTGCTGTGGTATAAAGAATATAATAACAAATATGTTAAGTTGAAAGAATAACCTTACAGTTCTATGAACTACGGTAAATTATATTTTTATTTGTTCAGTTTGTATCCATGGCAGGGATAGAAAAGCAAATGTAATTTGTTCTTGACGATTTAATTATTAATAGTAAACTGATTCTGATGACGGAATTTTGTATCAAAAAAACAACTTTCTACTTAATTATCAGTACATCAACTCTGAGTTGCCAGATTCATACAAAATCATAAAAGTTCAATAGTACAAGTTATGGGCATACTAGGATAAGAGAAAACAGTATCTGTGGCAAATACAATAGTACAGTAATATTATATACGCTTATAAAATAACTGCTTTGTAGTTTTTTTAATGAAAAAATTATATTTGTTTTCTCAGTCCAGTATTGTCCAACAAAGTGCTGTTCCATTAATAGGTTTACATTAAAAGCCACTCAGTATCCTCTGAGATGTTTCTGTGTTATCTTATTTTTCTATAAACAAATTATTAGGTGGTTTTCAACTTTATTGGGATTTTATTTCCCTTAAATAAACCTGTCTTTATTCAATAATTTCTAAAATAACTTGTGCATAAACACCGGTAAGAACTAAGAAATATCTTAGTACTCTAATAAATCAAAATAACAAGATTCTATGAGGCATGCTTTGAAATGAGATTTTGAAGTTTTGAGATAAAATAGCGAGCACTACAGAGTGTTCAAGTCCAAAACATCACAAATCACAATGCCTTGTAATATTTAGGTAGAAATATTTGTTTTTCTTTATACATTTATGTAATTAATTTCATTAATTGTTAGATTAGGGGTATATATACATCTGTAGCTTGTAGTTACCATGTTTTAGCAGTGCCATATTGTCAAATTAGTTTCTATTATGATAGTTGATGAATACGTACATAGTTTATTGTTTTATGAAAACTATAGAACTAGATATTTATTTAGTCTATTATATGGTGACATACAGCAGGTTATAGCAATTAATCACGGTTATAACTTAATAACTTATAAACTTTTAATTTTATTGTTATATCCATATCAGTAAGATATGACACTTTTTATTAAGTGATGCAATGTTTAATACCAACATTTTTCACATTCAGGAGCCAAAAAGTTCTTACTTGGTTGATAATTAGGTAGAATAATAGCTAATTATTCATTTTATAACTAAATAGTATTATGTTTCTTTTAAGAGAATTAAAAAAAAACTGAATACATATCAATGAATACATGCTTAAATAATGAGTATTATTTATTTCAAATTAAAAAAAAATAAATCAGGATAAAAATGTTTAATGTAGTCAATCACTAATATAATGCAAAATAAAAGTTAGCCACAAAAATCAAGCAGAAATAAGTAGCATATACCAAGAAAAAACAACGAAATAAATAGAATACTAAAATGCTATTTATGAAAAGGGTTGTTTTATGTATTATCTTTACTCATGAAATGTGTAGCAGAAGTGTCAACAATTAAATGTATATTGTTCAATGTTGCTTACTTACTTTTTATAACAAGAACAGTCAATTATAAATAAACAAACAACATTAAAGTGATGTGTTTACTTACTTTTTATAACAAGAACAGAGAATTATAAATAAACAAACAACACAAAAGCAATATGTTTACTTAATTTTTATAAAAAGAACAGTCAATTATAAATAAACAAACAACACTAAAGCAAATTTTGTACTAAACTACTAGTTATTCAACTTTTTGAACATATACTTACTTTATAGTTGGAATAGAGGTAAATAATATAACATATACTAATCTATATAGCCTCTGTATTGCAGTAATTATCTTAGAGTTTAAAACTAAGTAGAAGTATATAATTAAAAACTAGTAGCATAATTCTTAAGTTTAAAAAACAATATTGAAGAATGTTACAGTATGATAGTGGTTGTTTTTACTAAATTAATTAAACTGTATAATATGCTGTTATAACTATAATATAGTTACGTAAAGTACTAATAAATATATATGTTTTTGTCTATTTATTCAGTATTAGATTTAGCCAGAGCATTAAAAAATAAAAAAAAAACAAAACAGAATCAATAGTAAGGAAATAGCATTTTTATGTTAATAATTGTACAAGTACTAAATGCAACATGCGAGTATTATCATAAGTCGCTTTTTCTAAAATAATCTATGACAGATTTTTTAGGAATATTTTTTTGAAGTCAAAATTAAAAATCACAATCAAGGAATAAGAGTTTCTTTTATTCTGTTGTTCATCGTGTTAGTCTGTTGGTCACTTACTGTTTTAACCAAAAATTATCCATCTTCATATGTATATATATTTAAAAATACTTTAAAAATATAATTTTTATATACTCCTATTTAAATAATAATGTTTTTAGCAATAGTTCTTTTTGGAGAAATATATTCTATAATGCTACATATTGAAATAATATTTATGTTATATACTCACATATTCACGTTAACTTTACTTTATTAAAATGTAAAATACGTAATCAAAAAATAAGTATAAATTAGAAAATCTTTGCACCAAGTCAAATGTTAGTAAATGTTTTTATTAAATTCCTTATTTTTTTCAGAAATTGAAGTAAGAGAAAGTTTTTATAAATAAATAAATAAGATTATATAAAAGGCATTTTATAAGGTTATATAAAGAAATAAATATAAATACATTTTCAATAACCATTTAACAATATGTAGTCTTATTAGTTGCTTGACTACTACTTACTGGAAGACGGTACATATTATGCGAAAATAAGGCAAGTATTGAAGTTTTTATATTGAGCTGTTCAAAAGAAAGAATACTTCTCTGACTTCTAAATGATATTTAAATTACCTTACTTCTAACACTTTTTGCGCATATCATAAGATAATAAGTAGTTTTTTAAAATACTGATATATATTTAATATAATATTTATTAAAAAATATACAAACACAAATCTGCATAGAAACTCCTGAATTTAAATACTGTGAGTAATCAAAAATATTGACATTCCCTTATAATGTATAATGTTCGTTATATATAATCTTCTAACATCTGTCATAATTCAGTACTGGTTCTACTTTAATGGGTACTTTTTTAATTTATTGCTAATTTTTTTTTTTTTTTGGTTGGAAAATCTGCAGTTTATTTGATCCAATTTGATTTCTTGTTAATCCACATTTCCATTCATGGTTGGTAAAACTATAATTTATATTTTAATAATTTTTTTGTTTTGAATTATTACAAGCTAAACATTAAGTTTTGTTGATTTCATTATTTAAAAAGAAGTTTTATTTGAAAAATAGTATAATAAAATTTGAATAGAACAAAAAAATTAAATATTATAATTTAACACAAAAACAACATGTTTATGATTACCAGTTATAAATAGATTATATTTTAGTAGTCGCATATATTTTTACTTAAATTGACAATATAAAATTTAAATTTAATATTGCTAGATTGATTAAGTTTAAGTTTGATGGAATATAATTAATAAAAAAAATTGTGTTTATTAGTTCTGATCTGAAAAAATTTGGCAGTCAAAGTAAAACAGTATTTATAATTACTTGAAGTAACTAGCGTTACTTGACTATGATTATTGTAACTTAATATCTACGATAACAGTTCCATTCCAAATATACGAATACAATTTTATTACGTAATACAATAATTTTAATACTTCTATGACAATAATAATAGTATATATATATTTAAAATTCACACAAGGCGTTCTTGAGGATTTTGGTAATAAAACATACAACTGCTGATTATAAGCTGACGTTTCGCCAAAAGTTGTTTGGCATTTTCAAGGCTTATAATATATTAACGACATAAGTAAAGGAAGATAAATACACCACCATACAGAAAACAAAAAACACAAATAAAATTTTTGAACCAGAGAACCACAAAAGATCATAAAATACCTAGTGCTATTATTACTATTATTATAATTTAAAAACAGGTATTTGTTTTTTAAACCTAATTACTTGTTATTAATTATTCAGAACATCAAAAAACCCGATTTTCAAACAGCAAAAACAACACACAGACAGTAACAAACACAGAAATTTATAAAAGAATGAAAAAAAGAGTGAAAAATTAAAAGAAATTAAGGGAAAAACAAAGAACAAAAACCTTACAAACATTAATACTTCGATTTAGAAGAAACACCATTTACCGGTCCATACTTATGTCTCTTTGGTGAGACATATAAAAGAAATGATAAACATTATGAACACACCAACTGCCTGTAATAAGAGATCTGATATATCTAGTCTTAGTTTAATTTATTCCAAATTAAACTAATTTCATGTTGACATTAGGGGAGTTGTTTGTTTTCCGTGTTTAGGGTTATGTAACCTTCCTGTATATATGTATCTGTTATGATGCAGTCAGACATAAGCATGGACCGGTAAATGGTGTTTCTTCTAAATGAAGGTAATAATGTTTTTAAGGCTTTTGTTTTTTGTTTTTTCCCTTAATTTCTTTTAATATGTCACTCTTTTTTCAATGTTTTGTAATTTTCTGTTACTATTTTGTTGTTACTGTCTGTGTGTTGTTTTTGCTGTTTAAAAATCGGGTTTTTTGATCTGAATAATTAATAACAAGTAATTAGGTTTAAACAACAGATATCTGTTTTTAAATAATAATAATAATAACAACACTAGGTATTTTATGATCCTTTGTGGTTCTCTTGTTACAAAATTTTTGTTTGTGTTGTTTGTTTTCTGTATAGTGGTTTCCGGTGATGTATTTATCTTGCTTTACTTCTGTCGTTAATAAATTGTTTTTTAGCCTTGAAAATGCCAAACAACTTTTGACGAAACATTGGCTTATAATCAGCAGTTGTATGTTTTATGACCAAAATCCTCAATGACCCCTTGTGTGAATTTGAAATATCAGTGGTCGAGAAGCTATATCAGTATATAGATTTACATACATATAATTTTTATAATTATGTTCTCAAGAACTAACTGTTTTAATCAAAGAATATACAGATATAATATAATAAATCAATTTGTAAATTAACATAAGCATGATCATTTGAAAGTAGATTTAATTTACTGTTCATATTCATTTTAGAATAATAAAATCCGATTTTGTTTTATAAAATTAAATTTTTGACTGGTACGTTTTTCATAGCTGTTCTTGCAAATAAAATACTATGTTTCTTTTTTATGGAGGTTTGGTCTAGCTTCAATAATACAACACCTTTAAGCCGACGTTTCTTCTATATTTGTAGACATCTTCAGAGCTACATCAATACAGAATTTAATTACAATAACATGAAACATAATTATATTACATTATTTAATTAATATAAGTAATTACCTTGCTATTTTTCTACATAAAAAGCGACTACATAACGGTTTGTGTTCAAATCAGTTGACCTAACCTCGATAAAAAGGAAAAATAGTGTTAAATATATGTGGTCGAGATAAGGAAAACATTCGAAAAAATATATTAATTAATTTTACCTATTCAAGAAAGATATTGCTTCTTGCTCATTTTTAACTATTAATTATTTATTTGTTAATGGTTATTTCTAACTATATAGATATTTTTGTTGCCATTAATGACCAACATTCTCCAATAGGGCAGATGCTGAGAGGTGTACCTCAGGGAAGTGTGCTAGGACCCATCCTTTATTCCCTATATACATATGACTTGCCCAATCCTCCTGCAGTTCTATTCCCAAATTCCCCTAGGAAAACTGAATCGTTTCTGGGTCTCTTTGCTGATGACATTTCGGTGGCCTTTAGATGCGCCAGTGTGGAGTTTGCGACAGGTGAGTTGCAAAACTACCTTGATCAAATTTCGTACTGGTTCAATAGCTGGAAGCTTGAAGTCAACCCAGCAAAGAGCATCCACATACAATTCAGTAAAGGAACACCAAAGCAACCCCGTCCAGTATTCATTGGTCGCCAGTTAATACCTTATAAAACCCAGGCCAAATACCTAGGTATAATAATTGACAGCCGGCTCACCTTCAAACTCCATCTAAAGAATAGATACAAACTGGGTCTGGCACTAATGTCAAATTTGTACCCTATCCTGAAGTCAAAGAATACTCCACAAGTAGTAAAGGACCTCATTTATAAGGTGGTAATTAGGTCTAGCATTACTTATGGATGCTCGACCTGGTTACAAGCCGCAAGAACAAATAAAACCCTGATACAGGTAGTTCAAAATAAATGTGCACGCCTTATGGCTGGGGCACCTTGGTATGCCAGAAATGTGGACATTCAAAGAGACCTCAGGTTAGAATCAATTGACGACTTCACAAATAGACTGGTGGCCAATGAGGACACGAAAATCCCACCCCATCCAAACCCCCTTGTTCATAGCTTATCCCTAAGAACTCCCAACCATATCCATCATAGACGCTGATGTTGAAATAGAAAGCCACACCCTAGACTGACAACATTTCACGACCCAAGAAGACCAGACGACCACGAAATAATGTATAATGAATAACAAACAAAAGACTACAGACATTTACTTACTGACTCCACAAACACAGCAGTACAGAAACTCAGCAGTAGTAGGTCCGTGACCTGGAACTGCTAATTACAACGCGCACTACAGTGCGTGGAAAGAATCGTTGGTCGTTGGTTGGTATATAGATATATACTCGTAATTGAAAAGAACTGCTGCAAAATTGACGAATATCTATCAAAAGTAACAATAATGGATTTATGCTTAATTTTGTGGTAAATCATAACCCAAAATATATAAGGAAGTTTTTTTTAATTGTGATAATACATGCAAATTGTCCTGTGTATTTGTGTTAAATACGCTAATATGGTATCATATTTTTCTAAATGCATGTCAAACATATTTATGACACATTAATACATTTTATTAACTGTAAAAGAATATAATTTCATGTTTTAGGCTTAAATTGGAATGGTAATTTGCTATAGCCTAGTATTATAAATTTAATTAAATATCCAAAATGTAGTTTGTAAACTGAGTTTTGTTACAAGTAGTGTAGGCGTTATACCAACCGATTCGTCTTCAGCTAGAATATATTTTGAAACGTATTCGTCAAGGTAAATAGCCGCTTACCGCTAGAGTTGAGTCGCTTTTATTTCTTGTAACTTTAAAAATTTGATGACGCTAAATCAAAAGCATTTCAATTGAAAGTAGTTCTATTTGTTTTACTTTTTTTTTTTATCATAAATTGTCGTTAAATATATCCATTAAACTGTAGTAGTCGAGTCAATATGTGTAAATTCAAATGTAGCAATTTTTGAATTTTATGTGTCTTAGTTTATGACATATATGTATACATTTTTATACATTTTAACTATGTTGTCCATTACTATTTATAAAGGTTGTTCATGTGGAATATTTAACAGTGGTATTTTTATACGTTTATATTTGGTTATGAAAGATCAGTAAATTTTAATTATAACAGGAGTAGTATGCTACCAGTATGAGAAGATGCAAAATAACAAGGTGACACAGTCAGCTGAAACTAATACTTATTATCAAAAATTGAAGTTTTATTCTCCAGGTTTTAACAAATTCAAAACAAGCTTCAGGAAAATAACAGGTTATGAGCCTTCACATATTTTGAGTTAAAGACATCAAAGATTGCATGAAATGAATCAAATGATCTTTAGTTTGAGGTAAATTGTTATTAAAATTAAAGACTTTCTTTTTTGGGGCCTTTTTATAGCTTTATTTTTTTTGAATTCTATGTTTGTACATGTTATAACCGAAATAAAAAAAAACTGGTTTGCGGAATCTTAAAAATGTGTCCTCTTTTTACACATCACTAAACATTTTCAATTCCAGTACTTTTTTAAAGTTAAAGAATACAACCTCCTTCTTAAATAGCTGAAACTTATGTTTAATATGAGCTAAATTTAGGGCTTTAGAATTATGAAATTTATTCAGACTAAAATTATTATAACTGAATATCTGGGAAGATAGTTCTATTTCAGATATACAAATAACATTATTTCATATCACTACAATTTTATTACTTTAGGACAAATATAAATACTTAATATTAAGATTATCTAAAGTATTAAACTATATATTTAAAATGTATTGATTCCACTTTAAAATTAAAAATTACTGAAGATTGTTTTGATTTGTAGTTTTTTCTTTAAACGTGATAAACTTCAACATTTGGAAATGTCACCATTAAATTTCCTTCATGGGATGATATATGAAATAATAATTTGTATTTCTATTGTAAATAGATCTAAGAATTAAGTTACATGCAAGTTTACAATATCGAAAACTTGTAATACATTTCCAAGCATTAGATATTATTATCTAGGTTTGGCGATCAAAAATGACCTGATCCCTTTCAATAAATAAATCATGATGCACCAATCTTGAATATTGTTTTTAAAACAAAACGATAACAATAAGTGGTATGATTCTTCTAAAAGAAGAAAAACCTTTTTAACTAATATTTACATCTGAACAAATAGTTAATACAATTATTTTTGTAGCAAAATAAAAAGCTTAGAAATAGTACAGTACTTATAAATGATAACTGTGAACGTTTAATTTATAAATGAATAAAAAAAAACGTGAGAATCTTGAAAAAAGATATACATAGGAAATACAATATATTAACCTTTTAATAGAATTGGTGTGTTATGCAATCTGGATTCGGTCAATTTTCTTGGTTTAAAATCAGACTCCTAATATCTATGTTTCGGTCTTTTTCGTGGGCCTAAAAATTAAGGATAGGAAAAAATCATATAAAAAAGCAAGAAAAGAATGATATGAAAATGGATTATAACAGCTTATAGAAATATTCCAGAGATGAATAAAACTACATTCAAAAGTAAGAATTTTTTGAATTAAAAAATGATATTTATATTATATAAACGAACTAACAACCTTGACTGGTTAAACCCTTCGACTAAACACCGGCCTGTGGGCCCTCAGTCAGCCTGCAACGTTAAGTTATCCGTCAATCCGACGTAGCTGAAATTGATTCATAAAAGTTATGGTTTGGGAAACTGTATAGCAAAATTTAAATTCATGCTTAGAATACCAACAACTTTTCCTAGTTCTATAAACTTGCTGTTCTACTTTTCGGATTTCATTTTTGTTGTTAAAAAAGCAAATATGTAGAATAAAAGCGCATATTTTCCGTGAAAGATTAAACAGATATTTTAGGAAGAGTAAAATTTGGTCCACCATTTGTCTGTGCTCTCACCTACTTTCGGTGAGCCAAAGCATTACCAGTGACTCCATATAACCCTGAAAATGGCCAGTTAAACTATCTAATGGATTGTAAACAAATGAGATGTAAAAGCAGAAGGACATATAAGGAAACCTTTTTGCATTTTACTGCTTACCTGATGATGACTTCCCAATTATAAAGAACTTCCCAACTTTAAGATGGAAAGTTCTTTCCATATTGTAGGTTGATATGGTATCACTGTTTGAAACAACTTGTTTCTGTGGGCAATCATTTTCAAGAATGAAACATATGAAGTCAACACATCGAACACTGAAGATTCGGAAGATGAATATTTAAAAGTAATCCTTTTAATTAGATCCAGGAATTCCAAACCAATAATTTGATGATATATTAAAATCCTTATAAATACAGCAATTCCATACCAATATTTGATGATATCTTAAAAGCCTTACAAATTATTTTACGAATCTCACTAACCTTTTTTTACTGCTTAGTATGAAAGCTTGAGATATGGGCATATTATGTCTCCTATTGTCACGCGTGTGACAACACTATTGCTTTCCAACCGTCCCTTTGCAGGTTCTCTTGGTGTCCCTATCTTTTAAGTGTTATTATTTCTTTTCTACTGAATTCTTTTTATTTCTTTCATCTTGTCTTTAATATACTGGTTTAATTCATTTAATTTTGTCTATTTTAATTTATATTCACAATTCTAATTTTTCCTTCACTATTTTATATAACAGTTTGCTTTCTATAACTATCCTTATTTACTTATAATAATATCACATATTATCACTTTCAATTATTTGCATTTATATTTTATTGTCTAATCTTCTTAACCTTTTTCTATTACTGCTCTAATTTGATTTTTATTTTATTTTCCTAAACGCCGTTTTTTGACGTCTCTACCTTTTCCCTTGTCTTTTATTGACTTTCGTTTTATTTTCTTAATTTTAATATATTTTTAGACGTTTTGAATTCCTGTTGTGCTTAGTTTTATATAGTCTTTTTTCATTTATTATAATTTTATTAGATTGAATACCTGAAATTATTTCAGTTTGTCTTACATATGTTTTGCTTTTGTTTTCTTATTTCTGTTTGCATCTTTTCTTTTCTTTATTCCTGTTGTTCTTATATTTCTTATAATTATTATTATTTTATTTCATTCAAAATCATTCATTTTATATCTTTTACTATTTCTAAAGCTATTTCAGCTCTCTTGCTAGTACATTATTTTTGTCCTTTACTCTTTTTGTTTATTGCATTCGACTTTTTTTTCATTTATCGCATTCAACTGTTTTACTTTCCATTTCCTTCTTACAACTTGTGAACTTTAATATGATTAATTTTGTGCGATTTAACTTTTTGTGTGATTTATTTCAATATTTTTTTTCATGTATAGCATTCAAAATATGATTAATTTTTCGTGTGATTTATTTCAATTTTTTTTTCTCATTATAGCATTCAACTGTTTTACTTTCCATTTCCTGACCTTCTAATAACTTGTGAACTTTAATATGATTAATTCTATGAGCTTTAATTTTTCGTGTGATTTATTTCAATATTTTTAGTTAACTTCTAATCTGTTGTTAAAAAAAAAATAACTCATGGCCTTCCTTACCCCTGGCATAATGGAGAACACTGTTCCTTACTGGTTACAACAAATTTGTACCTCACTCTCACAATAGGTAGGTCTACTATTTAATTTCACAATCCTCTTCATCATTCCTACTAATGGTTTATCATTAACATTACCAATTTCTGCTTTATTTCTTCCATTTTGGGTATTATACAGCCGTTTATCGGTTTGCAGTCGCTCAACCGAACGCGTATGGCACTTGTCAATTATATGCTCCTTAGAAACTCTTACGTTACTAAACTGATTTCCACCTTAAAATTACTTGTGGGCCCTTCCCTTTACTTCATTAGCTTATGCCTTAAACAACTCCACGCTGCTGATTATTTGTCTTTCATACCTCTAGGTTATCCTCAATGATAATCTTTCCAGCATATGCTGTTGCTACCTGAACCTGGGCATTCAACAACTCTTTCCATTGACTGATGATATGCTTCAGATCTCCATTCTTTCCTCATCTGCTAACCCAGAGTGAATCGTACAACGTTCAACATCCTTCATTTCACCTGTTATTACCCAGAAACCATCCCCTAACATTGTTTTCACTTCAACAGTTGCCAGTCGTATCAGTACATTCACCAAACCTATTCCTCAAAACATTGTCCTGGGTCCCAAGAATAGCAACGTAATCTGTAATCTATCCTCTCACTTCTTAAGTGCTGGTGAAAGGAATCTTTTTTTGAAGGGAATTCCTTTTTGCCTCACTCCTAAAATCCAACATATTAAACTTCTTAATAACGTTCATAACTTTTGTCTCAAACGTCTCCACGCTGCTGATAAACGTTTTTTATACCTCGAGATTATTCTCAAACATTAAACTTTCCGGTATATGCCGTAGCTATATGAACTTGGGCATCCACCTTCTCTTCCAATTTACTGATATTATACTTCTTTAGACCTCTATTTTCTCCTCATCTGCTAATTTGGAGTGAATTATACAACGTAAAACACCCTTAACTTTGCCTCTTATTACCCAGCAACCTTTCTCTTTGTTTTCATTTCAGCAGTTTTGATATTAGGACGTGTACCCAACTTTTCAGCCATATCACTTCAGCAGTTTTGATATTAGGACGTGTACCCAACTTTTCAGCCATATCACTTCAGCAGTTTTGATATTAGGACGTGTACCCAGCTTTTCAGCCATATCACTTCAGCAGTTTTGATATTAGGATGTGTACCCAGCTTTTCAGCCATATCACTTCAGCAGTTGCCTATCCTATCCCTACAGTCACCAATCCTACTCGTAAGAACTTCTTCTACCAACAATAGAGGATGATCTGTAATCTATCCTCTCGCTTCCTAAGTGCTGATGAATGAAATCTCCATTTCAAAGTAATTTATTTCTGCCCCTCTCCAGAATTCTAACATGTTAAACTTCTTGAAGACGTTTAAATGTTTTGTAGGTCACTTCGATGGCAACATTACTTCCATTATACTACTTATCTGATCATCACTTTTCAGTAATAATGAACTATAGTATGGAAAGTTCTTTTTATAGTCCGGTATGGGATATCTGTTCGGAACAATTATGTCCGTGAGCAATCATTTACAACAATGAAGCATATGATGTCAACATATCGAAATGATGTGTGGTCATAACAAAATTACATAAAAAACCTACTAATATGTACAAGATGTTATCACAACATTGAAATTATAATCTTTCATGTGGGAAATTTTTGGTAGTTGTACTTAGTCACCAATAGCACACAATAAAATCAATTATTCATTTTCTGAAAATATAACAAATCAACCCTCTGTAATTTTGTACACAATATTGCTGTCAAGATAATGATCCTAGTATTGGAGGGTCGTATTATAAATAATAAAATTGATCATGTAATTCTAAGCAATAATCATAATGAGGTAACCTAGTATAGATGTTGCGTTTGTTGGCACAAGAAAGACCTCCGAATGTTTTACTGTATTTTAAGATAAGGTAATATCATCTACAATCGTTAATCTCATTCGATTAGGAAAGCACGCAATCCTTAAAACACATACAACTAGGCTTAATAGCTTAGAATATAGAAATCTGTAACTTAAGTAAACAACCTTACTTTCAAACAGTGGTTCTTAAAGATGTTTTATCAGTTAAACTGCTTCCATTCAATCTAGGCATTCCTCACAATATTTCTAACTAAGAAAACAACTCTTTTTTTCGCAACGTAGGTATATACATTTGAGTTCATTTAGTGAACCATATGAAATATGCCAGCTTTAAAAACAAAAGCAGACACTTTTAGCTTGAAGCCAGTGAGCGTTATGTTATTGTATTTTCCAGTTCCACAAGTTTTAGGAAGGGTGCCTTTGGTTATTGCACAAATAATACGATTTCTCAATTCAGTTTTTAAAGTTATAAATTGAAACGGAGGGTCTGTTTCAGTCCATCATTATACAG
This sequence comes from Hermatobates lingyangjiaoensis, assembly GCA_026182355.1. NCBI lineage: Eukaryota > Metazoa > Arthropoda > Insecta > Hemiptera > Hermatobatidae > Hermatobates > Hermatobates lingyangjiaoensis. The sequence continues at coordinate 524,692 of JAPFBL010000180.1, read as the reverse complement.
ATGAATCTATATTCGTTAAATCTCGAATTTTCTTTTCGTTATCGGATGTTGTATAACGGCATTAAATAAAAAAGATAAAATTTTTTTTACAAACCAGCTAGACTTTACTTCTTAGTGCAGTAAATTTTATTGCTTTATCAATATGGCCAAGCGATATTAAAACAACAGGTAAGATTGATTTATACAAATGGGATAATCATATATATATATATATATAATTAAATGAAACGGTCCAACGGACTTTTGAATAAAATCCAATTAAAAAAAGATAGCACACAGATAGACACAGGAACAACTCACTTCTATATTTCGACCATCGTCGTCATCAGGAGGCAAAGAGTCCTGCAGGAAGGCAGAGCGGCGACACCTTCCTGCGGGACTCTTTGTCTCTTGATGACGACGATGGTTGATATATAGAAGTGAGTTATTCCTGTGTCTATCTGTGTGCTATCTTTTTTTAATTGGATTATATATATATATATATATATTTATTTATTTACTCTTCTTTATATAATCTAGGAGGTGTCAGAGCTTATTTTTCTTCATTGTGATTTTTCCTACGACATTTTGTCTCATATACATATCTTAGGTGTTCCTGTTCTGAATACTGGGCCGTGACTGAGTGTCGGCTTGGCGAGTAGCTGGTGGTTGGTCACCTAGTAGCTGCAGTGCGCGTGAAACCCCCGTGTGTTGACGATTAATTAATGGGTTGTGCTTCATGATTTTCATGGCTTCACGCATGAAATGGGGTTTCACGCACACTGCAGCTACTAGGTGACCAACCACCAGCTACTCGCCAAGCCGACACTCAGTCACGGCCCAGTATTCAGAACAGCAACACCTAAGATATGTATATGAGACAAAATGTCGTAGGAAGAATCACAATGAAGAAAAATAAGCTCTGACACCTCCTAGATTATATATATATATATATATATATATATATATATATTAGTAAATTTTGGTAGCAGTCCCTCCTGTAAACATACATTGTTAAAAATCTGACCATATCTTGCTGAAACTTGCTTCTTATTAAGTTTTTCAAGTTTTCTAAATAGAGTTCTTGTCACTATATCCACAGTATACAATATTCTTCCGATAGTCGACATGTTACATGAGTCCATGTTTCTGCTGTCCTCAGCCATTATCAAGACATAAATGAGTTTTGAAATAATTTGTTCCTTTATATAAGAGAAGTAAAATTCGTTGAGAAGGTTGGGGGATTAAAGTTGTTTGTCTAAATTTATTGGGTTGAGTGACCTGGTTAGGGGTTTGTTGCCTCTACCTGGAGAGGTCCCACTTGACCTGGGGTTGATTTAAATAGTTTTAATATTTTCTCACTATTTTCCAACTGGATATTAATATATGGCTTCGTTTTCTGTATGAGTATGGCTTCTGTTATTTTGAGTCTATGCTGGTCCTGTTCTTTTTTTATTATTCTGGTTCCTTCGACAAGCGCTTCTCTAGTTAACTTTGTATGGTGGACTTGCTCTGTGTGTTTTTTGGGGGCTCCGGATATCAAGTGCATGGCCAGTCTTCTAGAGAGTGTAGTAGTAGTCATTCCAATGTATGAGCGTTTTTGGGTTTCACAGTCCCCATAGTTGCATTGGTACTCATACACTAGATTTGTTTCTTTCAGTGGAGAGTTTTTGCAGCGGCTGTTATTAGTCATAAAAAGGCTACTTATTGTAGGGCTCTTATAAGAAGTAACCAGTGAGAGTCTATCATTTTCATTTTTGCACTTTGTGTTGTTTCTTATGATGTCCTTTAGTATCCTTTCATCAATTTTATGCCTGTCTGAAAGAAACAAATCTAGTGTATGAGTACCAATGCAACTATGGGGACTGTGAAACCCAAAAACGCTCATACATTGGAATGACTACTACTACACTCTCTAGAAGACTGACCATGCACTTGATATCCGGAGCCCCCAAAAAACACACAGAGCAAGTCCACCATACAAAGTTAACTAGAGAAGCGCTTGTCGAAGGAACCAGAATAATAAAAAAAGAACAGGACCAGCATAGACTCAAAATAACAGAAGCCATACTCATACAGAAAACGAAGCCATATATTAATATCCAGTTGGAAAATAGTGAGAAAATATTAAAACTATTTAAATCAACCCCAGGTCAAGTGGGACCTCTCCAGGTAGAGGCAACAAACCCCTAACCAGGTCACTCAACCCAATAAATTTAGACAAACAACTTTAATCCCCCAACCTTCTCAACGAATTTTACTTCTCTTATATAAAGGAACAAATTATTTCAAAACTCATTTATGTCTTGATAATGGCTGAGGACAGCAGAAACATGGACTCATGTAACATGTCGACTATCGGAAGAATATTGTATACTGTGGATATAGTGACAAGAACTCTATTTAGAAAACTTGAAAAACTTAATAAGAAGCAAGTTTCAGCAAGATATGGTCAGATTTTTAACTATATATATATATATGCAAAATAGTAATAGTCGACCATGGGACAGATATGCAACACAAACAGGATAAATAGGGATGCGGTCAGTTTGTTCCTCTTCCAATCAAACTCTCATTGCCAACATTTCAATTTTATTCAAAATCTTTTTCAAAGGCCTACAATACAAAGGAAATTAAGGAAAATAACTTATATATATATATATATGTCTTTTTAATATGTAGTTTTATTATTCGTCAAAGAATGTTTCCAATATTGAATTATGTTTTCCATTTTTGGTTTTTAATGGAATTATTATTTCGGACATTTTATGTTATTAGATATAAAATATCAAAATAAATTTTAAACATAAAAACCTGTATTATTCTGTAGGTGAACGAATCCACAGTTTCCTTAAATTAACTGGAGGTTTTTCTCACTTATTGCATCTATCAATTTTATGTTAATACCAAAATTTTATTACCCTAAATTTTTTCAGTTTGTGATGAAATGAGGCGGTCTAAAATAAAATTTTGCCTAATAGATGAACATTCAATAATACAATACTGGCTAATAACAATGTTATTATTTAAGTAATAAGTTCTATTTTCGTGTAAAAAGGTGTATCTTACACACAACCTCACAAACACTATCGACAAAATGTCATAAAAGGACATTGCAGGCATTTAGAGGATTAATATTTTTATGATTACCATATTCTAGAAAATCCAGGCCATACGTAGAACCAATTTTGAATTAATATTGAAGCAAAATATTTAGATGTGCATTGAGAGTATTACTATACTTTCAGAATTTTAGATTGCTAAGTTAGTTTTTTTTTAGGAATTCTTGAAATCAAAGCAAGATTTTAATGTTAATTTGATATACTTTCAGATTTACTTGTTTTAGTTAGTGTAATGGTTCTAAGAACTGAAAAGATAACAATTTAAAAAAACATGTTTCGGATTGCAATTGTAATTTATTCATTTTAGTTACAATTTATAGATTATATTATTAAAAAAATATATTTTTTCTAATGTATTTAACATGAAATCTGTTATGTCTCTCTCTCCTCTCTCTCTCTCTCTCTCTCTCTCTCTCTCTCTCTCTCTCTCTCTCTCTCTCTCTCTCTCTCTCTCTCTCTCTAGCAAATATTTTTTATATGAATTAGAAAAATACGGTCTTTTAATTGAACTTCTTAATTTTTTTAATTTGACAAGAAATTACTAAAAATGTGATTACCAACTTTGATTTAATTCCGTGTTTGTATGATATGAAAAATAACTAAAAATGTGTTATTTTTTTAGGAACACCTTTATGTAAAACATATGAGGGGTAAACGAAATTATTGCATAATATTTTGTTATTATAAATTAACATAATATTATTGATTATTATCTATTGCTTAATCAAATGCTCAAAGTCGTTATTTGATGCCAAATGCCGAAAATATTTCTTTACGTGACACAAGTGGTTAATCTCCTGTTGACATAGTTGTATATATATTATGCAATATAACTCTAAGATAATTAGGACTTGAAAATGCCAAGTATTCAACATATTAGGATATTCCAATTGATATAATGAAAGCCGTTTTTGGACATACCTGGGAGTGCCGAAGGACCTCCGGTCGTCTCTCCCATCATATTGCTCACGTTATTTGAATTCCAATTGAGATGTTCCCTGATATTACTGGCATACCTTTCTTACATCATTAAACCAACGTAAATTTTCGTATGGTCTTAGAAAATCTAAACTAATTTTTCCAATAAAAGTACAATAGGCAATTACTAAAGTAAATATTTAACTCAATTATTAATATATTTCAAATAACACAAAAATCAAATTTCAATTGTACTATTTGCAACTATTGTAATATATCAATATTTTTTTTAAATAATTCAAAAATTTTTCATGATATGAATGATGTTGAATAATATTCAATATATCATAGCCCGCAAATTAAATTTTCGGGTGTGTTACCCTAGATAAAATTTATTCAGCCAATACAGGATTATCCTATATAATTAAAAAATATCTTTCAAATATAGCATATAATAGAAAAATAATATATATATATATATATATTCAGGTAACTCACCACAAATTAAAGAAGATAGTCGCTTTAAGGCCTTTCGCTTTCACGTCGTCAGAGAGCAAGTGAATACAAGTTGTAAGCAGGTTATGTATTTTGATTTAAAGAAGGAGTAAGATTGGCATCATTGACAGTATTTTTCCCTATAACTGTTGTATAGTCTTGATTTGTTTGATAATTCCTTCAATTAGAAATTCATCTAATTTAAAAAGGCCTGGACTAGTGCCATATAATATATATATATAATATATAATATATAAATAATATAATAATATATATTATATATATAATATATATATATATATATATCATTTATTTATATAAACTAAATGATTTTATTTGTCAAAAATGAGAAGGGCTATAATCAAAAACTTCTAGTTAATATTTCCGTTCAAAGTGGGTAAATTGTTAACGATACCCTCATTTATTGTGATTTATGCGTATTTCATTTTAGCTTTGTCAATACATAAACGTGTACCTCATTCCCACTTAAAAATCTGTAATTTCATCAGTTTTTATTCATATTCATCTTACTTACTTCACATTTCAATACTCTATGGTCAACATCCAGCAACGCCTTATGAAAGGCAAACTAATGAGGGAGCTGGGTCATAGTTTTTCTTCTAGAATGTCATGCTAGGTTCAAGCTTCTTTTCTGTTTAATTCGAATTACAAGAATATAAGAACCCCCTGAGCTGAAAGTTGGATTATTAAATTAGACATATAGGGTCTTAGTAAAATTTGAAGTTTAACAGTAATATACACTTGTTGAATGATTTGTTTGCCTGTTACCAACATTTCTCTAGTAAGACATATGCCATACTTTTCTCGAGAGAGATTCTTAAAAGCAGCAGCTATCAGGTGTAAAGTCAACCTTCTTGATACCTTTATCGTAATCATTCATCATCATATGTAACAAGCAGGGTCTTACAGTCCCCTAGAGTACAAGTAAACTTATGAATAAGTGACACCTCTGAAGTTCAGGAATGTCTCATTTTTTGATCGTGTCTTTTTAACATGTTTCCATTCCTCTTATTTTTATAAGCAATATAAAAATCTGTCTTTCGTATTAGGCTTATTTTATCTTTTTGGCTTAAAATGGGAGATAATAAATTGTTGGAGTGCTTGTTCACCATGTTTATACTAGGTATACATGTTGGCCTGGTGGTATACTTTAATGACTTCTCCACTTGGACTATTCATGTTCTATTTATTATGAACCACTTTTTCATTTCTAACGTTACAATACATTGTATAATTTTATCAGGGTATCCATTTATTTTGAATACTTGGAACAGTTTTCAAGTTACCATAGTATTTAATAATATATGTCTAAGAGAAGGCTTGCTGTCAATATACAGTATTGTATATATAAAGATTTCACAACCAACAATTGAAATAACAATCAGTGATCAAATCACAATAAAAAATGTAGAAAAAGACTAAGATATTTCAATCGTAACAAGCGGTTTTCGTTAGAGTCAAAGACACAATGATACAGAAACACTAGATGCAGAAACATCAGGGTGAGGGGTTGAGAGGTGTGGGAGGATAGAGAGGAGGGTGTAAAGTGCAGGAATATAATAACAAGAATGTTCTTAGTTTTGCTGAAATGTTATGATTAGGAAAAAAGTTAATGAAAATTAATTTGAAAAATTTCATAAACAACTTAAAAAAAAATTAATTTGACCTTCCTATGGGATTACATGGAAAAATAAAACTCTTGATAACGTGTATGCGAATTGATTAAGAAGAATCCTGACATTCGTAAAGATTGGTTTGAAATTAGCTATAGTAGATTTACAAACAATACATGAATTTGGCGTGTCTGCGAATCAACCATTTATCTGAATACTTAAATAACCATCCAAAAAAACGCGAGGTCCATGAAATAATTTTGAAACAAATATGATAATTAATAAAATTAGTATTTTTTTTTTTTATTGTTAGAGAACAGCATGCTCCACCCGAAGGCACCACATGCATCAAAATCTTCAATGCTACACAACAATCTCCATCATGCTATGCAAATACAGCTTAAATATATAATGACTAACACAACAAACTAACCACAATGACAACAGAGCAATTGCCATCAGAGCACACAGATAATACAGGCTATCATAATCAACTCAGTAAATTAAATTATTTGTTAACCACTTCCCCGAAGGCACCGACTAGGCCCTCCTCCAACAAAGCTGCAAGCTGCGGGGTCCACGCACCTCCGGCAGTCACCACTTTTCTCTCCATCCTACTCCTCTCTGAGTTTAACTCAACGCAATCGAACAGGAGGTGTTGAACTGTTTGAGGTGACCTACCGTCACAGCTACACCCTGGAGAGTTGACAAGTTTCAGGCGGTGGAGATAGTGGCCAAGTTTAGTATTGGCCTTTTGCCAATAAAATTAGTATGTGGTAAAGTTACAAACTCATCATAGCCAAAAACCTCAGTCTGATATAAGGAAGTATATAATTTCTGCCTAGTATTATAATCGGTGGATAAAAACGTTCAAAGGTATAAGCGAGAACAAGTAAGTGAGCCTAACCTTTCCAGCAGAGGGGACTGAATCACAGCATCAAGAACGATCTTTGTTGGTGCAGTCGTTACTCAATATGATAGCTTCGTTTTCTAAAAAATGACTATTGGGAATTTCAAAACTACTACGAATTTACTGTAAATCTATTTAAAATTATGAAATCTATGTATGTTTATGTTAGGTTGTAAGAATAAAATTTAGAGACAAAATCTACAAATAAAGAATATTTGAATTCAAGAATAGTGCTCACCGCTTTTAACAAGTGACCATCTATAATGGAGTCATATGTGATAAAATAAGAAATGTTTAATAATTGAGTGAGAATATGTGAGTGGAATTATGTGGTGGTACAAAATGTTGAAAACGTGTAAAAGAAGTAGGTAAGAAAATTGGATAGTGCTGGGTAAACAATGATGAGCAGAATTAATAAAACATGCAGTCTGCTAGTCTATGAAAATCCTCTTAGACAAGGCTTTTGGTCGGGTTAATATTGGTACTAATTTGAATAAACCATGATTAATGATTCATGTATTTAGTCCCACACCTTTTGCCAATGAAAACTTGCTTCATTTATAGCCATATATATCCTTCTTACATGACTAGTTTGACTTTTCATTAATCGCTTTCTAATTTTTGTCATGTATTTCTAAAAATGTGTGTATTACATTCACAGAATATTGATGTTGTTTACAAATAATTTTTATGCTTACTAACCTAAACAAGTTATAATTAACAAAATGTATTCAGCAATTATAGAAACTTCTACATTATTCTATTCTTATTACTCTTTGAACAATATAAAGAAGAAACATTACTCCAACATAAATAAATAAAAGGTTTATGTCGAGGGAACACCGTCTGTTATGACAAACCCGTAACATTCTATCTATTTGGTAAATGAGCGGTCCTGATCAAATTCAGACGCTGAACATGCCAACTATCTTTGTCACTTTTATATATCTTCAGAACTTAAATTCATTCATTTTATTGTTTCAAGATTTATACTTCAATTCATTCATTTTATTTTTTGAAAATTTCTCATTCTAGTATTGTTTAGTATATTTGACAACAAATTAGCTTTTTTCATTACATTTTATGAAATAAATTGTTTTTCAACTTTTTACATATTGGACCAAGGTAAGTCTCTTGTCACAATGTTAGACTAAAATCGGAGTGAATGCATTATCTGTTAAAATACTGAAATGGTTAATTTCCATATTTATTATTTCTATTATTATTGTCACTATCGATTAATGTGCATGGTTTATCCTGTTTCAGTAAAATATCCTGTTTCTTTACTAGCATCTCACATATTTTCTACTCATATTGTTCAATTTGAAACAAAATCAAGAAGCCATAATGGAAGTAATCGACTTTTATAATGTTCCAGTAATAACATTATGTTGATGGTTTCAGGCCTGTTTAAACTTCAAGAACTTGTTAAATCGACTCCTGGTTCAAGATCTGAACTGTACATACGACAAGCTCAGCCTGCCACCTACCGGCAAGTGCTCAGGGAGATCAAACACAAGGATATATTCAAACTGATTGTCGATACGAATCCCGCTCACATGAACTACTTTTTTAGAGCCGTAAGTACCATCTTCACTATTCTTTCTGTTTTTTTTTATTCACGTACAAGTTATTACAGATATAAGATATTATTATCAACCGTCATACCTCGCCTATCGCTGTTGAAGTCGCCCGACCGGTTTCGCAATGGCTGCATCATCAATGGGACTAATATAACCTACCAAAATCATTGATATAAATACATATTTTAACTCAATTAACCTTAAGGCTGTGTGTGGCGTTTTGAACCATGAAATGCAGCCTTCTGCGGTTTTTTTGAGAAAAATATTTCAAAATATAAATAATTACAATTATGGTAATAAAGACAAAAAATTTTGACATTTAGGAAGAAGACGATTCTTGAATCATTACTTGAAAAGTCTAAACCATTATAAAATCATTAAGAACACTGATGAATCTTTTAAAAGATGCAAAACAGTTTGAAAAGCACTGATCGAGGAAAATAATAACATATTTAAGAGTTCTACAATATAACTATAATTTACAAATTTATATATCCATTCGAGGTGGTTTTTTGAGTAAGTTGACGGCGCTAAAATGAACTTTACTTCAAGGAAGGTCATTCCTGTCCATTACTCCTGGTCTAAGTAATAGGGCCTTTTCTAGGCTAGGTTAGGTTGCAGTGGCAGTTCTATGAGATTACACAAACGGGACGAAGAATTGGCTCTTTCTGGTCCTCTTTCTTTTCCTCAAGAAACCAATTCTTGACAAAGGTCTAAAGAGTTTAGAAAATTTGATTTCTTTGAGTCATTCATTTTGAATTCATAATCATGAAAATCATAAGTCAAAAACTAATTAATCATAAAATCCAACTGGAGGATTTTAATTTAAATGACTAAAACATAAAGCAAATCTTTCAAATGACAGACACATCAATCTACTCGATCTACTTCAAAAAAAAGTCCCCTTCAAGCCTTGGTGCATGTATATTTCTATCGAATTAAACTTAGAATTAAGGAGTGTATAACTTTTTGATTGAAGTTCTGGTTATCTGATTCTAGATCCAAGTAAAAGTAGCAAAGCGAAAAGTACTGAACTGTGTGCGATGAATGCTGATAAGCCAGTTTAAAGAGTTTTTAAGGTTATTCGCTACTAACTCACCCATGCCTTCAACATACAAATACACACACACACCACACATACACACAGACCACATACTCTGATAAACTTATAGCATACCTCTTTCTGGAAGAGGTAGTAGGGATGTTGTTATTCGAAAGTATTTTTCTTAACTAGATCAAATAATTAACAAATATTTTTTTTTGTTTAATTTTTAAAATTAATTTACACAGTTAATATTATTGATTTATTATATTTCTATTTCATATTGTTATTTTAATTTTTTTTATTATATACCCATTAAATGTACATAATTATAGAACACTTTAATTATAAACATTCTTCTGAGTTGGATATTTTGTTGTCAATTTCCAATAAAGTAATATTATATCCTATATTTTACGTGGAATATATGGTATTGTACGGTTTATTTACCATGTCATGTTGCTGTAATATTATACATCTGCAGATGTATTATTTATATACAGTGATTGTTATGTGGTGTCAGATTTGATCAAAAATGATATTATTTGTGTTTTCCCGGATTGATTTTTACTTTACTATAAGTAAAGTATAGTGATCGTGAAAAAAATCGATCTCGAGATTTTGACGGAATTACATGTTTTGAGGTCCCTGAAGTCGTTTTATGAAGTTTTTTCGATGATGTCTGTGTGTGTGTGGGTGGGTGGGTGGGTGTGTTAGCATTGCTTGTTACCACGCTACGGTCCAGAATCTTTGATGGATCAAGTTCATATTTTACACAAAATTGGGCCTCATAGGAAAGAAGATCCCTATAGTTTGGGAAGAATTATGCATGATGGGAAAGTCACTTTTTTTTGCCAAAAACCATTTTTTAGAAAACATTTATTTCTCCTAAACTGATAACTCTAGAGTTTTGAAATTTTGACATTATCTTTGAGGTTACAAATGCAACAAACGAAAAACATATTCAGAATTTTAAAACAACAGGAAATATTTTTTTTCAATAAAATGTAAACATTTTGACTTATTATTCAATCTCAAACCTTGTGAGAGCGATACAAGCCATACCGTTTGATGGATCAAAATGAAACTATGCATAAAAATAGAGCATTATGTGGAGAATGAGTTGAGATATTTTTTTTCAAAATTACATTCGCTAATGGGGCGTTACAGTACGATTTCTGTTTTCAGAAAATGATTTTTCGACACTAAACGGGTCATTAAAAAATAATAAAATGTTGAACAAAAATGGAACAAAAAATTAGCAATTCATAAAAAAAAATTCATGAAGTTTCAATTACGGGAAAGAGCAATAACGCTATAAAAACTGTTTGTTTATCCTAGAGTAAGAGATCACCTGCTATACTTTTCGAATTTTTGATATTTTTTTACAATGTTTACATTGACTTAGAAATTTTTTGAGCGAATCCACTGAGATAAAATTGATATTTATAAAGGAACAGTTTAAATAGTTTATTGACTTTTACGAGATGTAAGAGGAATAATATTTTTACATGTAAAAAAATCACCGGTAATAAACATAAATAAATTACCTTTTGTCTTCCATGGCATGATGGATTTGTCTCATAAAATGCTTTAATAAATCTATATATTGCACTCTTGAGCAAAACTTAATATCAGTTACAATTACATTATCATTGTGAATGTAGTACCTTTCCATGCTATTTAAATGTGATGAATGACTCTTTCCTCAAGAAAGAGGACTTATGTTTGTTGAGAAATATCCAGTTTTTTTTTACAATTCTAGTCTAATAGTTCAGATTTATTTTTTTCAAAAATTAGAAGCTACCAACTATAAAAGATTTAAATTATATTGAATAGCTGGCTTTGACTTCGATTTGAGTATGTAAACTGGCTAATTACTTATATATTTTTTCTCAATATACATTCACAGCAAACTTATAACAGAGTACAGGAGGCAGGAAAAGGGTAACACTCACTCAGAAAAAATTCGTGTACATGATATTTGACAAAGGGGAAGGAAAATGATCTTATTAAATACTAAGAAGCCATAAAATTCCCAGAATAATAATTCTATAAAAGACCGAAAATGTAAAAGATAATTCAAAATTGAAATTTTTCGTTTAGAGATTAATAAATGTAATTATGGTACATCATTAATTATAAATCATCTTAAAACAACATTTTTTTTTCGATGATTATGATGTTTTTCAGAGAAAAAAAGGGTTTTTTCCTGTTTTAAATTTGAAAATTTTACTTTAATATTCAATGTAGAAGGATGTCAAGTGAACGATGTAAGAAATCCACTGGCTATTTGAACAAAAGCCATGTTCTCTTGTAGGAGAATATTTCGAATCAAGAAATGTTCACTTTGGTTTTTCAAAAATGTTATTACTGCTGTAGTTATGCTGATGAAATTATTTGCATCAGCTCTGTGATGTACAAAAATAAGCTTATATATTGATATGTCCTTCAACGACTATCTGTACTACCTCAAAAATGAAAGTCTAATAATCATATCCCATTTAGATGTTTACATTATGCTTAAATGAGACGTTATATATTATATACTCAAGAAATTTGATATTAAGTTACTTATAGTAAAGTTGAGTGTAGTAAAGTTAGTAGTGTCATCAAAACTTCATTTAAATATATGGACACGATTGATGGTTTGTAAATCTCCATCAGTCTGTTTTGTTCCATATTTTCATTTAATAGTTCAGACAACTTTTAAAAGAAATAGGTTTAGAAATTACTTTTATTAATTTATATTGCGACTAATTAATTTAATTTATATTGATTGTATATAGTTTTCGTTTTTGAAGAAATAGTTTAATACGTTTCTTTGATGTTTAATTATTATTTATAAAAGAAACAGTGATAGAAGGGGACTATTTTAAAATGAGATACTTTAGATTGCATGTGATTGGTGCACTGGTAGAGCAAGTTATTCTAAAAAGGCGCGAATACTCTCCCCAGATTAGTCCTCCGCGTCCTTCTTGGAACCTTTCAAACGGTTTTAACCTCTGTATTGCTTATTTCGTTCTCTAGTCAATAATACTTCAAATAGTAAGTACAAATTCCTTTTTAACTTACTTTTGTATACTTAATGATTTTTTAATCAGATTAATGTTAAATATTATTATTTTCATAATTAGCAATTAAAACGAGTTCACAAAACTAGATAAACTAAACCAACAGAAACAATACACATAAAAGATTTCACAAAAACTTTCTATTATATTTCGACTGTCTTGCATAAAGATGTAATTTTCTACGAAGAATAGCGACTTTTATGTGTGTTGTTTCTCTGGAATTATTTTCATAAAAATATATCAAAATAATTAATTAGTTCCGAAATAATTACTACTAAACATTTAATACCTCCATATAATAAAGTATTAAATAGATTTATTTTTAGTTAATTCATGTTATTTTAAACCTTATTGACTAAATTAGTTATAGTGAAAACGATTAAAAATACTTAACAGTAGAGTATTTAAGTGTATTACCCTTTATTTATAAAATTAAGACTTTATTCGTCTGTGTTTCCTATTGCTTTTGAGAAATGTTTTACGCGATTTGAAAATTTGAAATGATTTAATGACATAATGTGAGACGTAAGAAGAATAAAATTTTTATATGTAAAAAATGAATGCCAATCAAATATATCATTTCTGATGTTTTCCATTTACACAAGTTTTAAATTATATTGAAAAGCCGACTTTGAATTTGATTGAGTATGTAAAACTGGCTAATTACTGATATCTTTTTTTCTCAATATATATTTACACCAACGTTATAAACGAATATAGCACAATGGAAAAAGTTACCTATGTTATGTATGGTGTGAAAAGCTACTTGTTGTTGACGTTTTTGTGTTTATGAACCTGATTATCTTTGAATTATATTGAATTAAGAGTAATGGACTCCTTAGTTTTATATTACTAAACAGATACTAATTTTAAGGTGATTCGATGAGAGACGTTTTTCAGAATCAGATCCTCAGCTAAATATGACTACCTAATGACTTCACGTTATACAATACCTCAGGCAATGCAAAGCCGCAAGACCATACGATCACGAATATGACTCCTTCCATATTCGTGAAGGACGACCTAACAGACTGACGTCCCAACCCCGTCCTTATGATTACTGACCTTAACAAAACATGCAGGATGAGAATTTAGCAGTAGTGTGCCTCTAGTCCAGGACTGCTAATTACGACGTGCACTGACGTGCATGGAATATTCGTTGGTCGCTGGAGATCCATTGGCTATAGCATCATAAGTCAGTTTCTTCTGCAAGAGTTATTTTGTAACACGATATCGTCACTTTGACTTTATAAAAGTGTTATTACTGCTGTGGCAATATATATGATATTATATGCATCAATTGTGTATAAATACAGAAATAAGGGCATATGTTGATAACTGGTAGTTCTGTACTGCCTCCACGAATGAAAGAGTAATAAACATCTCCCATTAATACATTTATATTATGTCTACATGTTACATTATCTACTCAAGAGGTTTGATACATATTTACTTATAGTAAAGTTGAGTGTAGGCCACTCCAGATTTTTTGAAGAAAAGAATGATTCATAAATATATTTTATTTTTTTTTAAATAGGGACTTAGTTTTCAATCACCTTGTATAATAAAGTCTTAATAGCGATATATTGGGATTGAGGGTTTTTTTGTTCTAAAGCAAAAAATAAGTGTTGAGTCTGTAGGGAAGACATAAGGCTGGCGGCTAGCACTTAATATGATTGGATCTCGGTTAGCAGTTCCATTAACAAAATGCATTTGCTCCTCTCATTACAGCAACGATAAATAAGACAACAATTGAGTTAAAACGAAACAGTTGGGTGTTTATCTGCCCCAATGTTTACATTGCTTGTCAAACAGATATAATGTCGATGCATGTCCATAACACCTGTTTCTCAACTTAAGGAAGAAAGTGCAAAATTCCCCTTTTTGTTTAAACTGCTGGTGTTAAATCTATACTGAGGTCACTAAATCTCAATTACTAGTTGTTTACTTCAGTTGAGAGCAGTCTTTTCAAAATGTAGATTGATTGCTACGTCATCTGCTTTCTGCTAAATAGACCTATTCATGATATTGCCTGAGTCCTCTCAAAAACCTGCACCCAATAAAACCTGATAAATTATATATTTAAGTCAACAAACTGCATTACATTTATTGAAGGCATATCAATGACAAATTAAGCGAATTTATTTTAATACTTTAGTTAGTAAAAACATAAGTTTATTCAATTATTTACGAGATGATAGGTCTTATGAGGCTGAAATTATATTTATATTCAACTAAATTTTACAACATTAATTTTGCACAAGTAATTAAAAAAATATTCCTTTTGATTAATTTAAGGTGTTTTTTCTGTGTAATCTCATCAACGGAAACTAACAGCAATCGTTTGTCATTTTTTTGACGACTTCCATAATTCACTGCTCAGACATAATTTAAAAACATAATAATTTTTTAACCTTAGAGTAGCTTAACCCAGTGGACGCATTCTCACATCTGGACTGGTAAATTCAGAGGTCAATACTTTCGATTTATTCATGTGGGATGTGGAAAAACCTAAGCACGTTGTCCCTCGGTGATGATGTCCTCAGTCCTTGGTTGTACGATGTCAGGTACTTCTTAAAGATCTCTACTCTACAAAGACATGAGTTAGGAGAAATTCAGATAGGTGTTCAATAGGATTCACAAAGGGCCAATGTTTGGCCTATGCGCATTCTCCTATGGGGCTAACATATTGTTTAACCTTAGTTTCGAATTCTTCTAGTGTAGCGACATTTTGTCCAAGATCGCTTCATACATAACGAAAAAAGTTGAAAACAATTATGAAATATATTTCGGTTATACTAAATCAATTATTTTTTTTTTTGGACCGGACATTCAACATTAAAATACTGATATAAGAGACTTTATGCAAAGTAATTATACCATTTTTTTCATTAAGGTAATTCATTGAATAAAAATAAATTTGTACTTTATCTCCTTTTTTAAATCAAATGGTCATTTATTACTGCTTCTTTCTGAGACCTGGGCCTTAAAAGCACCAATCAAACTAATTTAATTTGCTGCCCTGTAAGAAAAGCCTGCCTTTAACCCGTTAAAATAAATTATCAGGTTGTAATCAGTTGACCTCAATTTTCTTTTTTATGTATCAAAGCTGTCCCACGCTAACGAACCCTAAGTAGATATTATTCACCCAAAGTGTAATTGACCTAAAAGACATCTTTCTCAATTTATATTACAGATCCTTTGATTGTATTCAATTATAATAATTGTACGAGAAAAATAATATCTAAATCTGTTTTATAATTAAACAAATCTTTTATGTTCTGTAAAAAAAAGAGCAAAATTCGACTAAAATTATATTTAATTCGATTTTTAAAATTTATAACGGGTGAATGCATCAGCTGGAATTAATTTTTATGCAATAGTAACTATTTTATTAAATATCATCATTAAAAATTATAAATAAAATAGTAAATTTGAAATCTATACTGATAATGATAAAAGAATAAATATTCACTTCTTAATATGGAAAAAACATGAGTTTAAAAAATATGAAAATTATATATATATATATTTCCTTTTTTATTTGTCTCCTTTGCGGCAGCACTGCTTTAGCCCTCTCCCAGTGAGTTCTTTAGTTGACTGTCGTCCCTCCGTCAATTCACTTCTTCTCCTGAGAACGACCGCCATTACGGTCGAAATATTGAAAAGTGAGTCTTAATTGTGTTTCTGTTTATGTGTCACTGCTTATTTTAATTATATATATATATATATATATATATATATATATATATATCAATGATCGAACCATAATAAGAAAATGGGAAAACAACACTAAGGTCTTTCAACCGTTACAAGCGGAGGAAGACTGCTTGTTATGGTTGAAAGATCTTAGTCTTGTTTTCCCATTTTCTTATTGTGGTTTGATCATTGATTGTTATTTTACGTGTTTTTGTGAAATCTATATATATATATATATATATATTCACTGATAAAACGAAATACGATCCAAACTGGACACAATACGAGTTCGAGATTAACATAGAGCAACGCACAAAGTAGGGAAACACACTTACAGACTCAAATTTTCGGGTAATCCGTCTTCAGGAACTTGCCGTTTTTACTTGCCGTTCCGTCTACAACGTGCTTGGTCTCCCATTCTCTTTTCTCCTGAAGACGGATTACCCGAAAATTTGAGTCTGTAAGTGTGTTTCTCTACTTTGTGTGTTGCTCTTTGTTAATCTCGAACTCGTATATATATATATGATCCATGATATTCTAAGTGATAAAGAGACAAATAATTGAGAAATATGTACACAGAAGAAGTAATTAAACCCTTTTAGAAGTAAAATGATCATTTCAAATCGTATTATTTACAGTCAAACTTATGCATTAAATCATGGATAAAAGAACAATTTATGTGGTCTATACTATAGAAAAACTCACTAAACTCTATACATTGGAACATCAAGGAACTAAAAAAAAAAAAAAATGGAATTGAAGTGTAGAGGGAGAACAAAATAAATTCCAATTAAATTTGATATCCTATTTAATGTATTTGCAAAATTCGTTGTATATTCAACATTTATATAGTTTCATTTATTTTCAACATTATATTATTTATATTAGAAATAGGTAAAATCGTCATCTATTGTAAGATGATCATGGAGTCGTTGAAGCGCTTTCGGACGTTGTCCATCTTCGATCGCAACAAACCTAGTTGTTTGTTGCGACAAACCTGAAGTTTGTTACGATCGAAAATGGACAACGTCCGCGATATGGCTGAAAAGCTGGGTGTGCGATATAATGCCAAAACAGGACAACGTCCGAAAGCGGTCTAACGACTCCATAATCATCTTACAACGTATGACGGTTTTACCTACTTCTAATATAAATCATACTAACCTCAGTGGCATTAACAATATGCTTGTATTATATCTATTTTTTTAAAAAATAACGATTCTAAAAGTTTTTTTATGCGTTTAATTAAATAGCCCTTTAAAGGGAACCAATTACACGTAAACTCTCTTCTTTATGTCAAGATTAAAGTCTAAATTACGAATTTTTACTTAAAAAATTTAGTTATAAATTAACAACTTTAAACATTTATTTGTATCTGCTATTATATCTGTATTTCATTCTCTTAATTATAAAAGTTTTTTTGAGTTCTTCTGTCAGTGTCATTATAGATCCCTCTCTCAACTGCTCCTCTCGACCTTCTCAATATGCTTCAAATTAATTAATAATTAATTAATAAAATATCTAAAGTTCAAAGAAATTGTTTGCTATTTGAATTAAGTGTTACACGCTCATCATTGTTAGAATATTAAAAATATAATTTTGCTCTTGTTATGTGATGATGGATATTCAATCGTTTGCTATAAACACTATTTAATCATGCATCTCCAGATAAAATTTCAAAACTACTTAAAAATAAATTATCCCCTGACATTGAATGCATATTTTTTTATTCTATATCTCGCAAGGTTTTTGCATTTATAACTGAACTAATAGGCGTCAATAGTATTTATATTTTCAAATGGTTTTAAATGGTTTTGACTCTTATAAGAAATGCATTTGGGTAAATACTATAATTATTATAAATTATACTTATATTATTCAATCGAAATAATACAGTTAATAATCGTCTGCAATTAATTAAGTGACCTACATTGATTAATCTATCAGAAATGTTTACTAAAAACTCCTTGTAATTTCTATGTTTGTTGATAGAGACAGCTATTCAAAACAGATAATAATTAATTATTAGATACAATAAGTTAAAATGCATTCATCTATTTATTTAAATTTTACTAACCTACATGAATGTGTACTAACAACATTCATGTATTTATACATAAGTTCGAAATCGAAGAAATGTAATACAAGGAGTAATGAAGAAACACACTTCCAAAATCAATTTTGAGTTTATTTGTTCTTGTTGAATAGTTATGTTGATCAAGCCTTTCTTTTAAAAAACGACTTGTTTTTCAATAGTAACAATTGTCAAAGTTTTTGAATTTGAAGACATAAATGAGGCTACTTTGTAACTTCTTCCGTATTTTTTTCATTCAAATTCGAAAATAAATATCTAATTTTTCAACATTGTAAAATGCCAGAGTAACTGCAGGTAAATTTTGTTTGAAAACTTGTCTAATTGATTGTGATAAGCTCTCTTCATAACAAAATTTATAATCCTTTTCATTTGTTACTTCTAGTTCTGCATAATTCTCCTTGAAATGTTGTATTTGCAATATTATATAATCGTATCTAAACTAATAACATTCAACTAAATTGTTTGGATAACAATTTTTCTATAATAATGATTTCAACCTTTTCTTATTATCAATTTTGAAACGTAGACTAAATCTGGAAATTTACCTGAAGTTACACTGATAGTTTATAATAAATGAAAAAATAATTTTTTTTTTCATATTTGAAAGAAAAAATAGGTACCGAAGGTGTTAAAAAGTGACCTCATTTTTTCCATCAAATGTAAAGACTGTGACAAGTGTTACTATGGAGAAACTAATCGTTTTTGTAAAGGAAAGGCTAAAAAAAGAAATTATTCAATAAGAACAAATGAGACCAACGCAACGGCCTTAGGTTGCCACGCCATAAACAAAGGTCATACGTTCAATTTTGAAGATACAACTATAATAGAAAAATAAAAAAAATAACCATTGAAGGAAGGCACTTGAAATGTTATAGATCAAAGAAGACCTAAGTTCGATTAATTTTAGAAGGGATATTACTAATTTAAGTAATTTTAATTTAGGAGTGGTAGCTGAGGTTTAATGAAGCTTGATTTCCTTAGTTTTTGTTTGTGAAGGCTGTGTAAAAAATGTCGCAATTTACCAGTAATAAGCTGAGTTTTAGTAGAGTTTTATTTCTTTAGTTCCTGTTTGTGTCGATTGTGTAAAAAAGTGTCGCAGTTTATTTGCAATATACTGATTTTTAGTGGAGTTTGATTTCCTCAGTTCTTATTTGCGTAAAAAGAAAGTGTTACAGTTTACTGGTAATATATTGAGTTATAGTGAAATTCAATTTACTTAGTTCCTTTGAGTTGTTGAGATTACTTGACTATCTTATAAGTCTAGTCTAAAGTTTTGACCTGTTAATGTTATTAGTTCCTTTAAGTAATGCAAATTTCATTTTTATAGTCAATTGAGTTTGTGAGTGTACTTCTTTACTCTGTGTGTTACTTTTCTTCATTTTCGAGCTCGTGTTGGTTCCAATTTGGGCCATCTTTCCATTTATTAAGTATATATATAATTTACAAAGGAAAGAGAAAAACAGATAAAAACACACACAAAAAGGACTCACAACGATATTTCGACATTTGTCGTCATAGGACAGAAGTAGCCCTTTGAGTAGCTGAAGCCAAATCTATATTTATTTAATTAAGCGGCTGTCCCAATTAAACGAATTTCACTTTTTTTTTTGAAATTCATTTGATTAGTTTTATGAACAATGCCATTAAGCATTGGAAGGGGGGGGGGGGGGGTTGTTTTGCCGCTGCACTGGCTCGGATGGAATAGATAGCAAATGTGAACATGAAGCAGCTGCGGTTTTTAAAACACGGGTATCGGGTTCAGAGAGAAGCCGCCTTTCTGGCTTTCCTGGGATTTAGAATGGGGTGGTGTTTGTTTTGCTGCTGCACCGGCTCGGTTAAACCGGAACTCAGTTAAAACATACTCGGTTAATCAGGGCTCTACTATACTAAAATCTTAAATTTACTGTCCCAATTAAGCGGAATGTTGTCCCAATTAAACATACAAATTTATAATTGTAGTTCATAGTTTGGTTTCCGTTCTTTGAGATTTGTCCCAAATAAGCGGGTGTCCCAATTAAGCGGAATCCACTATATATATATATATAGCATTTTAGAAGTAGTCATCTAATTAAATCTAACAATTTAATGAATTTTATGTTATTGATTAATGTAGTTGAAATCATATATACTTTGCAAACGTGTGAGTGTTCTATGAACATGTAAATTTGGTTGGATTTGATAATTATTGTTTTTAATCTTTCTGTAAATTACAACAACCTTGAAAAAGAGTGTTAAGCCTAAGAATAATTGGAATACAGAAATTGATTATGAAAATAAAGGAGATTTACAAATTTCGAGACCCCTTGAGTACATTTTCGAGATATTTTAAATTAAATAATTACTCATATCAATTAAAAATTATATCATACAAGTTCATCAAAGCAAAAGATTGACCATATATTTTAATTATAATTAAATTATTAATTTAGAACATGTATATGTTATTGTGTTAAAAGATATGTCAATTTGACTTTGAATTTTTGAATCACATTAGTGATAGCAGAATATATTGACACTAGAGTAAATCCAAACTAAAGACTCATATTCTTCGGTTGAAACAAAAATATTGAAGGAACTACTATTGAGCATATATAGGTTATAGGGCAAGTTGATGTTATTCACGTTGCTCAGGCACCATGATTAGTGATGGAGACTGTAATGGTGTCAGGCCTTCTTGGACACTGCCTAGAGCCTCAATGCCAACCTGGGTCAGAGCCAACAAACTTTAACTACTCCTGCTCCACTCTTCCCAGTCCAATCCTTATCATTTACATTTATTACTAACGCAACCCACCAATATGGAGCCTATCGTAACTTCAAAATTTGAATAAGAATCTACTTCTTGGTCCTTAGCTATATCCATTCTATTCATATCTTACACATATACGACTTCATAACTTACTCTACAATTATTAGAATAGGACACCTTTTAACTCTTAACACATTAACATTACTGCAAACCATCAGTAAATCAATTTATTATTTCGATGTATTTTATGTACTTTTGTGTATTTTGTGAATAATTTTGTTGTACAAACTTTAAAACATAATCAATAAATAATGGTTGATGTCTTCAAATTTTCAACTACTTTGGAAAAACATAACGCACATAAAAATGTAATAATGATGCAAACACTTCTGCTTTAAATATATAATCTAAAACATTATTAAGAGTATAGTTGCTTTAACTTTAGCAATTGGAAATGATTCAAAACAAACAAACTATACACACACGCACATATACACACCCATTACATACACGTACATACCCATACATACGCACCCATATATGTATGTATTGGTTAAGTATTGTTTGATAGATCCATACTAAAGAGAATAACCAAAAATACTTGCAAAAATTGCAAATATTGCTTTCATATATATTCATACATATCCAAATATGACATCTTTAACCAGTATTGATAAAATGTATAGAATTAATTATGAAAATAGTTAGTAGAAATATACATCAAAACTATAACTCAAACAAAGTAGCACAAATAGTATTATAAAGAATACAAAGGGAACACCAAGCTAAAAAATTGAGTAAGTCCGTCTGATTTGATAGGAGAAATTGGTACCACTTTTTTACATAGTCAATACAAGTATTATTAAAAATGTGTGTGATTTTCTCGTGAACAAACATGTCATGACAGCATATGTTATCCTGAATATAAATTAAAACAAATTGAATTTATCATTGATGGAATTGCAGTAGGTTCTCCATGACCAACTTTTTCATGATTACATCTGATTATCCTATAATTTTTTGTTCTGCCAATGATGTTCCTTAAAAGTAAGCTTATGTGAGACATCTGTACTTGACATCTCAAACCTGGTCATTATTGAAACTTGACGGTTTGCGCAAGTAGCGGCCTTTTATTCACAACTTAAGGGATATTATTATAGCTACAATAAAACAAAGTTACTCTTAGAATATTTAATAGCTTTTTTCATAAAAAATAACTCTTAGAATCACTCTTAGAATCACTCTTAGAATAGTTTCAGACTTATTACGAGCACAGTTAAAACGAACCTCTTAGGCATATAGGAAACCTAGACTGTGTGGTGTTTTTAGAACTAATCATCAACTCATAGAAATGGGTTGTACCCCAAAAAAATGCGTATCTTATTACTCTCAATATCAAAGCTGACCAGAAAGCAAGGAACATCATTCCAGGTCAGACTCAACCTGAATATTAACACTTAGGTGTAGGATTGTACTAATGGCCACCAACATTCATTTCCAACCAACGCTGAAAAACATACTGAATTTTATAAATGCTACAATAATATTGCAAGTGGTCAGTCTTTTATTAACTACGAAAGTGATACTAATAATTATGCGGTATTCATGCAGATGTTTTTATATAAGTTTTGATTATCGGTATTTAATAGTTGCAATAGAAATCAACATTTTGATAGGTGGAGTATTCTACATTCATTGATTTAGTATAATATACTTCTTTACACTTACACCTATTATACAGTTTCTATTCCTCAAACATTCAGTATAAACCCCTTAAATAACAATAGCTCCTTGGTATTAATTTCAAAGCATCATACCTCTGTCGTTTTCTGATTTTTTAGCTGAGAGTATATAAATTTTCAACTATTTGTTGTAATATTTTATTTGTGATTCTCATATATGATGCTATCCTTTTTATATAGTTTGTAACACTTTCAATAAAACTGACTTGTTGCAATTGAAATATTGATTTAAATATCAAAAACAAACTGAATCCTGATAAATATTTTTGTCACTATTTTATTTCACAGTTCGTACATTTATCAAGATATAAATAAAGTTTAAAATGGTTTTGTTTTGTTGCCTAAAAAATATTTGAAATAAAAATCAAAAAGCAGTTTAAAGTTTGATTTGAACCTGAAAAACTTTCTGTTTTCCATTTTATTTTATTGTTACTGTATGAGACAGCCAATATATCTCATGCATATATGGTTATATAAACATAAGAAAGAAAAAATAGTGCAGACAATGAACAACAAATATTAGAATCCATGTTTCAATATTTTCATCCATACTCGTATTTTTAACATGTCACTCCTATTCTCGATGGGGATCACTCTAACGTCAAAACATTAGTTTGAACTCTATTTTTTATGCAACACATAAAATAATCTGGTGTCTCAATTTTACGTTTCTACACTTATAGTCATCAGATAGTGGAAGTGGCTCACACAGTTATCCGATAATAATAATCTATTACTAACTTTAAACAGGATAGGTTTATCAATGTTGTGTCCAAGCAAGTAGAGAAAAACTGAATTGTAGGTAAGAGGCAGTATGAATGCCCAAATAACGAAACACAGACAACACAATTAAAATAAAAATCAATAATTATAGTGAATAATATAATAAAAAGGAATATCAAATAATTTCAAGACAAATTTTCGTTTCTAATGATTTAGCATAAATAAGTTTATTATGTGCTTTTCTAAAGGTAATATATGTGTTAGAGAGGATTTGATTCAGGACTTGATAACAAAACAAACTAAGACCTAACGTGACTACATATTTGCACGAAAGGATATAGGTAGATTACAATGTTGAACAGATCAAGCTTGATATATAGGCTTCGAAGCTAATAAGTATAAAAGTCATCACAGTGAGTGAGATCAAGTCGATTGTTGCGTTCCGGGAAGTACATCACGTATAAGTACGGCTGTGATGGGAGTAATTGTTACGAATGCAGGTGAAAATATGACTCTGGTTATTAATAAGTTAAACTCACCTAATGAGACAGTCACACTATTTATTTCCACTTTATAATACTAGAATGAAAGACACAGGGGAAATAATCCTCTTCAGAATATGAATGTGTTTAGTAAATATTATCGGAAGTCTCATTAAAGCTAGAAAAAGTTCAAGAAGAAGAGAGATTTGAAAAGAACTTTTTAATAATAATGATATCTCTATAAAAACCAGAAATTATGTGAAGGGGTAATTGCTTTAAACATATGTGAGGAGAGAGGAGGTAGTGGTTAATTAAGACAAAAAGTGGTTTACATTTAATTCGAGAAGTAAATAATTAAGCTGCTCTATAGTCAATGTTACTACCATAGGGCCTCCTGAAGAAGTTCTATCTAAGGCTTATCTACAATATTTATAGACATTTTAATATAGTATTTTGTTAATTTTAGAATTAGTAATAAAAATAGGTCATTTAATGATAGTACTAATTTGGACTCACTTCATAAACTCGCACTATCTTACAAATTCCATTAACATATTTTAATAGATATTATATGGATGTAGCTTAGAACATGTAATTGATGTTGACAAAATGATTGTAGAATAATCATTGATTTTGCAAAGGAATCAATGACTGCGCAAACTCGCAAGGATATAAGTAAAAAAAAAAGAAGAATATTCATGAGAGAAACTCATCAAATTATGCAAAAAAAAAGTAGTTAAAAATACTGACGCACTTCAGTTTTATATTTTGACTTTTGTTCTATGAGACTTTTCCTGACAGATATGCGAGCGTCATATAAATGTGATAGCTCCAAGAAGTATATTTCGGTTTTTATATTTTCTACTTTTTTTTTCCTCAGTAATTTTGAAGATATGGACGACGTTGATATTGCAGTAGCTGAATTTGGCTTATTATGAACCCCAGTTTTTCCTTCACATCTATTTTTAACAGTGACTCCTTCCAAAGCTAAATAACTACGGCATGTACTTTTCACAACATCTATTGACTAGATCGTACCAACTTGCAAGTGTTTCATGTCAAATTAGCTTCAAAGACTACTTATTCATTGTCATATCGCTTCGACGGACAGCGTAGTAATTTACCTACATCCAATTTGTTTTCGTGTTTAATAGTAAAGTCAAAACCTTGATTCTAACACTAATCGAATCGAACAACATTAAGGTCATTGGAGCACTAAACGAGAACAATAAACACACATTGCATTCAATTCATCAGATGGCAATACTCAGAGCTATGATAAATACAGAGAGTCACGTTAGATTACCATAGTTAAAAAACAGTCCCATCCCAGAAAAAAGATATTTGGTACCTTGGTACTAGATTATGAACAAGAATATATTATAAACAAAAACATTTCTTGAAATTATTTGTTACTTTCTTCAACTTTATTATTTACAGTAATGTTACTAGCTTACTTGCGTTATCTGTCTCCTGATATTTTGAAATTCATAGTTTTCTTCCCTGTAATTCAGTTTTTCTCTACTTAATGACTGCAGCAAAACTTGGAAAGTCAGAATAAATGCTTAATAATCATTATATGACGGCTATCTGAGCCATATCTATTATCCACGAAACATGTAGACGTGAGTTCTGTAATATTATTTCAAGCATACCTTGTGAATAATTTAAAGGATAAACGCGTCTTTGGTTATGTAGTTCATTAAAAAAATGAAAGAAAAAAGAAATAAAGAAAGTTAATTTATACACTCATATTTGTTTTGTTTGGTTTAAGTATAGAAACAATAATTAGAGGTAGCAATAAAGATGGATAATGATGACAAAAGATCATATCTGATAAATGAACATAGAAAATCTGAGAATTTAGGCATTTTTAATACTAAGTTACAACGTAGAGTAACAATTAAATTAAAATATTAAAAATTTTGTTAACACTTCTTTCTGTGAACCATTTATTCCGGACTGCAGAGTTATAACATATATTATTGTTATATGTTAATGGTAGCCCTTCCTAAATATATTATATATATATATATATATATATATATATATAAAGATTTCACATAAACACGTGAAATAACAATCAGTGATCAAACCACAATAAGAAATGGGAAAACAAGACTATGATCTTTCAACCGTAACAAGCGGTCTTCGTCAGAGTCAAAAACCCAACTTCTGACAAAGACCGCTTCTTTGTCAGAAGTTGGGTTTTTGACTCTGACGAAGACCGCTTGTTACGGTTGAAAGATCTTAGTCTTGTTTTCCCATTTCATATTGTAGTTTGATCATATATATATATATATATATAAAGATTTCACATAAATACGTGAAATAACAATCAGTGATCAAACCACAAATGAAATGGGAAAACAATACTAAGATCTTTCAACCGTAACAAGCGGTCTTCGTCAGAGTCAAAAACCCAACTGTGTCATTTGTGGTTTGATCATTTATATATATATATATATATATATATTGTGTTAAACTGAATTGCCTTAATCAAACATACCTTTCTTTTGAGCAGTTTTTCGAATTTTCTTGATAATTTCAAATCATCTTGATTTAGTTGGTGAATTGTTTGAGCAAAACTCTGGTTATGTTAATAAATGTTATATATTGATTACATTTGACATGTTTCGGCTGTCTCCAACCATCTTCAGAAACTATTTTCAACCATCACAAAACAAAACTATTTTTATCGAACAAGTATGTAAACATAACAGTAAGCTAAATAAAATTGTTCACTAAAAAATAAATATCACTAAGTCTAACACTAGGAACATTTAACATTTAAAACATTACAAGAATGGATAAAAGACAAATTGAAGTTAGGATGGGGGGGACTGTTCACCCTAGCAGTTTGAGCTGACGTGTGCTACCTGTGTGCCGTTGGTTTAATTTAGGCTTATTATCCACAATCAGAAGTGCTTCCAATAATTGCAACCTCTTTTGATCTTGTTGAAGTCTGAGTATTTTGGTGTTTTCCGTGAACATCTTTCTAGAAAGTTGCTGTTTGTGCATTATAGTTGTGTGTTCACGTATTGCTTCAGCTCCAAGTTGCATAGTTAGACGGCGGAATAAAGTGGTGGTCGTCATTCCTATGTACGAATGCTTTTGGACTTCACAGTTTCCAATAGAGGAAGTGTATTCGTACACAAGATTGGTTTTCTTTAATTGGTCTATTGTCGTCTCTTGGTTTTTCATGATGAGGTTGAATTTATACTAATATATTATATATATATATAATATATATATAATATATATATATATATATATATATATCATAATGAACACGTGAAATAGCAATCAATGATAAACTACAATATGAAATAGGAAAATAAGTGAGTAAGATGTTTTAACCGTGACATTTAAATGTGTATTACTAGATTTCAAGTACAATAAGTAGTGAAAAAATAATATACACTATCAAAAATTATTACACTTACAAACTCAATTTTGTTAGTTATCCAACTTCAGAAGAAAATGGAGAGGGAGACCAAATATGTAATTGTATATTTAATTTAAAGTTAATTGAACTTATTTAAAAAAATAATTTCAATGATATTAAAAATCATGATTCATTACCATCTTTAGATATACTCGTATATTCATATATCATTGATAGGAACGTGAATACTGTTAACTTAAATGAACTATAATACTATTATAAACTTCTTTCATACCTGGTATCTATGAGTCTTTTGTCTTAATTGATGACGTATGGAATGTGAGACCGGTTCGACTGCTCTAGCAACAATATACAATGTTTGATGGAAATTTTAATAATATTTCCTGTACTAACCTACATTTGTAACAAGAATCATGTATTTGATGAACTATATTTGAAAAAAAATCTACTAAATATTTATAACATTGTATAAGTAAGAACATAAGATGTAACGTTTGCAATTATTTTCAAATTGACTGGATTTTATTATTAAAAATATTATAACAGTAAGATTTTGAAACGTTTAGCACTCCGTAATGTATATTCTCTCCCCAATTGCACACACACACACACACACACGTTAGACATTGCAAAGTAGAGTTGTTATAATAATTAAGAGATAAGGTAGATGTATTATTATTGTTAAGTTGCTCGCATTCAAAATCAATGATGCTTGCTGTTATATTAAGCTAATTCCTCCTTGGGGCGCTGCCTAAATAGCAGCGGTGTTAAAGTGACCACAGGTGTGACCCCAGTGTTAAGGGGCCAGTCCCTTTCGCTCACCCCTTAGATCATAATTAGTCCCACATCCCACACACCAAGTTAATTGAATTAACTGCCCCCTCAGGAATAATCATTTCTGCTCTACCTTACCTTCTGATGTTGCATCCACGTCTAACCACTCAGACTGTTGAATAATTTTCCGCTATATAAGCCTGTGTTTGTACCTCAACAGATATGCTCTAATCTTTTATTACATATTTGATTTATTTCAAATTATGGTTACTTTAAATTTGCATATGGACTATACTTACATTAATATCAAACTGCTTATTTCCTTCACATAGACAGATACATCTTTGATTTTACAACATTCTTAATCACGCCAGGAAGTATAATTACTGGATTATTTCTTCCCTCCTGCCTCCATGCGTAATGTATATATTTCCTTCATCATTGTCACTGGTAATGTTACATTTGCATTGTTGTGACTATGTAAAATAAAAAAAAAACATTCTTAAAACTTTTGGAGTATATAAAATGACATATAATAAAGTATTCAGGAATTATCGATTTATTAGAAAACAAATAGAATAAATCAATTGGATGCAGTCTTTTCTTCAAATTTTTTTTTTTTTTCTAACAAGAATAACAAGGAAGCAGAAGAGAGTTCTTTCAGAGCTCGGGACTGCTGGATGTCGCCCTAAACAGGGAGTCACTTAACTTGCTGCTGCTGCTGCTTCCAATTTTTATTCAAAATGTTTTTCAGATGCCTGCAAACCAGAGGAAAATAAGATTTAATCATTGATAAGAACGGACTGACAAAACAAATATGATAAGCCCATGATGTGTAAACAATAAGGTAGTTTTTAAGAAAAAAATTGCCTGGAACTTATCAAAAATACTCATATATGTGAAAATAGAAAATAAGTTTTGATTTCAAATACACTAATAATTTTATTCTTCAACAACAATTGGAATATTATTACATATTCAAATTAACAGATATTTAAAAAACAAACAGTAAACTAACCTTACATAAACATTTTTAACAAAAAACATTACTCAAATTTAGAAACTCATCACAATTGAGTAAACAGAATTCAAATTAGCATGTCACATCTTTAATTGTTGATAGTGTTATAGTTTTAAATAAATAACATTTCAATTAATTTTCTTATTCGTTTGTCTAATTGTTTGGTTATTCCATCCATATCAAAAATACTCTAACCATTCCTTGTATTGTCATCAGAGAGTTATCTATAGCACAATGTAAATATAGTACAAAATAAAAATAAAGTAAAAAAGGACCCACTTCCTTCCTATTCCCAGTCAGTTGTACCACAGACACTCACCCTTAAGTTCGTACCCTCTTCCTTTTTTTTTTATTTTGCACTATATTTACATTGTACTATTGATAACTCTTAGATGACATTGCTTTTTTTTGTTAATGCCTGATGAAGAACACTGCGAGTTCGAAATGAGTTGTTTTTACAATTAAATTTGTATATGTGGAGACCATTTCATTAGCTTCTTACCCTACAATGAGTAAATACCACATAACAACTGATTGCTTAAAAATAAACTACCTTAGACATAAAAATTGAATTGATTCCTCATTTTATCATTTTTTATCAATTTTTATCAAAATCTCTAAACATAATAACGGAAAAAACATTGGTTTAATTTATTGAGTTTTAAAGGAATTTTGTTGTTTCAAAATGATACATCAACTTCAAATATCTATCTTTTCAACAACATTTGAATTTGAAGGATTTCCTTCAACAACAATAAATGTGAGAAATTTTCTAATTTAATGAAGGACAGATAAGAGAAGATAAGATAAGATAGATATCATTTTCCAATTTGATATTGTAGTTTGAGCATTTGTATATATATATATATATATATATATATATATATATATATATAATATATCAATGATCAAACCACAATAAGAAATGGGAAAACAAGACTAAGATCTTTCAACCGTAACAAGCGGTCTTCGTCAGAGTCAAAAACCCAACTGAGTTCAGTTGGGTTTTTGACTCTGACGAAGACCGCTTGTTACGGTTGAAAGATCTTAGTCTTGTTTTCCTATTTCTTATTGTGGTTTGATCATTGATTGTTATTTCACGTGTTTATGTGAAATCATTATATATATATAGGACAACAAACGTTTCACGGTAAATCACAAACACAGAACAAAGGAACAAACACACTTACTATCTCTAATTTTCGGTGGAACCGTCATCAGGAGAGTTGAGAAACCGTCACTTCACAAGTGTGCTTGGTGTACCTATTTTAAATCTCCTGATGACGGTTCAACCGAAAATTAGGGACAGTAAGAGTGTTTGTTCCTTTGTTCTGTGTTTATCATTTACCGTGAAACGTATATATGTATACATATGAAAAATGGTAAATTTATCGAGAAGTCTAACATTTTTTTCTGTATCATATTATATCATAAAGGACATTCTAGGTTTTATTATTGAAAGCCAATTTTTTAGTAATGACATCTTTTACCAAACTAACAAATAATTTAGTACAAAGATTTTGATATTCCAAAAAAATATGCAGACAAAAACATGAAGAGATAAATTAACGAATGATCTACGAAACTAAGCTACTTTCATATTAGATTAATTGGAAATGCATCTGTAAGAGAAATAACATTCACCCACATATCACTTGTTGAATGCAGCTCTACGAATGTAGCTAAAATGTATTTCTCACTGCAACTCATATAGTTTGAATAATATTATTTCAGTTTAGTTCATGTTTAAACATATAATTATATAAATTGTAAATTAGTGAAAGCATTAATGGCAAAAACTTAGATTTTAAAGAATGACATACTGTATTTCACAAAAGCATTGGCTTAGATCCCTAAAGACGAATTAAAGACAATTTGTCAGAGGACAGAAGCGATAAGAATGAAAAATGCTAGCAATAAATCTGACCAACTAGCCATTAAATAAAGAATGACATATTTCAACTTAATTGCAATAAAAAACCACGCTTTTTTCTTAATTCTAACTTGAATTTACTAACAAAAATATTTTAACGCTAAATCGAAACATCACATTACATGTTTTACTCCAAAAATATATTTGTTTTAAATAACATATGTAAATTATATTAGCATATTTCCATCTACGATCCACTACAAACTGCATAACTTTGTAGCAACGAATAAATCAAAATATTCAAAGATGGAGTTTTTAATAAAATACTAAAATAAAAATATTAAATTCTATAAATATATATCCTCTTCTCTTTTCTCTTGAAGACGGATTGCCTGAAAATTTGAGTTTTTAGGTGTGTGTTTTTTTGCTCTGTGTGTTACTCTTCTTTCATTTTTAACTTGTATTGCGAACAGTTTGGATCATCACTTCATAAAATATTTTAAATTCTTGACATGTTTTACCTGTTGAAATTGAAATGAGTGTTGGTTTATAAGTAATTTAATTTTAGCTTACTTTCTTACGTTAGGTAAAGTAAATGTTCATATTACTTCTTTAAAAATAGTTAGCCTACATGATTAACTAGGATGGTTTGATCTATATATATGATCAAACCACAATAAGAAATGGGAAAACAAGACTAAGATCTTTCAACCGTAACAAGCGGTCTTCGTCAGAGTGTTGTAAACACTCTAATAATTTAATTTAAACTCTAAAACACTAATATAATTTACATATTGTTACGGTTAAAAGATCTTAGTCTTGTTTTCCCATTTCTTATTGTGGTTTGATGATTGATTGTTATTTCACGTGTTTATGTGAAATCTTTATATATATATATATATATATATATATATATATATAGTTTTCTATGGGTTGTCCGGGGAAAGGAATATGATTCGATGCGATGTTGACCAATGGGAGTAGAGTTACAGGTCCAAGCGTAAGGTCCCAGTTGCCCGCTGCTCAGCAAAAAGCCTTTGCGTTCTGCCAATAGGTATAGAGGTTGCACAGTCCCTCTGTGTTAAATGATGTTTGGCAGAAAACATTAGCCTCACTTTACAGTGAACTCCTGTTCCCTTTCTATTTTTGATTTTTGTGGTGGTTGGGTGTTGCTGTTGTTTACTATTTTCTGTTACGGATATTGCATTTAAATATCCAGCAATATCCGTAACAGAAAATAGTAAACAACAGCAACACCCAACCACCACAAAAATCAAAAATAGAAAGGGAACAGGAGTTCACTGTAAAGTGAGGCTAATGTTTTCTGCCAAACATCATTTAACACAGAGGGACTGTGCAACCTCTATACCTATTGGCAGAACGCAAAGGCTTTTTGCTGAGCAGCGGGCAACTGGGACCTTACGCTTGGACCTGTAACTCTACTCCCATTGGTCAACATCGCATCGAATATATATATATATATATATAATTTTAAAGAAAGTCACTACATAACTCACTGTTCTGTTCAGAACGATATTTTGACAACCGTCGTCAACAGGAAGAAGTAATTGCTCTACGTTATATGTCATTTTTTTTTTATTGACTGTTGGTATATAGAAGAAATGTTAAACATTGTAAGCATTATAGATTAAGTTGCCCCTCACATTCATATGATTGTTAAACATATTAAGAAGATTCTTATAAAAATACTACTAAGATCTTATTGACTTTTGTCTCTGTTTTAAGAAGTTTAATAATAATAATTCTTTTTGCTATATTTTCTGTTTTTTTTTCATTTATTGACTCATGATAAATTGACTCATGCTTTTTAAGTGTGCATGGTTAAATTTTTCAGTGTTCAGGGTTAATTATTCATCTTATAAATAATTCTTAGGATATTCGTCAGGCACACTTTCTATAAAAATTCCTTGTATAGTATTTGATTTCTTCAATGTGAATAGTAAGTTTTTCATTTGGACGGTCATTTCCTGTATTGTAAAGGTTTTATTGAATTTAAAAACTTTGGTAACATATTTATACCTCCTCTAAAATTACTGGGTATTTGTTCTCATTAGGCTTGCTAGCGGTTTTACTAAATCTCTTAGTGGTGGTTTTAGTCTTATTTATCAAGCATTTTAAAAAATTATATCAGTTCTTCCAAATATAAATTCATTATCTCGAATTCTGTGTTTCCAGAATGCAGTTTGTAAATTGGAAGTTATATTTTTATATATTCATAAATTTCAGATATATTTTCTCTGTGGGTTTCTTTAAGTTTAATAGCTTAAAAACTATTATGTCTTTCTCAATAAGTTTTCGACTATGTTAATGTCGACAAATTCTTGTTATACATTCTGGCATTACTAATGGTTTCCTATGCAATGTTTTTGCTCCGGATATTAAATAATAGATGAAGTATTCAATTTATAAACAAACAAGATTCCTGTCATTAAAAAACAATTAACTTTTCATTTGGACGGTCCTTTCCTGTATTGTACAGGTTTTATTGAATTTAAAAACATGGAATTTAAAAAATTGAATTCAATTTTTCTAGTTAGAAGAAATAGCAAACAAAGTAGGGCTTTCTATAGAAACAGAAAATCTATCTACTTTTTTTTGTACCAGTTATTATGTATTATTATAAGTACCACAGTATAGTAATGTTAATAAATATATAATAACACAAAGAAAAATAACATAATCAATGAGTGAAATAGCGTACAACTATAAAATAAATTACAAATATTCAATATAATAATACGCAATCATTTTGCTGTATTATATATTTTAATTTCGATTAATGCTTTACAAAAGTTATTTTTATATAACTACAGCTTGGTTAATGAAAATAATATCTTGTTTAAACTTACAAAATATTAATGAATTCTACTGTTTTCTGTAGTTTTACAAGGGTTTTTGGAACAACGTTGAAGTAAATGTTTTCTTGAATATCCTCGTCAATTCAAATTCGTTGGAAGTCTTGCCTAATGTGATTGCTGATTTGACAAATGGTTTGGGTTCTTTAAAAACCAGTATTTATTTAAATTAAAAAAGAAAATAATATTAATTTAAACTGTTTGAATAGTAAGGATTAAACAAATGTATACAATAGTAGACAAACCGAAAAACTATGTCTTGGTTCTGAGAGAGAAGAATCAAAGACCTACTCCGGTAAATCAGTAAATCTAATTTTCTGGAATCCTAATGTAGATTAGATAATTCCGTGACCACTTTCCATTCATATGGCCAGCTATAAACAAGTATTTCCAAGAAATGGGAGCGGCCGAACACCTTAAATCAATAAACACTCAGTTAATACAACTTAGGAAATAATTAAGGGAAATGAACTCCAGGAAAAAGATCATTCCTGGAAATTGACATTTTTAAATCATCGGAAGGTAAGAAGAAGAGTTTTGCTTGACTGGTAAACAGCAACTCTGTAAGTCAAAATATTTGAGTTCTTTCTCCTTTTTTTTTTTTTTTTCATTGTTTGATATATATGTATATATATTTTATTGAAGTATACTGCAGCTTTAATTACTAGGGCATCGAAAAATAGTAGTGAGTTTCTGTTCTATTTCTGTGTATTTTTTTGTGAATATAGTACATATATATATATATATATATATATATATATACAAAACTAAAGTTTATAGGGACTCGGTCAGTTCTTCAGGTTCAAATTAAACACTCATTGCGAACGTTTCGGTCTTTATTTAAAACCTTTTTCATGGGCAGAAGTATAAATTTTGAAACAGAAAAACTAAGTATTACATTACATATTATTTTACAAAGAAAAATAGTATGTGAATTTAACAACTACTGTAGTCTGAATGAACACATGACAGTGTCACGTTTTCAGAAATAGAAAACACTAAAAAAGAGACTATAATTCACAATTATGGATCATTTCAGCTTTTTTGCTGTCTTCAACAAAGGCAAAAAAGAAAAAAAGGAGGAACTAAAGGACTGGAAACGTGAATGAGGTTACCGAACGATATACGAGTAAAGTTATATACATATATAGGGCTTCAGTCGGTCAACGCAATTCCTTCGTTTTGAATTTATTTTATTTTAAAAAAGTCCGCTGGACCGTTTCTTTTAATTGTGGTATATATATATATATATATATATATATATATATATATATACTTGATAAACAGAAACAATAACCAAACTGGACACAATAACAGTTCAAAATTTAAAATAGGTAGCAGACAAAGTAAAGAAACACACTTACAAACTCAAATTTTCGGGCAATCTGTCTTCAGCAGAAAAGAGAAAGGGGGGAGACCAAGCACCGAATGGCTAGTTTTATATATATATATATATATATATATATATATATATACGGTTACTAGCCGTTGCGTCTACAATGTGCTTGGTCTCCCTTTCTCCGCGATATGGCTGGAAAGCTGGGTACACGTTTTAATATCAAAACAGGTCTCCCTTTCTCTTTTCTCCTGAAGACGGATTACCCCAAAATTTGAGTCTGTAAGTGTGTTTCCTTACTCTGTGTGTTACTCTTCTTGAATCTTGAACTCGTATATATATATACTACTAATGATTTCTGTATATGTTTCTGTGCTTATAAGAATGTGTATCTGTGCGTTCGTACGAGTTTATGCGTGTGTTGGTGGTTAACGTAAGTCATATATCTTATGAAAAGTACTTATAAACAGGTGACTCACTTCATTTCAGCATTTTAGATCTCATCGTCATAGGGATTATCTTGGTGTCGGTAGTCGATGAGTAATTAAGAAACAATACGTCTTCTAAGAAAAAGTTCTCCTAAAATGCTGTGGTGAGTGAGGGTGGGGGCATTTCATTAATATCAGGAAAGGAATACAGTTGTATATAAATAATGACAACTACTAAAATAAATAATAACCCATAAAAATAGTGTACAAAGAGCAATCATGAATTGATAATAAGCTTAGTAATTATAATAAGAAAAAAAAATGACGATACCAATAATAAAGTAAAATACAGATAATGAATATAAAATCTGGTATAAGATAAGTCAATCTAGAATACGAAACGTTTACTTATGTATGACTCATGACTACTCAAACATGTTTTTAGAAATATAAAAACAATATCAAGAAGAACTATATTCATAGAGAAAATAGAACTCATAGAGAACATAGTACTTATAGTAATACTTCATCTAGCCGGAGAGCTAATAAAACAGGCAGTGGTCAACAACATTTATAGCAACAAATATAATTAAGCAATCATGATAATCAATATAAATCTGATGCATTTTAACAACACGAAAAAAAAAGAGACTAAAAAGTGCAGAAACTAAGATCACTGAACTAAAACAACTTTTCACTCAAAGTATGAGTATGAAACATTTTATTTTGGTTGAAAGATATTATTAATAATTCTGAATTTCTTATAGTACATAGTTATATCTGAATACATATGCAGAATTATCTAAATACACACACGTGACTGCATATTAAAAAATAGTCACGGCAATATGTATAAAGAAATAGAGCTATTTAAAACTCTTTGATTGCTTTTTGCTAAAGTGACTAGAAGATATCATTTTAACTTTTCTGGTAGCACTCCATTTATTTGGGAGAAAAGTAATAGCATATTTTTTGATTGACATTGATATTTCATTCAATCAGAGTTTATTAGCTTTCTTTGATACCTACTATTGAGAAAAAGTGTGACAGTTAAATTGAAGCTATGAACTGAAAACATGAATTATTAAAACAAAAAAAAATCTAGTTATAGCTATCCAGGTCATGCAAACAAGGTAGACACATCCATTTTGTAATACAACTGTCTACAATGATTACCTTTATTGAAAACAGAAGGCAGGTGTTAAGCGTGATACAGATTTGGATCTGAAAAGATAATAAATGAAACGGGCATTTTTATTCATTTTTATTTCCATTCGTACTTGTTCTTGGAACCGTACTCGTATTTGTTCTTATCAAGTCGAATAAATATAGATAAGGGATATACAATATTTTTCAATGATTTGAAAAGTGTATTGAAAGCCAGGGTTACAAAAGCAACCTGTCGGCTACTTTTATTGGCTGTTAATCACTACTTCTGTGTCAAAAGAGGCTTAACTCTTCTGGAAAATAATTGAAACAATTTCTTTTCATTCTTCCCTCCCTTAGATTTTACTAAAAAAATGTGCACTGATCAGGTATCAAAATAAGTGAAAAAAAATTCCGAGGGGAAACAAATAAGATTAAAATGTGTCAAGTAATTTGAAAAAAAAAGAAGAAGTATGTCTGTCATTAACAATAGGCTATTGGTTTGTTCTCAAGCCGTACAGTCATACCCCGCTTAACGCGACCCCGTTATGCGCGGTTTCACTATAACGCAAAATTGGGAATTCCCCGTCTTTCGACTTTGTTCCATGGGGGATTCCCTCGTTTGTGTTGATTTGTTCCGTGATGCAGTGCCGGATCTAGGTTTTTTTTTCAGGGGGAATACAAAATGCACTTTCAAAAATTTATTCAGGTTTGGACATATTGCAGAGTATAGACAATAATGATGACCGTGTCTTGACCATGTGTCAAACAAATAAAAACAGTGTTGGGTGTTATGAACGTATTTTACAAGAACGTAAAGAAAACTCTACCCAAAAGACAATAGATGTATTTTTTCGTAAAAAAATAAGAGTATGTATTGCATAAATTGTTCTTAGAATTAAAGTGATTAATTAAAATGATTTGTATTTTTTTGTATTAAATTTAGGCTATGTTTAATCATAAACCTTGATATACGCGAGTTTCAGTTAACGCGATTTTTTTCGGAACGTATCCCTCGCGTAAAGCGGGGTATGACTGTACATTGCAATCAATATGGTGGTTCTGCCTATCACGACATGCACCTCTCAGCTCTTATAATTGACAGAAGACAAAGGCTGTCATCAGTAGGATGTGTGCCCTTTGCAATAAATAGGTCCGGTATGACAGATATATCGTAGGAGGCAGTAAACCGTAGCTCTGACTTATGGCAACGCTGTGAATTGCGTCGGTACACTATATCGTCCAACCTGAAGAGGTCCTCCTTGCTTGCACTGATACTATCAATCACCTCTGGTTTTCAACATTCACACAGTCTATACTCTTCTGGTCGTCATCTTTAGTTCAAATGGTGCGTGATATTTGAGAACATTACTGCACTTATTATTACTTGCCTAGTGATCTCCAATCTCTTTCTTAAACTAATTATTCTCATAATTTCTTAATATGAATGTCTTAGAGCTGTACGAGGCTAAAATTTTTTTCTTTCATTGAACTTTTTGTGCTAACGACTCATGCATTATTATGAGTTGTTAGCACGGTTTTATTAACAATATATAACAAAAAATTCCTGTTTAACTCATATGATTACTGCTTTTGGTACACCGTGGTCAATAACTTCTCGTTAATAAACCACTAATCGGTCTTTACAGAAAACAATCCTTTGATGGAAATTCTGCCCGTCAATTTATTACTTCCCGTGGATGGCTCAATTCCCTTACGGTAGAGTCACTAGTGTTGATTGTCACATAGAACTATTCGTAATGTTGTGGAAGAGTGAGTAACAACCGTTTGATCAGACAATTCCAGTTGGTCTTCCAGTCTGCATATTCATTATGAGTCTAGCTGAAGGTCTGCTTCGTTTTTTAAGATTTTGGTAAATGGCATACATAGTAAAAATTCCTGGTCGCTTCTTACTCCTTAGCTTGTTCATTCGTTCTCAACAATATGCACCTTTCTGTCAGAATCATGTTTTGTTATTAAATACTAATTGCATTGAATATTAAATATTACATTGAATTGAATATTATTTGTTAATAAATGTACTTAACTCGTGCTGCATCAATCTCTTCTTCAGAGTACCAAGATTCTCTCTGTGGTTTTTAGATGTTCACCTAAATAACCATCGTCATTGATATAATTTTCAGTTTATATTTGCTTCGTTCAGCTTCTTGACTACATCATATGTCATTTTATGGAAGATCGGTGGTACATTTCATAGATCTTGAACTCCTAATGGACTCGCTTGAACGGATGCTGTCTGTTAAGAATTTTTAGAAAAATGTGTACCCAATGATGCATTACTATCAAGTACATGCTCGTCTTGTGTGATATCTATGATCAATTCCAGGCGGTAGAGGGGTTACCTCACGGTAGATGTTTTGGTTAAACTACTAGTAATGTATCTCTAGTCTGTAGATCTTGCGTTCAGAGTCATAATATTTCTTTTACTATCCTAAGTGATTTGATAAAAAGTGACTAAGATTCTGATGTCACTGGCTTATTACAACAACTTCCTTATATGTGACTTCATGATGGCTCTTGGAGCATCTTATTTGCTTCACCTGACTGCCTCTTAGTAGCTAAGTTGACCATGTTCACCAGCAATAAATCTGAATTTTCTATAAGTTCGCTGAGAGGGTTCCTATTTTAAATAAAATAAGATATCCCAATAAAAGAAGAAAACTAACCTATATCTGAAAGCTTTAAAAGTATCATGTTATTTATCAATTTACCCAAATATGTAATATATCCAATATATTTGCAATAATTAATTGACTAAAGAAATATTTAAAATTATCATAGTTTATTGTTCACTTTTTGAAATATATTCCCATAAAAAATTCATTTGTTGACCTACTTCCAATTCACAAAACATAGCCCTTTTAATAAATATTCATAAAGTTTAATCAAACTATATTTATGTGTGAATGTAGTATGTTATATACAAATATATTAAATACAATATTTGATTCTATACTTAGATTTAAAATATGAGTTAAATCATATTACAAGAATTTATTGATTTTTCAGGTCCTTCAGCTACAGATGAATGACTATAGATACCACTACATGTTCACAACATTTGTAAGTATTATCTCTATATATATTAAACATCTAAACATTTTTTCATAGAATATGGTATTTCTGAAAAGTATTATTCATTTTAGTATGCGTTAAATTAATAAGAATCCGCTATTTTTATAACGGAAAAAATATTTTCATAGTATCACTAAATTAAGGAAGTAACTTCACTAATGTCTTGACCTTCTGCCTGTTATAAAAGATGTAACGTTCGTCCAATAAAAACAAATATACTCGTACAGTTCTTAATGATGAAAGAGCTACCATCGGAGTACCGCAAATTTTCCTTTGGGATTGGTAGAAGTAGCCATGTTGGTGTTGTTCCATCATTCCTAAAAATGATAGGCCTATATGACCATATCTACCTGTGATAATATAAATGGGTCCAGGTAAGCTTAATGGCAAGTGCTAGCCTCTGAACAGGTAGGTCTGGGGTTAGATACCCACACTTGACCTAGATTTATTCACGTTAGGGGTGAATAAGTCTGAGTACTTTGTCTCTCAGAGAGTACGTTAAACCGTCGTTATCAAACGAGTGGGTGGCCAGGCTAGCTCAGTGGTTACGTGCTCACCTCTGAACTGATAGGACCGGGGTTCAAACCTCACCTGGCCCTCGATTTATTCACGCGGGAGGTGTATAAATCTGAGCACGTCGTCTCTCAGAGAAGGACGTTAAACCGTCGGTCCCGAGCCTGTACGATGTCAGGTACTCGTTAAAGATCCCTACTCTAAATACATTTGAGTTAGGCAAAATTTAGGACTCCCACTGTAGAATCAATCTTTATTGTGTGGTATCACAAAGGGCCAATGCTTGGCCTATGTGTGTTCCCTTGTGGGACTGCCACTGCAACCTAACCTAACCTAACCTATCAAACGAGTACGATGGTTATCAGGTTATAGTTATCAGGTACTCTGTAAAGCTTCCTATTCTGAATTCACTTGAGTTAGGCAAAATTTGGTGCTCGCAATGTTGAATCAATGGGAGATGCAATATTCCATCGTAGTATCAGCATCGTCCCACAGGCCTCAAAAAATAAAAAAAAAATAGTATAAATGATACATAAATATTGCACATAATTTGCACTCATTAATCAAAACTATACGGTTGACAATCAATTACAGAATAAGGAAAGTAAAACAAAAATTGAGGCAGCGCACGCATTCATAGAACGTAGTAACGATCTAGAAAAAAAATGTAAATTTTAATGTTACATCATCTCATTCTTACTGCTCACACTCCATCATTCTCTCTCTCACTCTCTTTGAGTGAGGAATTCAAATTTATCCTTTAACAAAATTGTATACATCAATTATCTATTAATCATATTATCTTTTAAATTTCATACTACATATTATATGAAATAGAACTGGCGTTCCTCTAGAGACTCATTTGAAAGTTATTAAATGAATAAATTACGGAGAGCAATTCCCCTGGGTACTGCCAGACCATCCGGTGTGACTGAACAGAAAAGAACATGTTCATGAATACTATATTCCACAGGATTTTACCAGATTCATCTTAAACTTGCATCACTTCTCCTCCTTTATTATTATATTTGAAATTGTATAATAAAGTCCTTTTTTTTTTTAGAAAAAACACAAATCTTTTAGAAATTATACACTTACCACTTTCAATGCTGTGACATTTGACACTTGGGAAGCACATTATTTAATGCATATTTCGGTAACTTTAAGTTTACGATCCCTTTTCTAAATTAATTTTGACTTACAAACTGTCTATATTCTATATGAATTGTAATGTGTATATTCCAAACTATTATACTATAATATAATGAGTATAGACGTCTGTGTGTCCATTCCGTTTTCTACTTGCGGTGTATTTACACTAACAACTTATTACTATTTTAAGAGCTAATTTTGTATTTTAGCTGCTGCATTAACCTGTGATTATTCATCTGCATGTTTAACATCATCTAACCTATAACATCTATGGTTCAAAGTTTTGAATATACTTTTGTTCACGTTATACCGCAATTCAACTCAAATACGGATGTTTCTATTTCTCCAACTTAATTTGAAATACTATCATAAAAGATTTAGATTTTAAGATATTAGAAGCTTTAATGCTGTTAATAAAACATAGTTGTTATATTGTTCTTGCATACATCAATTTTTCTAATTTGTTTCAACTCATAGACTAGAGAAATAAGTTAGCATGGAATAAAACTTTTGTTCTTTTATTAAATAAAATTAGAAATGTATATATTTAATAAGTTAAAATACATATATTTACTTTAAAACAACCTGGAAGTTGAATTTAATATAAGAAAAATAAAAAGAATAGCTGTTTGTTTACATATGAGTTTCTGCTATGGTCTTGGCTCTTCTTGGCATATATATATATTTTTTATTGATCGCTTCAAAATTAGTTTTAACTTTCTAAAAGGTAATTTTGACATATTTAAACATTTTTCATATCAATACTATAGTGATAACAGACTCATAAATTAATTGCAAAAATATTTTTGACGTACAAAAAGATAGTAATTGTCAAATGTCGCTACACTATTAGTCTATCTAAAGGACCATTATTAGAGCTTCAGCACAGTAGAATCTCTTCATATGAAAGCCTCTTCTTACGAGATTTCTACCTTACAAAAGGTCTTTCTGGAAAAAAAGTGCTTCATCTTACGAACTTTGTATCATTATACAAAAGGCAAAAATATTAAAAATGTGTGCTGGTTTCCTAAGCACTCAATTATAAACACACTTCTAAAATGTACAGTTTTTTTTCTCTTGACTTTTTTCCAAGATCTCAGGATTTTTTGTAACCCAGATAACTTCGTTTTATCTTGTTTGTGAGTGACTATCTAATTGTTATCACATAGGACAATTGTTATCTTCCCCATCCACCGATCATGTGCGGTCATTCCTCGGACAAGGAGTAACTGATATCAAATGATAAAAGTTAGAAGAAGTAAAAAAAGTGTTAAAAGTTTGGAGGATAAAACAAAGTATGATTAAAGTTCTAAAAAGTAAAAAAAAAGAATGTTCATTTCATAATGTTAATTAAAGTTTAAAGTAAATTTTGAGAGTGTGTTCGTACAGTTAAATCTCTTTAAATATTTGTAAACAATGCTAGTAAGTGTAAACTAATACATCCATAGCAGGTAATCAATTAGTCCAGGATGGATATTTAGATTATAGCTTTATTGCTCTTTGTGGTAATTGACTTTAATTAATTTTTTTTATGAATTGCTATTTTTCTATTAATTTTTTTGGCAAAATTTCATTGTCTATGAGTGACTTAAGTCTTAATTTCAAGTTAGGATCAATAAAAAAAAAATTTCCTGAAATATAAAATTGACTTTAACAACCTTTGGGTTAATGTAATGTAAAAAAAATACCATAACTTATTTCGTACATAATGTTTTATTTTTATGTATAATTTCAATTTTATCCGTGAAATGGCTTGCATCCTACTCACAAGCTTTCAGATTGAACCATAAGTCAAAAACTTTTACGTTTCGTGGAAATTAATGCAGTTAAATACAGTTATTGCATTTGTTGCATCCATGATAATGCCCAAATTTCAAGACTTTAGAGTTAGAAATTTAGGTTAAAAAAATTGTCTAATACCACATTTTGGAAAAAAATACTTTCCCATTGAGCATACATTCTCGCAAACATTGGGGTTAATCCACAAAATGATTCAAATTTTTGTGTTAAATACGAATTCGATTCATCAAAGATTGTAGACCGTAGCGTGCACACGAGCTTCTGGATATACATCTCATTTAAGCAGTTCAAATTTGTTCATTAAACCTCTAAACATCAATTCTATTTTATTGGATTCACACAAAAACATTTTAAGTTAACATAAACAATGTAAATAAATATAAACGAACCCAACATGTGGATGAATATTCAGTTTTTATACTTGTAATACTCTTTGTAAAAATTAAAATTATAGGATTTTTTTTTAGAAATTGTGTATTTTTTCGAATAATTTGATTGTTTTTCAATGAGCCTTTTAGCTTCAAAAAAATTTGGTAAATGTAATTTTAAAAAAAAATTACTCCAT
Organism: Hermatobates lingyangjiaoensis; assembly: GCA_026182355.1. NCBI lineage: Eukaryota > Metazoa > Arthropoda > Insecta > Hemiptera > Hermatobatidae > Hermatobates > Hermatobates lingyangjiaoensis. Next base: position 480,456 of record JAPFBL010000180.1, on the reverse strand, counting down.
CTTAGTCTTCGCAAAATGGTCTATAGGTACGAGTATAATTTAATTTTTATCCGTCGAACGATAAGGCTTGTATCTTCTTCACAAGCTTCTAGATTAAAAGAATTATTTCTACTAGTTCTAGAAATCTAACGATTTTTATTCCAATGGTAGTTTCAAAAATAATGCCAAAATTTAAACTTCAGTAAGTCGTTTAGGAAAAAAAAATGTTTAAAAAACACATTTTAACAAAAAGAGTAACTTTCTTATCATTTATAATTGCTCCCAAACAATGTGGTTCATCTACACTATGAGACCCATTTTTTAGCAAAATATGAATTTGATCTATCAACGCTTATGCACTGTAGCGTTCACACAAACTTTTGGATATACACCCATCCACACGAACAGAGATAACATAAAAGACTTCAAAACATGTAAATTCGTCATTGTAGGGTAAAAACTTAATGAATTGGTCTGCATATATAGAATTTTAATCACATAAACATCGTTTTGATCACGCAGTGTTATTTTTCGTTTTACTCTACAATGAGTAAATACCACATAATAACTGACTACCCCACCTTTGAATAAAATTCGCCAAAATATCGAGATCAAATTTTTTCACGATCACTATACTTTACTCGTAGTAAAATAAAAAAAATATATAACACATTAAGTCATTTTTCATAACAAATAATGCCACTTTTGACAAAATTGAAAACTACTGGTTGAAAGTTTAGGAGTAATAAAATTTAACACAATTTCTTCTTGGATTAGGATAAGCTAAATAGTTATTTATGGAAGTCACTATAGTAAACACATAAAATCAAAAAATGTTTAATTTACACTAACCTATTAGGTCTTTGTCATACGTAAATAATGCGTATTTGAATAAACGTAGTATGTAGCTAATACAAAAAAAAAAATTGAATTATGGGAACAGTTAGATGCAAAATTCAGGTTGCAACAACTTTTCAAGTCGGTTTACATCAAATTAAATTTTTTTATATAATTCAATAATTTTATTAAATTTATAGAATTGAGATTAATTCTCAATTACTTATAATTGATATAATATATTTATTTTATAACTTCATAAAATAACACAATGGAGTATTCTGTATGTTAGAAATATTATCATATTATTTAGTTATGAAACATGGAGTGCAATCAGTTTATCTTATTTTTTAAGTTTTGTTCAAAAGCGATCTTCAGTAAAACTTACGCTCTTTTTTTTTAAAATTTCTTAAAATGTTTGTTTTCTTTTAAAACAAATGGGCTGTAACTTTTTTGCAAGTTGTATTAAACATTTTCAAGTTTTAATTCCAACAAATCCGATTAGTTTTTAAATATTTAATTATGAACCCAATCAACATATTTTTTGTGAAAAAGTACTGGTAAAACTGACTTAATTAACTTTTATAACTCTTGCCAAAGAAGTTATTTTATTAAACACGATTTTATGATAAGAGGATTATATTGCATATCAATAATAAAAGTCATTTATTAAAAAAAAAAATAGGTGAAAAAATGTTCATTAAAGGTTGAGTTTGGTTATAACAAACATGAAATCCTTCCTGTAGAACAATTATGTATTTATTATTATTAAACTGATTTTTTGAGTCTTAAAGATAACTAACTCAGGAACACCATTGTGATATGTATCCAATTAATTTGCTGTGTATTTCTTAAAAGCAGTATTAAATATTAATTTGAGTTATAATGAACTATATAATTTTTAATATACTGGGATCTTTCACTCCTGTTACTATGGTATTAGGTTGGATGTGAAAAGTCTTCACCCTATTAAAGGCGATCATGTGGAATATATTCCAAGATTTCTTTACTCTTTCAGACATAGTCTACATTGTTTGTATGATGTTTATTAACACTTGTATTATTGATAGTTATGACAACGGTATCCAATTAGATAATCTTCATGTATTTTAAAATCTTCCCTTAAATATTTATTTTATAATTTAAGTGCAGTTAAGATGAACTTTTTAGACTATATTTGACACAGTTGTTTTAGTGATCTTTTATCAGCTTCCTTCCTTTAGTTCAGTGTTTCCTAAACATTTTCGAGCGCCCGCCCCCTTGGGTTCGTAAACCTATACTCAACACTCCTCAATAATCAGAATCTTAGACTAAATAACGAAATGAGTAACATTTTAATAATTAAATTAATATAATGACTAATCGAATATTTATTTATAATCCAATATATGTCTTGTTTCATAGCATATTTATGCAGAAGAATTAACACACAATAGAAGACACTAAAAATAAATAATTTTAAGAAACCTTTTTCTAGAAGTTTACATGTGGTGTTTTCACTTAAATTTAGAAATTATATTGCATGAACATTTTCAATTTATGGAAATAGAATCCCAACTCCTTTTTGCATTAGCGCCCCCCGATATCAAAGCACCGCCCGTGTGTTGTGTGTTAAGGCTCTAAAATAATGGTTTCAGCCCAAACATTTTCAATGGTCCATTGCCACAATTGCTGTGTCGTGGTGCTCTCTTAAGAAATGACATATATTATAGTTTTATTATTAGGTTTTGGTCCACGAGAACTCCAACATTTTTTTTTATGAAATAATGGAACTTCATATCCAGGTGATTTTTGTGATCATCTGTTCACCGTAGATGTTCTTCAATTTCGTATCAGCTTCAATGCACTAAAAATTGTCCCTCTCTTGATAAAAATATCTAAATAAGAATGTTTCATACTTTTTCTATAAGTTGGAGGTATGTTGATGGTCATTGCTTTTGTAATTCTTAAAAAAAAAAACTTTTCTTTGTATTTTATCAAGGGTATTTTTTGTAATTTCTTTATTTACGACAAATCAGTTTAATACGAATAGTTAAAAACACTAGTAATACTCATAGCAATTTCACTTGACTAAATTCTAATAAAAAAAAAAATGAATCAATAAATCCAACAAGTAAATCACGTAATGATTACTCCAGGTAGAATGTCCAGTAGTTAAATCTTTACAAAATTTAGCTGTGATCAGAGTTTCTTAAAATTATGTTTCCAGCATGCTAATTATGACAATTTTATATTGACAAGTTAGCTGTTTTCTTAAAGTAAAATATATTTATTATATGTTCGTCAATATTTCTTTTCGTTAAGGTAATTCCGACAAAAAATGGTTAAGCTCATCCTTTTTTTCACGATTTTTTGGGATTATAATACAATGCCCTATCCGAATATACAAATTCAACAAAAAAGTTTTCAACTCATTTCACTTGAAGTATAGTATTCTTTTTATACATGTATTGCTATCCATCAATGAATATGTCCTATGATGAATCAGAAGCTTTTAAAGGCTAGTATCAGTCAACATTTCTGCATTTTATAAAAAAAAATTCGAATTTCAGGTTATTGAAAAAATTCTAATGCTTTTTTTTCTATTATAATTTTCAGTTTTATGAAAATTCGAAAAAAAACATCATTCTAAAGTTAGTATTTAGGACAAAAAAATGTAACAAAAATCATATTCTAACCAATAAGATGCTTCTTGCATGTTACAATATTCTTCAAAACAAGAGAGAAGATCTACGTAGACTATATAAGATATTTTACCGTGAAATGTGAGTTTGATCCCTAAAATGCTGTAGGGTGTGCAAAAAGTTTTTGATACACACCTACCACCTTCCTACACACACATGAGGGAGAAAGAAAAGTGAGAGATCATAAAAAAAAAGTCAGTAACGGATTTTGGGTGTCTTCAAACTTGTAAAAAGGTCGAGTTTCTTTTTTATATCTTCTAGTTACAAAAAATTTTAATATTTTTTTCCATTTTAAAAAATAGTTTTAAGTTCACTCAAAACATGAAAATTTATCATAATTTCTACAACAATATTTATGTCTTAAGCTATCATTTATTAGTTTACACATCGTGAGGAGAGTCTACTAATTATAACATGTTGACAGCAAGCCATAACATCAATTCTTCCGTTTTGATGTTTCAGAAGCAAAACTTCTGTGTGGCAATAAGAGTGCAAATGTCTAATTGTTTCATAGATGTTTCTACAGGTTAAATTGGAAAATATGTGAAACAGTTTAATTATAAAACTGTTACAATATTGTGGTAATGTTCTCAAAACAATATCAAAATGTACAGGATTTTAGTTGGAGTTTAGAAGAAACACATTCGAGATCTAATCTAATCTCTTGGCAACCTCTTTTCCCACAGAGACTTGACGTCCAGGCACGTCAACCACCCGTCTGTGGGCGCTAAGAGTTGCGAAAGGCGGGGGTGCCTGACCTGCCCGCTTCTCAACCCCCTTTCACACTTCACTCCATCTTCCCATAACCAGTCCTTCCCTGTTGCTAAGGACTGCTCATGTACATCCAAAAATTGTGTTTACAAATTGGACTGTACTCGTTGTGATGCGTTCTACGTAGGACTGTCCTCTAACAAGCTCAGCCTCCGTATGAACGGTCATAGAGCATCCGTTAACAACAACTCCAATTTACCTGTCGCCATACACGCCAAATCCCACGGTCTGTCTTTTAACGACTGCTTCAGTGTGCAGATTCTGCGTCAGATTCCCCCTGGTGATAATACCGTGACCCTTAGAGCCTCTGAGGAGGCTCACATCTGGTTGCTCGGGGCGCGCAGTGCACCTGGACTTAACCTTAAAAGATAATTTTTTTTTCTTTTCTTTCTTTTTTTAAGTCTTATTTTTATGTATTTATTTTCCAGTATTCTTTATTCTCTATTACTTATTTCTTCTTTCCTCTTTCGTATATTTTGTTTATATTTATTTTGTCTTCTTCACTTACTACTAGTTTGTTTTGTCCTATTTTATTTTTCTAAATTCTTATTCTTAAATAGTTTCCAATACTTACCCTTTTATTCAGTCTCTACCTTTTATTTACTAAAACAACCAATGCAAGTTTTTTGTATTGTATTTATTTTTATTTATTTATTTATTTTTTCTTCTTTTCTCTATCATTATTTTTGTTTCTTATAGTTTGTTTTTATCTTATATTGTTTATAATTTTTCACCTACTTATAGTTTTACCCAACCAGTACTGCTTATCTGAGCTTCTGTTTATATCTTCTCCTAATTTTATACTTTAAGACCGGGTACGGTTGACAGCACTGGCGATTGCCGGGTTGGTTACTTGCCGTTGCGCCTACAACGTGCTTGGTCTCCCATTCTCTTTTCTCCTGAAGACGGATTACCCGAAAATTTGAGTCTGTAAGTGTGTTTCCCTACTTTGTGTGTTGCTCTTTGTTAATCTCGAACTCGTATATATATATATATATATATATATATATATATATATATATAATTCAAAGAAATGGTCCAACGGACTTTTTAAATAAAATAAATTCAAAACAAAGGAAACACACAGAAAGACACAGACATAACTCACATCGATATTTCGTGAGGAGGTGTGAAGAGCGAAGAGTCCCACAGGAAGGCAGGGTGGTGAGTCACCGCTCTGCACACTCTTCTCTTCACACCTCTTGATGACGACGATGGTCGAAATATCGATGTGAGTTATGTCTGTGTCTTTCTGTGTGTTTCCTTCGTTTTGAATTTATAATATATATATATATATATATATATATATATATATATATATATATATATATATCACTTAATTGAACGGAACACTATCCAAACAGGACACAATACGAGTTCAAAATTCAGAAGAGTAACAGACAGAGTAAGGAAACACACCTACAGACTCAAATTTTCGGGTACTCCGTCTTCAGGAGAAAAGAGAAAGGGAGACCAAGCACGATGTAGACGCAACGGCAAGTAACCCATACATAACGTGCTTGGTCTCCCATTCTCTTTTCTCCTGAAGAGGGATTACCCAAAAATTTGAGTCTGTAAGTGTGTATCCTTACTCTGTCTGTTCCTTTTCTTGAATTGTGAACTAGTATTGTGTCCACTTTGGATCGTGTTTCGTTTAATTAAGTGGACTATATATATATTGATAAAAGTATCGACCGTTGAATAGAAACAAAACTGAAATTTATCGGAACTCGGTCAGTTTTTTAGGTTCAGGAACCTTACCGAGTCCCCATAAATTTTAGTTTTGTTTTATTCAAGGGTCGATACTTTAATCAATATTTATATAATTTGGGATAATATATATATATGAAACATATTCAGGTATATACCTCAATTACTGATACTAGTCATGGACCATATTATTTTCTTGTCTGTGTCTGGACATGCTCCGTGAAAGCGGTGCGTTAATTTTTGATGCTTAGTGAGTTATTTGAAAATTTGTAATAGATATTAAACATGCTACTTCAAATTTATTATTTATAAAAAATAATAAATTTATGCATGTGTTTTCCTAAGAGTTTTATTTTTTTTGCATTAATTAAAATAAAGTGGTCACACAATTAATTCTCAGTGTTTGATGGCTATTCACATTATATTATTTTATTTATTTTTCCATTTTTTTGTATGCATATAGAAAATAGCGCTTCTATATAAATTTTTCTACAATTAAGAGGATGTTTAAAATGTACACTAATGTTTGGATGGATGTCAGACATATTGGATAAATAGGAAAATATATTACGAAGCAAAGATAGATAAAGTTCTTCAAGTTTCAAACTTTCTTCACCAACATCTATTAAGAATAATTATTATAAAAGAAAGGAGGAAAAAAAACTTGTTCACCCCTCAAGCCAATGAAATAAGAATAATATCACCTGAAAACCGAAGAGAGTGGTGTGTACATGTAACTTATACGGAATCACTGATTTGTTTAACTGTTTCAGTACCTCTCAAATTAGGCGAGCTGATCAAGTTTTGTAGAACAGAAACTTTTCGTTGATATAGCGTTTCCACACCTTTCTGACTTTAATCCAACTGATCTAGTTTCGTACGGAAACTGTGACTTTTACTTACTTATTTTATTTTGTAATGTACTTATCCCATTTATCGTCTTTTATGATACATTATCTCCACACATATTAAAATAAAGGTTTTCTTTTATCATTTTAGAATGTATTATTCATTTCATTGTATATTGTACATTTTTTTATCATTTTGAATGATTAGCTTAAATTTAAATTGTTTGTGAATTTATAATAGCGTGTTATAAAATATAATTCTTACAGTTTTCACACACATCTTTCATCTTCACTTTTAGCGATAGTGTTAATATCGTTTGTTGTCAGGCTAATTACCTTACAGTTTAATGCCTACTATAGGATTCCTTTGAATTCCTCTCCTTCGAAGAGAGCAAACCTCGTTACTCCGGGATCATGGCTTGCTACTAGTAGTTAATCGAACCCCATCAGGTCATTATGTGGAGTGTAGTTAGTACCTAAGGAGAAATGATTCAGAAAGAGAGATTAAAACATTTCGTTGGCTAAACGCCACCTTGTCTGTGCTAGTTATGAGAACTGAACATAAATGAGTTCAAAGGGGTGATATATCAACTGATTTTCATCGGTAAGGATAGTACACTACCTGTCACTATTGACGCCAATTCCCATTGTTACAAATATAATGAAAATTTCAAAATTCAAATTCGAGAAATGACCATTTCATACAATATATTTTTCAACATCAGAGCTTCTGAGAAAGATTACATATAGTTCCGAGGAGAATGTTTACATCCACATATCAATCAGAACTTATAAGTGCTGTTCTTATTTTAAAATTACTATTATATAACTATATTATTATTTTTTTTAGTATGCATAGTTATCAGTCGACTTTATTTTAGTATATTTATTAACTGTATTTATTTATTAAGTATTTATTCAATATATTTATTTTAAAAATAATATTTAATTTATTTTTAATTTTTTTTTTCATATAGTTATTTATTTGTATAATATATTAAATTTTATTTTTATTTCATTAATATTTATTTCTCACTTTCTTCTTTTTCAGTTTTATTTATAATACATTTTTCCTTTCATTTTGACGATGTGGTACATATTTTGAGAAGTTTGGCTTTCGTCTTCACACTGTACCACTTTCTTTCCTGAGTACAATATTGAATGTGAGTCCTAGTGGCTAGCTTACATTTATGTTTCTTTCAATTTCTGCCATATATATACATATATAATTTTTTTTCCACTTGATTACGACATCTTTATATATAGCTATTTACTGATTTTTGATGCACTCTGTTGCCAGCATTCCTTTAAACAATGTTCAATAGGAATGCTAGTGAAGGATGGAATTGCTCAAAATGAATCAATAGCTGTCACCAGTTTCTTAGAACACCTGTGCACTACACCATTAATTTAGCAGACTCTATAGTCTAGAGAGACAGCCAAGTGGTTTTAGGTTTTTAATCAAAATGTTTACAAGTCATAAATATATCTAGCTTTTTGGATAAGTAATTTAAAACCCTTATCTAAATACTTACTAAAAATAATTACTAATATTAATAATATTAGTTATTTTAGATAATATATCTAAATTAGAAATTTTTGTACTTAATGATATAAAATGACACATTTTGCTACTACGTATGACTCAGTCACAAAGACATTATACATCATACATACTCAATGACAGCTATAGTCCACTAGTTTTAGACTGAGTTCATCTTAAATTGGAGTAAAAGTTATTCTAATTTTACTACATATTTTATTTGCATCATTTGTTGGCTCCTTACTTTATATAACTTTCCTCAATTCTCTGGAAACCTTAAAATAGTAATCTTTCATTTTCTTTAATTATTAGTTTTATTTATACACAATTTCAATGGTTAATCGACTCTTTTTATGTACAATATGTATTATTACTATTTTTTTTATTGTATTAAACTAATTAACACTTAGCTACACTACGACTTGGTGTTATGTTGAGGGTCTTAGGTTTTACCTCCTTTAGGTTGTCGAGAGTAGAGATTCAGAGTATGTACAAGACTTTGTACAGCCTTGGACTGTCAGCCTTACATCTTCTTCATGGAAAAGTGTTATAATACCTCAGAGGAGAGATTAGTCAGTTAGTATTCAAAAAAGATATGATTTCAAACTTTAAAATTCTAGTGAATCCCCCACCCTGGCTGTTAATGGTAGGCTGGTTTTGTAGGATGAAAATAGCCTCCAAAATTTGCAGCCTGGTGTGGTCGTATTCTTGCTGCAAAATCATGGTATTGACGGTAAGCATTTCCCTCGTTAGTTGTAACCCATGTGCTTTTGCGACATGCTCCTTAGGGCCTCCAGAGGCAAGATGCATTGTAAGCCTTCTAGAAAGCGTGGTAGTGGTGGAACCCACGTATTTTGAGGATAAGGACTCACAGTTCCCTAGTTTGCAGTTAAACTCATAAATAACGTTGGTTTTCTGGAGGGGTGCTTTCTTATGTGGGTTATTATTCATAACCATTCCTGATGTGGCAAGGTTAGTTATGAATAATAACCCATATAAGAAAGCACCCCTCCAGAAAACCAACGTTATTTATGAGTTTAACTGCAAACTAGGGAACTGTGAGTCCTTATCTTCAAAATACGTGGGTTCCACCACTACCACGCTTTCTAGAAGGCTTACAATGCTTCTTGCCTCTGGAGGCCCTAAGGAGCATGTCGCAAAAGCACATGGGTTACAACTAACGAGGGAAATGCTTACCGTCAATACCATGATTTTGCAGCAAGAATACGACCACACCAGGCTGCAAATTTTGGAGGCTATTTTCATCCTACAAAACCAGCCTACCATTAACAGCCAGGGTGGGGGATTCACTAGAATTTTAAAGCTGTTCGACGGAAATCTGAAGAAAAACCAGTCACTGAGAGTGAACGAAGACAGTCCAATACCTTCCCAAGCACAAACGGCTGTAGGAAGGTAACCAGAATCCTGGGGAAACCTCACCCTGCGGATACCGTGCTACAACCTTCCAATGATTATGACTGTTAACCTTGCGTGTTTATTTAGCTATCTTTGTTTTGTTTAGTAACTTACTATAACTATTTAGTAATGTATTTTAATAGATCAGTATCAATGATAAGTTTTTACTGTTATTTAGTGTGTATAGTTTAATTTTGTAAAAATAACCTTGAAAATGGTCGATGTGGACCAAAACATGTTGGTGTACAAAAATAAAAATTATGGAGAACTGATATATCTAGTCCCGAACTATTGGAAGCCAGAACTCAGAAGAATGGAAAAATTAACCCGAAAAAGAGTGAAATTGGAAATAGGCATAAGTTTTAACAAAAGTTATATATATATTTATATATATATATATATATATATATATATATATTAGTTTCAGTTAGCTTCAGGTACTCAAAGGGACTACTTCTGCCAGATGTCGACGAATGTTAAAATATCGTTGTGGGTCTGTTCTGTGTGTCTTTATCTGTTTTTCCCTTTTCTTTGAGAACTATACATTAATATATGAAACAAGATTTCTTATAAACACGGTAAATATCAATCACTCATCAAACAAAAATATCAAATGGAAAAAACCCAACTGTTGGGTTTCTGACTCTGGCAAAGACCAATTGTTACGGTTGAAATTTCTTAGTCTTTTTTTCCCCATTTTATATTGTGGTTAATCATATATGTGTATATATATATATATACACTTTTTTTCGTTGGAAATACGATCCAAAACGGACAAATATAGTTCAATATAAACAAAGAAACATAGAGAAATCAGAAGAACACACTTACAGTCTCTAATTTTCGGTTTGAACCGTCTTCAGGAGAGATAAGAGAGGGAAACCAAGCGCACTGGATCAGAGACGGTTGGAGACCAACAGTGTTGCCGCATGCGCGCCCGTTCACAGAAAATAAGGTAGACAGGAATCAATTTATAATTAATTTAAATTTATAAAATAAAATAATGGAATATGAAAACAATAAATATATAAAAAAGAAAAAATTGAAAAAATAAGGGAAATTGATACAGAGAAATTGATACATAAACAAAAGTGCTGACTAAGCTATGATAAAATAAAATAAAACTAAGAATACAAATAATAATAACAAATGAAATAATTTAATAAAAAATGTGAAAAGGCAAGGAACTTTTAGACATTATCGCTTTAGATTGAGGTCAGGTGCACCTGTAAGTTAGAGACTGTAAGTGTGTTCTTCTGATTTCTCTATATTTCTTTGTTTATATTGAACTATATATATATATATATATATATATATATATATATATATATATATATATATATATATATATACCACACATACATATGTGGTTCCAGTGTCATAAATATTAACACCAATAAAATGACTGAAGTAAGCAAAATGTTAAATGCCGTCATATTCACGAAATGTAATTTTTACATGGTTACTATCCATAAACTTCAGCGTTTTTGACTTGCAGTTCCTTCTCAACGCAAGTACTTTGCACTTCTTCCTGATGACGACGTATGACAAAATATCAAAGTGAGTTCTGCAGTAACTTTATCTGTTCTTTCCTATGTGTTATATATATATATATATATATATATATATATATATAAAGCATTCACATAAACACGTGAAATAACATTCAATGATCAAACCACAATAAGAAATGGGAAAACAAGACTAAGATCTTTCAACCGTAACAAGCGGTCTTTGTCAGAGTCAAAAACCCAACTGAGTCAGTTGGGTTTTTGACTCTGACGAAGACCGCTTGTTACAGTTGAAAGATCTTAGTCTTGTTTTCCCATTTCTTATTGTGGTTTGATCATTTATATATATATATACTTCGAATAAAATGAAAGGTCCGTGTGGACAATAAACACTTTAACACATAGAAAAGAACACAGAAAGACACTACAGAACTCACTTCGATATTTCGACATCCGTCGTCATCGGGAAGAAGTGCGAAGCACTCGCGTTGAGAAGCAAACTGCTACTGGCCTCCAGAGTAACTCGTGGAACCACTGCAATGCTGCTCCCCAGCGGAGGAGAGGAAAAATAGAAATCCCTCCAATATTTATTTAGAAAACAAGATAAAAAATATATAAAAAAAATATATAAAATACGAAATAATAATAATAAAAAAAAATAATATTAATAAAATAATAATAATAATAATAAAATAATAATAATAATAATAAAATAAAAAATAATTAACGGTACAGGTTGAGACCAGGAGGAGAACGAGCCCCAAGAAGGCATATGAATGCCTCTTCAGAAGCTCTAAGGGTGACATGGGAATTAGACTCGGGGATTTGTTTGAGGATTTGTACCCTGAAACAATCATTGAAAGGGAGGTCATGGGAATTAGCATGGATAGCTATGGGTAGGTCTCTGCACTGACCAACGGACGCTCTGTGATTGTTCATACGCAGGCTCAGCTTGGTTGAAGCCAAGCCAACGTAAAAAGCATCACATCGAGTACAATCCAAACGGTAAACGCAGTTACAGGAAGTGCAAGATGTGCAAGATCCTGTTCCTTCTGATACATTTTCAATAAATTTTTCTTTTATTGAACGAGGATACCCTCGTAATATAATCAACAGTTCCGTCGTTCCTGCTGAGAGTATTCACCGCCCTACAGCTAGAAGGTATCGTAGAATTACTGCTCCCTTCATTTCTACTTTTTTCCCAGGCTCCCACAAGCTCGGCGCTGTTATTAGGAAGTTCTTTCCTATACTTTCTTCTTCTTCGTCTACTTCTCCTATTTTCAGTCAGTCCCCTAGTTTCTCCTACCGTAGACCTTCCAACCTTAAATCCATTTTTACCCATATTTCCAACAGTCCCTGTGCTAGCAGAGGGATGAAGCGATGTGAACGCCGTAACTGCAAAACCTGTCCCCTAATTAACTCCAGTCCTTACTTTACTTCCCCTCTCAGTAACAACTCCTATCCTGTTCCTTCTGATACATCTTGCACTTCCTGTAACTGCGTTTACCGTTTGGAGTGTACTCGATGTGATGCTTTTTACGTTGGCTTGGCTTCAACCAAGCTGAGCCTGCGTATGAACAATCACAGGGCATCCGTTGGTCAGCGCAGAGACCTACCCATAGCTATCCATGCGAATTCCCATGACCTCCCTTTCAATTATTGTTTCAGGGTACAAATCCTCAAACAAATCCCCGAGTCTAATTCCCATGTCACCCTTAGAGCTTCCGAAGAGGCATTCATATGCCTCCTTGGGGCTCGTTCTCCTCCTGGTCTCAACCTGTACCGTTAATTATTTTTTATTTTATTATTATTATTATTTTTATTATTACTATTATTATTTTTTCATTATTATTATTTATTTTCTATTATTATTATTTCGTATTTTATATATTTTTTATCTTGTTTTCTAAATAAATATTGGAGGGATTTCACAAGAAAGAAAACAAAATAAATACACTTGGATACAGTAATTGCGTATATAATCTATTAATTATATAACCCAACTTTATATCCTAAAAAGCTTTTAAATTTTTATGGATACAGTTCCTGTAGTTACATCTATAAAATAAAATACATTTTCTATACTCAATATTTTTAAATATTTACAATTCGTCATCAGAACTTAGATAAAAAACTTTCGTTTTGCATTTTTATCTTTGCATAAGATAAAAGTGTGTGTGTATATGAATGAATTTATTCAAAGGTAAACACGACAGTTTTGTATTTTATTTGTGTGAGATATTGAAATTAACGTCACTTAATATAAACAGGTTGTTTTCTTGTAACAATCTTCAAAAATTTGAAGCAATACTTCTCTGTATTAAAATTTTTTTATGAATTCTTTTGTCATAAAAAGAATGAATGGTATATGACTTTGAGAATTTTTATGTCTATCGGCAAAATGACGAATAACCTATTTAAAGAACCTGTATTAAAGAACCTTTTCTTAAAAAAAGTCACGAATTAGAGAATTTGATCTGACGGTTAGATAAGAAAATTGCAATTGCTTTGAAAGAAACAGCATTAGTGCCAGAGTTAATTGGAAAGAATCATTGAGAAGTCATACAGTTCACTAAGTGTTTTGTTAAAGGAATTTGAATTAGAAGATATCATAATGTGTTAAAATTTATAACGTTTGTGAAGTGATAGTTTAGTCTGTTTATTGTCAAGCTAAACTGACATTTGTGAGATGTCATTGAATATATGTTACATCCATTGTGATCAGAACAAACAGCCATGTCACAAATAATATAATGAAAACCCAGAGACACCGGAAGAAATGCCACTCAACATAAGGATGTTCTATGAATATTGTTTATAATTGAGTTTGATTGGTTTCTAGTTAAATTCAGTTACATTTCTCTGTGATAAACTAAATAATGAAGTTATTTTTACAACCCGATCACTAAAAAGTTGTATATATATTAAATTTTATAATTTGCTGTGATGCCACTATATTGACTGATCTGCAATGTACTAAATGCTGCAAGTAATCTGGAATATATTAAACTAAAAATAGTTGTTTTGGTTTGACAAGGTTCATATGTTCAAAGTATGTTAGTAGATCCATGGCAGGTAAATATATAGTATCTCCTGTTGGCCTTTCAGTTATAAAAAAAAAAAATTCTTGAACACAACTTCACATACAAACACAGCCTCATAGTACTACGGCTACTAATTAATGAAGTTACTAGCCGTTGCGTCTACAACATGCTTGGTTTCCCTTTCTCTTTTCTCCTGAAAACGGATTGCCCGAAAATTTGAGTTTGTAAGTGTGTATCTTTACTTTGTATGCTACCTATCTTCAATTTTGAACTGTTATTGTGTCCAATTTGAATCGTCTTTCCGTTTATCAATGAATTAGAATAAATATACATATATGAACAAAACTATAATCTTAATAGTACAACAATTAAACATGGATAGAAACCTTTTTTTTTATTTCAACGAAACTATTCAGTAAGCAACACCTGATTAATAGAAAAATAACTACAAAATTACATTGATATCAGTTGAGTTCAGAAGTTGAAATTCATTCATATACACCAATTCAGAGCTATCCAGTTGCCTTTTATTTACATGGATTAATTATTTAAATTACTAATTAATTACTTAATTTATTAGTGAACAAATTAAAATCCCTGATGGCTTCAGGTAATATGTTGGACTAATTGAAACGTTAATGAAATAGAACGTTGCAGCTTCACGCTCTGGAAGCACGGAGCTTTAGTGAAATTGATTGTAACTGGCTTGCACTTTAACTCGAAACGAACACTAAAACCATACATCATGAGTGCTTTGTTTTAAACAAAATCATGTTAACGCTATTTCAGAAATAATTGTACTAATTAGGATTTATTTGTTTTTATTCATTTAATTTCATGTGATTCTTATACAAACAATACTATCGTAAGAGAATCAAAACATGAAAGAAATATATCTTATAGGTGAAGTATTTTTTTTTACATTGCATATAAATCAGTGCTTCTCAAATGGTACACTCTGGGAGATAGACAGGTGTAGCCTAAAGATAACAAAAGATTAAATTTCTAAACAGTTTACATTTTAAAAATGTATATCATTATTATTTATTTTAAAAACACCAAGTATGTGTTTTTCACAGCTGTTTCAAGTCTCTCTTTTTATTTCTTAGGGATTTAAATAATTTATTCATTTCATCTCTCACTCTCTCTCTTTCTCTCTCTCTCTCCCTCCCTCCCTCTCTCTCTCTCTCTCTCTTAAAAAGCTATTCCTTGTATTTCTAATTTTTATGAATTAATTTTTTAATCAGTCTAAATATAATTAATAAAAATTAAAATTTGTTTATTGATCAATTAAATATATTAAAATAGGACTCTCTTTGTTTATAAAGTCAGTATTCTGTTATTGATGGTTATAATTAAAATACGTTTTAATAAGAATTTAATTATTAAGAATTTAATAAGTATCACCCTTTTAAATCAATGATATTACTCCTGTATTTAAGATATGTAAGTACATTAACTTCTAACTGAAATGGAGAGCTAATAATTTTCATGAGAATTTCTGTACATAAAAGTATTGTTTTCTTGTTTGAAATTTAATTTTCACATACAAGATATTGATAAGTTGAGGGAGACTTTATGAGCTAGACGATTCTCTTAGGTAGATAGAAATATAGTGTAGTAGTCATAAATTCAAGAGAATTGGATAAATAAGTGAAATATGGAGAAAGGTAAAAGAAGGTTATAGAGGCTTGAATGAAATTTTATGCATGACTATAAACACTTCAATAAAACACAAAAGACCCTACAGCTAGCATACTTAAGCAGGAATGAATTATCCAGCATAACTGTAGACATCATTTGCTGTCAGTCATTTGTTTTCAAACACAAACATTATTGCGTCTTAATAAATAAATGGCAAGTGTTTGTTTCAGTTGTTATATTTTGTAAAACAAGTCATGAAAAATTTTAACGTAAACCCATCTTTCTTTAATTATTACCCTATTAAAACTAATTACTTACCAAATAATTAGAAAATGTATATAATTGAATAAAAATATTAGTTTTATATAAATTAGGGACAACATAAATAAAAAGATAAATAAATTGCTATTTATAAAAATATCAATGTTTCTGTGGGTTTGTGTATGTGTGTGTGTGTGTGTGTGTGTGTGTGTGTTGTGTGTGTGTGTGTGTGTGTGTGCACGTGTGTGTGCGTGCGTGTGTGTGTGCGTGCGTGTGTGCGTGTGTGTGTGTGTGTGTGTGTGTTTTAATTTTGAAAAAAAATGTGCAAATTTACGGTATTTTTGTATTATATCTTATTTGTCAGAACCATAGGAAATTTAAATTACTTTCATTATAGCGTATTTATTATAAGATTTGAAATTAAATTGTTTCCATCTACTTATGCCATCTAATCGATCATAAAGTATGTAATAGGATATTACAAATGTTTACTAGACACAGGAACAAATACATGCAAACACACACACAAATGTATATTTGCATATTAACATTATATCCTGTTATTATTATTAATAGTATTATACACTATTATATACTATTTATATACTATTTGCATATTATTTATATAAATACTATTACTATTTAACTATTTAAAGTTACTAGTAAGCTTGTTACTATGATATGCGATTAGAACAATCAATTAAGTTGTTTCATAGATTAAATATGCATAAAACATCACAATTGAAGTAGTCGTAGTACAAATGTAATATATTTATTTAACTTTGTTGTTTATTGAGGAAAGACGAAATCTTCCTTTAAGAACATATAAAGGAGAAAATCATTTCATTAGAAAGGGGATCACCACAAATCAAATTTTCATATTTGAATATTTGTCAGCATCAAGTGAATGAAAGTTTCGTTAGCATTAGGAGCAGCATAAGCCGTCATATCTCATATAATGCTGTTGGAGTTTTCCTGCCGGTTTGCATCTTTTAAAGGAACTGATCTCCTTTGCAGTTAGGTAACGCCCAAAAAAGGTCAGTAAACTCCAACAGCATTATACGAGCTGTGACGGTTTATTCTGTTTAGAATATTAATCATATTGACCTCAGTGTTACTAACAACATGCAAAAAAATTTTATTGATGTCATAGTGTAAAAATTTGATTCTTCAATGTACGGTTTGTTACATATTGATGATCCACCCACTAAAATAACGTCCTTTTTTGAAATCTTCCCCGCAACGGACTAAACCTTTTTAGCTAATTGCATTATGCATATATTTTGTTTCAGGATATAGAAACATTTGATTTAGAAGACTTCAAATACAACTCAGTGAACATGACTGCATACCGACTTGTTGACGTGACTGATTCGAGAGTCGAAGAGATTCTACGTCAGATGGAGCGATTCCAGCCTATCGGCCACGCTATTCTCAACCGATCAGGGGTTATACAGGTAAGTTTCAATCACTTTTTCTCCCAAATAACTAAATGGGGTTTGATGTTTCCATTATACTTCCAATAATTGGTTGAATAAGAAATCTGGAATAAATGAAATCATAGAGCTTTACATAAGATACATCCAACAGTAAAACATTGAAGAGATAAACTAAATCAATATTTTCTTTTTGCAACATCATGAACGGCAAAGTGGCAATTTCCGTTTCTTATGTTAATGTTATCAATTGGTTATTTTTATTAATTTGGGTGTTGAAAAAATTGATTACATAAGTGGTGTCCACTGTATTTGTAAACTTAGTAATGGGGACCATCGCATAATTACTTATTCATTTTTCTTATCCCATGATTGCATGATTAAAACATTTTGAACATTCAAGGAAAAGACAAATTGTAACTAGTAATAGAAATGCTACAAAATTTTTTTGTATGTCATTTCTATTTAGGCTAAGAAAGTTATTTATAGTATTTTTTTTTTACCTCATTAGAGCGTTAAAGTAATTTATTCAGTGTGACTCTCTGAAAGTCAGAAGTTATATTAGCTGTGAATATTCAAACAAACGCTATCATTTACTGAAACTTTGCCTGGCATTTCCATATAAAGCGTTGAATAATTTTATTTACAGTAGAAGGTACCAAGTGTTTAGATAATTAGCAATTCGTGAATAGCCTTCAAAGGAATGCTAAATAGAGTTCTTATAAGGGTTGAGACAATGGCATTGCAGACTGCAGGCATTGCCCGGCCTTCACTATTTCTGTCAATCTTGCGACAATGGTTACTGCACATAGTTCTTTGTCACATTTGCTTTTGAATCCATACAACATATAATTCAATAGTTAACGTAATATTTTATTGGATTCTAAATATAGTACCAGGTTTTTCTGATTTCAAAACTCATGCCAATCTTGTTTATTTGTGAAAAAAATTGTAAAAAATAGTCGCCAAAACTTAGTTAATTAACTTTGAATTTCATATAAACAGCTAACTCACTACTTTTGAACTTCATGTCAATCTGGTGTTTTTGTAATTTCTTTAAAAAAAAAAACTGATGCCATATATGTATTGTGGCATAAACACCATATTTATAGTTTAAAAATGTCATATGAATTAATAATTAATGTATTTCACATTATATATATATATATATATATATATATACACGAGTTCAAAATTCAAGAAGATTAACATACAGAGCAAGGAAACACATTTACAGACTCAAATTTTCGGGTAATCCATCTTCAGGAGAAAAGAGAAAGGGATACCAAGCACGTTGTAGACGCAGCGGCAAGTATTTCACTTTCCGTTTTACTTGCCGTTGCGTCTACAACGTGCGTGGTCTCCCTTTCTCATTTGTCCTAAAGATGGATAACCCGAAAATTTGAGTCTGTAAGTGTGTTTCCTTACTCTGTGTGTTACTCTTCTTGAATTTTGAACTCGTATTGTGTCCAGTTTGGATCTTGTTTCGTTTTAGTAAGTGATATATGTATATATAAAATTACTTTTACATGATTTTTGTACATGCTTTAGCACACATTTTTACACTTTTAATGGGTTATGATCATATTGCACAATGAATAATATTAATTCATTATTATTATTATTATTAGTTATGGAAGTAGTAGTGGTAGAAGTAGTAGCACTACTATTAGTATTATTTTAAAAAAAATTATTATTATTGTAAAGCAAATGTGATATTGACAATGTGACAGTTATTTTTAATTCCTATAAACAGGGTTTTATTTTTTTTTATTTTTTTTGGAATTTTTTGAGTAAATACTCCTAGTACACTTTATACAAATGTATAAAGTGTATGTATGGAGTATAAGTACAATGAATATATATATAATATATACATATATGATAGGATAATACATTTAAGTCTCACAATTACCTCTAAAATGTCCATTTATATATAAAGGAGAATACAAGGCTAACTCGGTGATTAAGGTAATATCTAATTTGATAAGAATGTTTAGTTATTCATATAAAAGGAAATAGTAATAAAAGTTGTGGTTGATATTGAAAGAGTAACAGTAGTAAAGTATGTTTTTATTTATTTTCAAGTAAGAACATTGACGAGAGAGCAGGTGAAAGCATTGTACTAGAATGGGTTTTCAGGGTGTTTGTCGACTCCCTTCAATAATGAACTATCAAAAAGCCGTCCTTTAGATCCCTTGTCAAGCTTCCTCAGTTTATCCATTTCTGCTTGTTCCAGCTCAAAGTCAAATACCTGCACGTACAACAAAATTTTTGTAAACAACAAAAATAACTCCATGAAGAGTTGTATAAATCAAGCTTTATATTCTGTAAATTTGAATTGTAGATGCGGTAAAAATTTCTACTCTTTTAAACAAATGTGTTCAAAATCTACTATATTTAAAATTACGTTATTATTATTAGGAGTAGTAGTCATGTCAGCATTACTAGTTTTAGTATAATTTTAGCAAAATTATATTATATAAACAAATTTAAAAATGAAATAATATAAACAATTACAAAGTCAGATTATATTACTTTTCTAGTACCTATAACAAATTATTTGAAATATCTTAAGTAGATACTTGTTATCTCAATCTCTCTCTTTCTCTCTCTCTTTATATATATATATTCTAATCTAGCGCAATCAGTTATTATGTGGTATTTACTCATTGTAGGGTAAAGATCTAATGAAATGGTCTCCACATATAAAAATTTTAATGATATAAACAACGCGTTTCGAACACGTAGTGTTCTTCCTCATCCTTAGTTAATGCCTGAGGAAGAACACTACGTGTTCGTAACACGTTGTTTATTCCATTAAAATTTTTATATGTTGAGACCATTTCATTAGATTTTTACCCTAAATATATATATATACAAAACTAAAGTTTATCGGGATTCGGTCAGTTTTTCAGGTTCAAATTAAACTCTCATTTCCAACATTTTGGTTTTAAATAAAACTGAAACTTTTGCAATGCGAGTTTAATTTGAACTTGAAGAACTGACCGAGTCCCGATAAACTTTAGTTTTGTTTCTATTCCACGGTCGTTAGTTTTTCAATATTTATATATATATATATATAAAATCTAAATTCACAATTTTTCAGAAAAAAAAGTTTAATGGAAAGAAACAAAAATCACTACTATATTTTGATTGTCTCATCTGTATTTACCGGTCTGTGGAGCAACACGTATTTTCATACCTGATGACGAATCAACTGCAATATATAGTGGAGACTTTTTTCTCTTCTATGTTGTATTTTCTGTGAATATAGTTTATGAAGTTAATAGAATTGTTTCGTTCAATGGCTTATATATATATATATATATATATATATATATATATATATATATTGTTGAACGACCTTTGTACTGTGCATGTACTCCCTAAATTTACAAATATATATATATATATATGTGTCGCCGCTCTGCCTTCCTGCGGAACTCTTCGCCTCCTGATGACGACGATGGTCGAAATATAGAAGTGAGTTATTCCTGTGTCTATCTGTGTGCTGTCTTTTCTAATTGGTTTATATATATATATATAAATTTTGAGACACTGGAAGTTAACAAGGTAGTATAAAATTTTGACTATTTATGTTCAATGACATATCGTAAACAGGATGAGTATCCAGACTGCATTAAAGAGCCTTGCTTAACAAAAAACTGAAAAGACAAACAAAAGTTAAAAATACAATACTTATTAAAAACCAACAAAGCAAGTCAAGTAGCTTATGTTGGAGGTGACATGACTATCACTAATGTGATAGGACAAGTCAGATAGTTGCAATGTCCGCAAAACTTATTACCACGTTATTAAGTAAAAATGGTTCACGTTCTATAATTTATATTGCTTTCTCTGAAATAATGTCAAAAAAGATTTGCCACAAAGGCCTTCTATGCATGTGAGCCTGCTCAACAGCAAACCGTTAGCACTTATACAACTCAAAGTTTGAACCACACATCCCACAGTCAGGTTTTTATGAAAAATTATCTCAGCCATACGGTTTCATTAATACAAATAATTTCATTTTCGTGAATCATCGGTCGTACACCTACTTCTTTCTTATCCTACTCTCACATCTCCGACGAAGCTTAACAATTTGGTCCAGAGTGCACCAGTTTGCACAGAATGTACACAGGTAATCTCCTAATACCCTCTCTGTAACGAAAGTTGAAAACATAGGCAGGAGTATAGAAAAAAACCTCCATACTTTGACTCGGGGACCAGGCTAATACCAACGCAGTTAGAACAAAATGATCTCCTGTATGTTACACCTACCACCAATGTGCAGTTTGATAGAGTATCTGTATTTTATTGTCCAATTCTACAAACAGGTAACTGAAGAACATTCTTAACAAACGATTAGGTTTGGTTGCAGTGGCACCTTTACACAGGAACATATATTGAATGAGTCATTGGCACTTTTTGATACCCCATAATGAAGATTGGTTCCACATTGTGGATTATGAATTTTGCCTAACTGAATTGCATGAAAAGCAAGTATCTTTAACGAATACCTGCAATTTTACAGACTCAGAACAGACGGTTTAACTGAAAGGTGACGTACTCAGACTTATTCATCTCTCTTGTTCATAAATCGAGGGCCAGATGGGTATTGAACCCTGGACTTATTAGTTCAGGGTATAATATAATCCCATATTATAATCATCTCATTATATGTAATCGAACTATAAATGCATTGACAAGAATTACGTGAGATTATATGAATAACAGGGTATGTGTTTAGACCTATTCACTCCTAGTAGGTTAGAATATCTGATATTGTTGAAGGTAGTATTAAATACTTACGTCAATGTTAGACTTAATCCTTTCAGGATTTGTACTCTTTGGAATAACTGCTACGCCGGTTTGGATCAGAAAGTGAAGTAGAATTTGTCCTGGTGTCTTGTTATATTTCTTAGCCAATTCTTTTACCGTTTCATCATCCATCGGACTTAAGTTTGACATTCTGAAAAATAAATTATTATATCAATTATAACATTATTACCAAATATAAGTTTAGAAGTGGTGGCTCTGAATTTCATGCACGTCTGAAACAGTTTATCAACCATAGAGACTGTCATAGTGAATTAATCAACATTCAAATTTGTTATAACAGTTAATTAAGGCTATTGCAAAAATTAGGTTGAATATTTATTTCGTTCTAAAATATGTTTGTTTTGCATATTAATATGTTTAATCTTGCTTCAAAACAAAGAGTATTTCTTTAGTTAAACAGTTCAACGACAGAATAACTTTTGTTTAATAACGTTTTGTGAATGAAATACCTTTTTAATTTAAACAAGAAATAATTTTAGTTTTCTGAATTTGTTTAGTAAATGAGATAAAGGCGTTAATTTAAATGTCAACTCATAGTGGCTTCTAGTGAAGATCTGATGAACTAGGAAAGCATACTCAATATTATGTTATCCGGTAATTTGTACGTGAAATACTTTGGTTTAAGTTTATTATACATTTGTAAAAAATAATTTTTTTTTTCATCGACAGTAAAATTTATTTAACTCAATTAAACATTATAATTTTTTTTTAAATCTTATTCATATGAATTACTCTTTAATAAAACCAGTTAAACTGAATTGGCATAACGGAAGGGAAAGTAGCAGAATCATCGTTTTAAATTATATCCATTTTATCTAATACCCAAACTATGTTAATATATTAATTTTTACATTTCACGAAAATATGAAATATATATAACAGTAATGCCACTATTGTATTAGCGATCACAATATAAACTCTTGATTAGTCAGTAAAGATACATTAAGTCTATGCACACAAAGATTTAATTATACAACGCGTTTCGAACATTTAACTTTCATCATCAGGTACATCCGCCTCAGTAAGGAGATGTTGAGTAATTAGGGAGTTAATAACAACTATTACTCAATTGCTGAATAGTGTCTGTTAACTTCCTATTTACTCAGCATCTTTTACTGACCCAGATGTACCTGATGATGAAAGATATGTGTTCGAAACGCGATATATAATTAATTTATTGTGTGTGAAGACAATATATCTTTCCCAATTATCATGAGTAAATACCACGTTATATAACTCATGAGAAAATATATCAGAGTAACTCTTGAATACTATGCTTTTATATTGTAATTACTATATTAATGTTATTATAGATACCACGTTGTATACTACGTTATTTTTTTTTATGTTATAATAATTTTTGTTAAATATTTTATTATTGTATCACTGACAATATTATATCACACATAAACTATGTTAGTTTCAACAATTAAAATAATTCTTATTAAGCAATAACTTAAGGATTGTTATTGTGTAAAACTATCTGTCAATTATAACCAATACATTAATAACTATTTAATCTCAATTATCATGCTAAAATAAAAAAAAAATTAGATCGCAAAAAATATTTTGATTGGAATTATTGTTGAACCAGTGGGTTCCATTCTTTGCTCATGTGCACCGATATTGTTGTGTATTCTATTACTACATATGCCTGTTACGCAGAATATGCGTAGTTGTATTTTTGCTAATTAAGATGATAAAAAAAAAGATTAGAATTATAAAAACATATGTTAAATAGATTTTAGAGCTCTTAAAACATATAATTAGTTAAAAATGTTTAACTCATTTTTTTCTTATTAAATTTAGAATAATATATTTTAAAGGAACTAACTTTGTGATGTCTGATCCAATCCTTTTAGCAGCCGCGAGTCGGCCAGGAGAGCCCAGAGGTCCGTAAGCGCAAATGGTAATACCGTTCTTCTTGCAGAATTCGAATAATTCCCTCTGTTGTAGGTAAACGTGCATTTCTACTTGATTGTTTACTGGCTTTATTCGTGAATTCTTCAAAATTCTTTCCATTTGACTAATGTTAAAGTTGGATAGTCCTATATTTTTTGCTCGACCACTGTCAACTTGTTTTTCCATTGCCTGCGTCAAAAGCAAATAATATATTCATAGGTGGGACTAACATCTGAAATATAGGCAAAAAAACTGCATTTTATTTGTGATTTTAACAAAAATCTACCCCTTTTTTAAAATCTTAGTTTTTGCAATAATGTAATATACGGATGAAACAAAAGTCAGAATATACCATCAGTAAATGTAACTGCAATAAACAATTACTCATGGACCCAAGTAACATTACCAACAGCTCAGGAACGAAACCTATTCTCAGTGAAGACCTATGGTAATTCTGGCTGTAGTTTCAATTGTTCAGAAATATATTGTTTTCCACTGAAAAAATTTGCTGTCTCTTGAAAAACCATGGTTTATTTTTATATGAAATTCTCAAAAACTACTACTAAACGTATTTTGTTTAAAAAAGTATGTGACTATTAAGATATTATATCAACCGTCATACCCCGTCTATCGCTGGTGAAGTCGCCCGACCGGTTTCGCAATGGCTGCATCATCAATGGGACTAATGTAACCTTCAAAACTCACGGATATAAATACTTATATTAATTTAATGGTGACAATATATATGCCTAAATTTACTATGGCTATTAGTTTCTACAATGGTCTTTGGATTTTGAATGGTATATGTATTTCTAAGATAACCATGAATAAGTTTAGGATGACACTGTGCAATGCACTCTTCCATGTCTATATGGCCAAATGGGTCAATTGACAAAAATTGTTAATTTTATCAAATCTAATCGATGTTTAATTGTTTATTTCAATGCTATGAGAGAGAGTGTGTCACTTAAATGTTATTAATATTTACCACTCATATAAACTCTCAGTTTACCATTCTCTGCTGTTTAGAAAGCAAGAATTTAGTATCAAAATAAAATTATGAAGATTTTAGTGAACTGAAACATGCCTTCCAGAGTGCAATATGATCAGTGGTTAAATCCAATTTTAAATCACCGTTGGCTTCTCTTGGGAATCCTGGTTCATTAGTGGGTTGCAGACCTACAGGGAAGTGGATAAGGTAGAGGTCAACATAAGGTGTTTGGAGATTCTCCAATGATTTCTTGATCATCGGTTCAACCAATTCAGGACGGTTGGCGGTAGCTGGCAACTGAAAATCAAGTTTTAATAGTTAATCCAAATACGTGCTTTAATTCAGTATTACCTAATGATAAGGTTAATAAAACTATATTTCGAGGACAGTACTTAATACGAATGGAATACACAAATGCTGACATCAGATCGTATCTTGTTTCCATTATCAGAGATTATTTCATTAAACTTAATGTATACATTGCACAATGATAAAAGTGACTCGATATTTGCCAATAGTATTTCTTTAATTATTCTGATAACCTTCCAGTATTTTTTTTTCAAGCATCTGGATTAATCTAATGCTACGTGAAATGCTAGTTAGTTAGATTCATGTTTTAAACGATTTGACACTGTTTTATTTTATTACTCCATGGATTTATTGATCTATTTGGTTTTTAACAAATTTTTATTCTTATAAAGAAACAAACATTCTAACTTTTATCAAATAAATATGCATTGGCTCCTTTAAACAAAGTGGTATCCAATCAAATACGAATGAACATTTTACTTCATATATAAGTATAATAATCATCCACCTCACAGAGTAAAATTAATTATTGTTGTAGATTTATTACGATTATCTGTTTTTTCCATTTAATAATTATTTTTATTCAATAACAAACCCTATTTTTTTATTGAATGAGAATATTTCTCTTTTAAATGTATTTAACTCTCACCTCACTTTGACCCAATTCGAGAACTGTTTTTATTTTATATTTAGTTTATTATTAATCATTCTTTTTGTTTTAACTTCTTTATCGTCTCCTAATCTTATTTGTAGTGTTTGCAACATCATTAATGGACTAAATAAGTCAGTCATTATCTTCCAAAATTAGGTTTCTTCACCTATAATTATAAAATGTATGTTTAAATATTTTAACAAATTTTACTGTCAGCTTTAGTCATTTCTGTAGTAAGATTGTTAAGTTCTTTACATTACACGGTTTATTACTGATTAGTCAAATCGAGAGCTTTTTTAATATTATTTAAATAAGTGGCTTTGCACTTTATATACCAGTATTTCTGTCCATCGGTCTCTGAAATGCAATATTGTTCCCAATACTATATATTTATTTTTACATTCTTTTATATTTATCTATCAAAAGAATGTTACATTTTTTGACCCAAATTAACTTCTTGGTCATGTTTTTACAATCTAATTATTTTTTATATTTCTGCAGCATTATAATTAGCGACATTAAAAAATTTTATAGAAATACCGCCAATTTATTCGTTCTGTTTACACCAGCTGGCCATACTCAAAGACCATTACAGAATAGGTACATGCTGGAACTACACTGTTATAAATTAATAAGGTTATCTATTTAAGACATGATTTCAAGAAACAGTATGTGTATAGAGAAAACCAATAAACACTATTAAATAAAATCGTTCTTATTGTTTCTTATTATAATGTCAATCATGTACACTTTGATTATTTACCATGATATATAGGTTAGGTTAGGTTGCAGTGGCAGTCCCACGAGGGAACACACGTAGGCCAAGCATTGGTCCTTTGTGGTACCACACAATGAAGATTGATTCTACAGTGGAAGTCCTAAATTTTGCCTAACTCGAATGTATTTGGAGTAGGGATCTTTAACGAGTACCTGACATCGTACAGGCTCGGGACCGACGGTTTAACGTCCTTCTCCGAGGGACGACGTGCTCAGATTTATTCACCTCCTGCGTTAATAAATCGAGGACCAGGTGAGGATTGAACTCCGGTCCTATCAGTTCAGAGGTGAGCACGTAACCACTGAGCTAGCCTGGTCCCCCATGATATATACAAAAACCGCTTTAAGATTTAGTGATTTTTTTGTAGTTTATTCTTTTTATGATAATATAATTTTAATATATTATTTTTTTTCCTGCTATTTAAAGCTGTTGATGAATAAAAAAGGAAAGAATAATAACAGAAATGTATATACCTTGGTAACAATAAAGAGATCTTCTCTCTTGCAGAGATTGGTTTCGTAACATTTCTTGAGTGCGTTTCCTATCGTCTTTTCATTGCCATAAATTAGAGCTGTGTCAATATGCCGATAGCCAGCTTTGATTGCGGATATAATAGCAGCTTCTCCATTTGTTACATTGTCCTCCATCTAGAAACAGGAACCATTAACTTCATAAATTTTTCCTCGTATAAAATGTAATAACAAAATTTATATGAAACGCACAACAAAAATTTTGAAAGAATAACAAGTCGAAAATAATTATAGCTCTATATTATAATATCAATTGTATTAATATGAATATAGTCGATAAAACGTAATCTCCTTCATTAAGATACTTACAATAATAATACATTTTTATTTTAAATATACTCAGAAACAATGTGAAATTAAAACACGCTTCCTAAGAGGTGCAGGGAACAAATGAAATATATACATACAATGTGTCATAAAAGTATGTGTGAAAACATAGTAGAAGTATGTACATAGTCATCAAAGGTGAATAAGTTTTAATCTTATCACTATATCAGAAATTTTCTAATTAACTCAGACGTCATTCCTACAAATACTACAAATAAGAAACTAAAATTGATGTATTAAACGTTACTCTTTTTCAAAAAACTCCTTTGATTTTTAGTTTAAACTTTAGTTTTCTTGACTTCAAAAAATTGATTATCATGTTAACGATGTAGTCCCGTTCAGTGACATATAGCAAAATATGTTACCGGAACAAAAAGTATAAGTCTTAAAAGAATATCCCTTATCATAATGTGGATAAAAGAACATTGTTACATTTGTAGTAGGTTTGCACTTTGTTTAAACAAATACTTCATGGGTAAAAGGAACGAAAATAACTCAAAAGGTGTTTATTTTGATATTATAGAGTACAGTAGGATTTGATTTACATATTAAGAAATACACATAAACACACACACACACACTCACATGTACATAATACATCTATACTTACATATTTCAAAATTAGAAACAAACTTCAGCACTGTCTCAAAAAATATTAAAAAATACGGAAGTGTGACGAAGCTAAATGGTAACGGTCCCTTAATGACTTAAGTCCGTACACATTATATATATATATATATATATATATATATAATATATGAGTTTAAAATTAAAGAAGAATAACACACAGTAAACAGACATACTTACAAACTCAAATTTTTGGGCAATCTTTCTTCAGGAGAAAAGAAAAAGGAAGACGGATTTCCCGAAAATTTTAGCTTGTATGTGTGTTTCTTTACTCTTGCGTTACTCTTCTTCAATTTTGATCTTGTATTGTGTGTTGATTGAATCGGCTTTCCGTTTATATATATATAAAACAGTTCAAAATTGAAGATGGGTAACACACAAAGTAAAGAAACACACTTACTAACTCAAAATTTTTGGGTAATCCCTCTTCAGGAGAAAATAGAAAGGGAGACCAAGCACGTTGTAGACGCAACGGCTCGTAACCCTTACTAGTAACGGGTTAGGGTAAGTAAACCTTACTAGTAACAGGCTACTACTAGCCGTTGCGTCTACAACGCGCTTGGTCTCCCTTTCTCTTTTCTCCTGAAGACGGATTGCCCGAATATTTGAGTTTGTAAGTGTTTCTTTACTTTGTGTGCTACCTACCTTCAATTTTGAACTTTTATTCTAAGGTTTAAAATAAAAACCCAAAGTTGGCATTGAGATTTTAATTTGAACCTGAAGAGCCGACCAAGTCCTAATAAACTTTAGTTTCTATATATATATATTTTTTCGTGGGAAATACGATCCAAAACGGACAAATGTAGTTCAATGTAGAAAAAGAAACAAAGAGAAACCAAAAGCACACATTTACAGTCTCTAATTTCAGCCCGAACCCTCTTCAGGAGATACAAGAGAGGGAAACCAAGCGCATCGGTTGGAGACCGTTTGTCAGACGTTGGGGTCTCCAACCGTCTTTGAACCAGTGCGCTTGGTTTGATGGAACCGTTGAAGACGGTTCAGATCAAAATTAGAGACTGTAAATGTGTGCTTTTGGTTTCTCTATGTTTCTTTTTCTGCATTGAACTATGCATATATATATATATATATAATATATATATATATATATAAAGGAAATTATAAACTAGATTTTTGTGCACTATGCACACTGAATACCCGAGTATGGGATTCTTCGAAGGTACTTATGATATAATCAGAATTCTGTAGGTCATAAACAACCTCATTAGTTTTAGTAATGTTGAAACATTGAATAGTTACATTTTCATATTTTATCTAAAAATAGTTTTAATATTAATTAACTCTTCTGGTGGTTCTAAATACTTTAGAGATTGTATTAGTTATAATCAAAATATGAATATCGCTTGAGAAAAATATCAGAAATTTTGGATTTAGGTGAGAAAAAGTATCACAAGTGAGGCAACTATAAAAACTCTGTATTCACTTTTGCAATTGTGACATAGTAATGACCATATTTTTACTCCAACTAAGAAAATGAGCTAAAGTATTAAAACAAAGTGTTCGATTTTGATTATAGATGAAATTATAACTGGTTTGCGTATAGTGAAGGTCAGTGTAAACCGCCCTTAAATTTTCCTTTTTTTCTCCTATATGGTTGAAATAATTAATGTTGTAAATTTTCAATGCAAATAATTGCAATTACCTGCCATGTTCCAAAGCCAATGACAGGCATTTTCATACTTCCTGATGTTACAACACTGGTAGCAGTTAGTGGAGCCATGATGACTGCAAGAATTGAACTGATAGCAATCTGAGCTGGCTATCTCTTGTTGAGCAAGATAGGAATTATCAAATCCTGAGAGATAATTGACAGTGCAAACAACGTAAGTGTTATAATACACTTAACCTGAGATAAGAGACTGCTTGGATGCAATTCAATGAGTGACTAATACTGCTTTATATATAAAAATCCATTTAAATTTAATATACTATTTACACAAATAAGAAAGTATTAACAACTGCATATATTATTCTGTGTCAACCATCATCAGGAGGAGAAATATAATTAGATGCAACAAAATAACAAGAAGCCATTATTACTCAGCACCTTCTCAATAAAGTGAGACAGTCTATTATTTCTTTTTTGCTTTTGGAAACGACATTTTGCTGAAAAATCCGTTACATTCTTGCTTCTTGATTACAATGATGTCTTGAATGATAAACATAAGGATAAAGATCATCGGAAGCCTATGTACCGTTTGGTTGTAGATATGCCAAAGTGTTGTAAATATCTGTGATAAACTGATTCTTAGAGGAACTTCTATGGAATTGAATACAAATTGATCGTAATGTGGCAGTATATTTCAACATAATTTTTAAGCATATTAAAACCTAGTTTCATCTACTTTTTCTTGGATTATTGGTCATCTAAGTAGTAAACACAGTATATATTTACAATACAATATGTGATTCTCTACCTAGATGTCTGATGAAGTTACGAATAAAAGACTGTTTTACTGGGATTGATCCCAAAAAAAACGACGAAATAATTATTGGGAATAAAACCTAAATATCTTTATGAACACTGTGTACTATTGAATAATTTAAATAATTTTTTTATAAAAATTGTTTGAAACCGTCTTTATTTTATTTAATAAAGTTTTGAATAAAAAAGAGTTAAAAAAGAATTAACCATTACGTTTCGATCATTGTCGTCATCAGGAGGAAAAATGTCCCACAAGAAAGCAGAGCAGCAACTCTTATATATCAATTGAGTCCATATTATTTCAATTTCTATAGCTGCTTTAATAAAACAGATAATATTTCAATTTTGCTAATGAAGAATTTTCATTTCATCGTTTACAAATTTTACTCATAAACTATCTCTTCCATCTTTTCCAAAACAAAAGAAATATTTCAAAATTGTTGTCTTGAAAATTGCTTCCTGACTTAATATTGAAAGTTGAAAGTCAATGAATAAATGAATACTCAGTTTATTTTTTATTTCTTCAGTCGAATGAAAATTTGTCAGCTAATAAGAGCGAAGTTGGAACAGAAGAAAGTGAAGTTAACTTATTCTGACCTTACTTTTTACCCCATTAACTCTGACAAAGTTCCGACATTCTCTGTCCCCTTTTTTTTTGTTTAGTATTTTTTTTAAAAGATAGAATAGCAAAAAATTACCGTAACTGTCACTCAGGAAAAAATATAATATTTGCTTATATAAATTTAATATATTTTGTAAATAAATATGTGTATGAACGAGTTTAATATATTTCATCAATTTTGTTTAATTATAAATTCACATTTGAAGAACATGTTTTCTCTTGAAGATATGCAAAATTTTCTTCTAACAGTTAACAGAGATAATTTTTCAGGTTAATAAAGATTGTGATTCTGATAATAAAATGACAATTTCATTATTTGTTTTCTTTACATAGGTACATAATTTTAATCTTAATGTTGACAAGTATAACTTTTGATTAGAAAATATATCTTCAACACTGAATATGAAGGCTTTGAATATTGAAGATAATTATAGTTAGAAAACGATTGAACAATTAGGAGTTTGAGGGATTGAATGTGATTAACATCTTGGAAAATACTTCCAGAAACTATCTTGCTTTACGACAACCAACGGGTATCAGGGCATCCCACCGTGACGCGTCGGCCCCAATGTCATTTGGTCTGACCCATAAGTTGCCGTCATTGTCATTAGCGATGTGACCATATGACGCAGCCAAAATGAATTTACATAAAATTGAGCATAACAAATGCTCATTTGAATTTAGTTAGTAGATATGACGACCTGATGGCTATTATAAATTATATAGTACCTCAGACAATGCAAAGCCGCAAGACCATACGATCACGAAAACGACTTCTTTCCCTGACAGACTTACGTCCTCAGTATTGACAATGCTTACTGACCTAAACAAAAACAGCAGGATGAGAATTTAGCATTAGTGGGCCTCTGGTCTGGAACTACTAATTACGACGTTCACTCGTATTGTTCACCATGAAACTCTTCATTGGTTTTGATGAAAATACTAAATTGTGTATGACTTTATTCATGTAAATCTGATTCATATACTTATATAATATTCATAAAGTCTGCGCGCATAGACATATTATATTATATATATATATTTAGATACTTTTTTCTTCATAATGAAACAGCACTATCTAAAGAAGAAAGAATTTATTAGTGATTTCAGAGTTTGTGAAGCACAGTCTCATCAAAAAATAGTATAAAATACGTTTTTCTTTCAAAACTTGGAAATAAGCACTTCTCTGTTAATTATAAAAAGTTATCATCTTCTTACTATGTTAAAGTTTAGTATTTTATATAAACAAACGTAAGAGTAAATTCCAGATTTTGTTTGCAAATATAAAATTACTCAGTCAGGTGTAAATATTAATATGGTTAAATATTAATATGGGTTAATGTGAATTGTAGTATATTACTGTGTTGATAGAGTCTGTAAACACGATGTAAAAATATATTTAGATATGTATGTTTAATCATTTAATATTTTCTTCAGTTAAGAGGAAAAAATATAATCTACTCATAGATGAAAGCAGTTTCTTATCTCTGCTCTATAAAAATCAAACATTTAAAAAAACAATGATTTTAACAAGTTTTACGAGTTAAAAGGATAAACATGTCAGAGAAGGGGTATTCTGCCGTAAACCATATGGTTTACGAGCCAGCCTTCATGTATTTAAAAAATAAAAATAAAAAAAAAGAGAAAAAACTTTTTAAACGGCAGAAGCTGGCACTGAAAAAGGAAAGCTTAAGTTTGATAATGGAGAATTAAGGTACCAAAAAAGTAATCACGATCAATACTTGTTTGCTAAAAGTTACTAATGTAAATCATTGTATACCTACTACATAAACTAATTGATCTAATATATTAAACAATTTTAAAAAAAGTCGCGTAAATTTCACCTGAGGGATTCAATATGAGTACAATGAAGAGAAATGACGGTGTATACTTTAAAAAAAATGATTTTACATTTGCAGATAACTAATAAATTAAATCACAGACCAAGCAGTTTTCAAATACGGTTTTCATTTAAATGTTGAATGTCTCTTTCCACAGTTCACCTTTAATATTTCATTAAAATACACTCTTTAGATATTGAGGAGTTGCAGTCTGTTTTGAGTGTGGAAAGCTTTGACACTTTTTAATCGCAATGTTTCTAGATAATTTTTGCGCTTACTACCATCGTCTCTCTGGTTAAATATATCATTGCAAACTAAGCTTTCAGTAATATCCTTGGTTCATGCATTTCATCATTAACACAGAGGTTAGTATTATTAATATTAAACACATAATCTACCGTCTTACCTCGTACATTACTGCCGTAGCTCTCGGACCGGTTTCGGGTGTCACCCATCTTCAACACGAACTGATTCATTAGATCAGTTCGTGTTGAAGATGGGTGACACCCGAAACCGGTCCGAGAGCTACGGCAGTAATGTACGAGGTAAGACGGTAGATTATGTGTTTAATATTAAAAATATCCTTGGTGTTAATCACCATGTTCTTGAAGAGTTTAGAAAAAAATCTGTAGTGGCCTACACTCAACTTTACTATAAGGAACCTTAATATCAATGCTCTTGGGTATATAATATATAATGTCCCCTTTAGGCATAATATAAATGTTTAAATGGGAGAGGTTTATTAGACTTTCATTTCTGGAGGTAGTACAAATAGTAATTGGTCCACTTACCAAATGTATGCCTATTTTTGTACATCACACCACTGATGCATATAATATCATTAGTTACTACTACTACATCATTAGTTACTACTCCAGCAATAATATTCATCAAAAATGAAAGTTTAGATTATGTTATACAAATAATCTCTTACAGGAGGACATTGTCTTTGTTCCAATAGTGTGTGGTTGTCTTTCTTAGTTTATCTGAAGTCCTTCTACAATGAAGGTTTAAGACAAAGTTTCTTATTTAACTGTCGAAAATATTCCTACTTTGTTAGAAAAATTACAGGAACATACAAAAAATATATATTTTTAAAACAATTTTTAATTAAAGATGTAGGATAATTTAATTTATTATATTTTAAAGAATGTTTTCAATTTTTAATTATGTTTTACATTTTTGGTCTGTTATAAAATTACTATACTGGGAAATTTATGGCATGCTAGTGTTTTTTAAGAAGTTGCTTTTCTTTCTCTGTGTGAAAATCATAAAAATCCAATTTACTTTGTTTGAGTGTTGTCTCTTACCTGCGTGCTGTACCTTATTATAAAGTTGCTTAAAATGTATAATGAAAAACAATATATTAGTAATTAGCCAGGTTTGCATACTCAAATCAAATTCGAAGCCAGCTTTTCAGTATAATTTAAAACTGTTATAGCTGGAAGCTTGAAATTTTTAAAAATAATTGTAGGAAGTAGCACTAAGAATTTTCACAATTTCTTTTTTTATAAATTGTTAATTTTTTGCTTCTTAATCTTTTGGCAAAATTTCATTTTTATTTAATGAGCCATTTAGCTTCAAAAAAATGTTTATGAAAACAGTTAATATACTTTAACGTCCCATTGATAAGTGTAATTCTGTAGAAAAAATTGTTCAACTAATCCTCTATATAATGTTCTACTTGTAGGCATAATTTAATTTGATCCGTTAAACGGTAGGCTTATATCGCTCTCACAGGCTTTCAGATTGAATTAGAAGTCAAAATGTTTTCATCTTATTGAAAAAAAAAATTTCCTGTTGTTTTAATGATTTGAAAATATTTTGCGTTTATTGTTTTAGTAGCCCCTAAAATAATTCCAAAACGTTTAAACTCTAGAACTAGTTTAAACTATTCTAGAGACAAATGTATCTAAAAACAGAGTAGTGGCAAAAAAAGTGACTCTCCCATGATGCATAATTGCTCCAAAAACTATACGCCTCATCTAGACTATGAGACCCATTTTTGTGTAAAATTTGGTATCATTTTAATCCTTCAAAGTTTCTGGACTGTAGCGTGGTAACAATCTTTGCATGCACTTTCACCCACACCCAAACAGACATAAACGAAAAATACATAAAACGACTTTTGGGACATCAAACATGTAATTTCGTCAAAACTATCACTTTTTTCTTACTTATAGTAAAGTAAAAATATATAATTGATAACATATTAGTCAATCAAATATATGGCGTAATTTGTGTGCCTATCTGAAGTGTAACCTACTTGATCTACAACTATTGGTGTAATTATTTAGAAAAAATAACTATATTATATCCATCTGTATGTGGCACTAATTGAATTTCATATTCATTTTATGGATTAAAATTCTATTAGTGAGAATATGTAATAGTTGATTAGCGTTTTGATATGTATGTATAGAAATAATATTCAATGCATATGCTATTACCATACAGTCTCTGCGATAGCTTTACCATAAATCCTTTTGATTGACGGCCATCCATGTCTAGACATTTGAGCCAATCCTCTAACAATACATTCGTTAAATATGCATTATCCATGAAGCAAGAAACACACCACTGCTAGTATTCCGTTAGTCGATTCAAATACGAAATAATTTAAACAAAGCTAATAAAGGTTGCTAACTATCTATGTTAATAATAGTATGAAACAAATATGTTTATGTAGACCGAATGAAAAAGTTCAGGAATGAAACAACAGATTAAGATAACGTATAAAACACTTAGAGAAAAAATGGCATAACACACATCAATATTTCGAATATATCATCAGATAAAAAGTGGTTAGATAGATAGATGTCTACATACAAACAGATAATCTATCATACCAATCAATATTTTGTGACTAAGCAGAGAGGGGGACATTAGTGATAAAACCTTGTGTCAGAGAGAAAGAGACGAAATATTAATACAAAATAATGCAAAGTGTCATCAAATATATCGTAAAATGTATAATAGTAATAACAAATACTAAGCTCTATACGAATTAATAGTATTCTATATAATAATAGGGTGTAATGATAAGAAAACAAATAAATAGCTAGTTTGACAGATTTGTAATATGTACATTAAAATTTAATTAGTGATTAGATTAATTAATGAAAATTAACTGAGATTAATGTGTGCTTTTTCTTAAACAACTTATTTTGTTTTTATTAAAATATTGATTTAAAATTATAAGTGATGGTTTTATTTTAGTAAGTTACTGAAAAATATAGTAATCCTGAAATACATATTTTTAAATGCTAATAGATTTATATGACCTAGTGTCCCTGAATATATATTTGATGATTTTCGAGGGTGTTTAGCTGAATTGCTGTCTCTATAAAAATTTAAAACAGTTCATGTGGGCACCATTTGACATACCTTAATGGTAATTGATTGGTCTGTAATTCTTGGTAGTGTGCAAAAACTGCATTGTATGTAAATAATACAGAAACATGAAAATGATACTTTGTCATATTTTATGCCAAAACCAGTATTTGAACCCTCTCTTCCAATGATACTGGAAACATAAAATTCTATTTTTTTGTTTCTTCAATATGAAGATAGTTCGGATATTCTAACAGGAAATATTACACCAAAACAATACACCCTGAAGATAAACCTTTAGTTATTTGTCAGATTTTCATAGAACAATTATTCATTTTCCGTTAATAATAATAGCTCGTTGTTTTATAATAAATGAAGCCAATAAATGAATAGCCAACCTTATTATAATAAGTTTGCTTGTTAAAGTTGAGTGCAGACTTCTCAAGATATTTTTTCATCAGAACTGCTAATTCTGAAGAATTAACTGTTTTGTGATTCGTAAAAAATTCAATAACAGCTCTAATTAAAAAGATTTAATGAAAAGTTCGGTATTGTATAAAATGTAGAAATTTTAATATTGAATCTGATCATTGTGAACAAAATACTTTTCTTTTTTAATTACGTGAGCAGCATCAAGCTTTCGTTATCAGCTTCCTAGTCGACCAGGGCCATTCATGTTTTTAGGCCTTATTTGTCTGGGTCTTCTCTTTTGATAGAAAGTTCAAAGTAGTGATCTGTCACTACTGTTATGTGAGGAAGGATGTGAGGTGTTTCTGCAGTCGGATTCCTCCCACTGCTCAGTGTCTGATTAGGTTTTTTGTGAGCCCTTCTTTTTTCTTTACAATTTTTTCCCATAATTTTCTGTAGACTGCTGCGCACTTTAGTTCGTAGAATTTACTTATATGTATCTTACAATCACACTGAGCCATTGCCATAAAGAGGCGGCTGCATAGTAGCTACTTCTTTCGCCATCCTTTTTTTGCTTTTAGAAATTTGCCAGCAAATTAGTGACGCACTTTGTTAACAGTGAAATTGATAGATAAGTTTTTGAAAACAGAAAAAGGTATTTTTCATCAATTGAATGAACTGAAGAAATTCAAGGACAAAATGAATTCTGTTTATAAGTACATATAAAGTCAATTGGTTCCGTTCAAAGATGAAACTCTGGTTGAATCATGCAGAAAGTGCCAATCTTGAAATGTTCCTACTCACCAGTAAGAAAGAAAAAAAGTCTTGTTAATAATGCTGCGCATTGAGAGATAATAGTAATATATTTGTAAACTCTTAAGTAGAAGATGCCCTTTTATTTCCCTCAGCGTCGATAGTGTGACTTATTTGAGTTAGGGACCCATTCATCTCAGCGTCAGCTATTAGAAAAGATATGGCATTACAGAAGCAGGAGAAACTAACCAAATACAAGATCGTGGTCTCAGGCTAAGCTTTGTTACTCTACCTTAAGGAATGTTTTAGTTAGCGGGTGCAATAAGCTTCCTCATACTGGTGAACAAAGCTATTTTGGCCTTCGTTCCGTTCTCCATAACACATCTGTGTCAGGTGAGCTTTTTAAGCCTGGAACGCTGTAAAAATATAGACTGCCAGCTATGGAGGAAGAAGAGCATAATATCGTCGATCTTTCTTCGTCGATTCTTTCCCGGATATATGAAAGACAAGGACCACACTAATTCAACTTATTGATATAATGCGCCATGCTTATTGATGAACTTCCAAATTCAATTAAATTAAGCTATATATTCATTTAAAATAAGCTATAAATTAAACTATATTCAACTTATTGATATAATGCGCCATGCTTATTGATGAACTTCCAAATTCAATTAAATTTAGCTACATTATGACTGTTTCATGAAGTAATATCCCCGTGATCTCAACTACTCTATGAAATTTCAGCCCAATTCTATGTAAGGTTAGAAAGACAATTCAAAATTGTAGGTATCACTTCAAATATAAAACCTGGTTTGCAGCATTATTATAAATTATTTAATAAAATTAATTATTCATATGTTAACAATATGTTTACTTATAGCAAAGATCATTATTGATTACGTGAGTTTTAATTTATTTATTCTATTGTTATTTGCCTACTCTTCTGTTGTTACTTTTTTAGTTTAAATATTTTCATTCATAGATTATTTTCTTTTGTTTCTATTTTCTCACAGAGTTACATCAACTAGATTTAAACTAAAATCACTTTATATGGACCTCAACATTCAAAGGGGAACTAATGTAGAATTAAAATCACTTTTTTCTTCGACTAAGTTTACATTTATTTGAGATAATTTTAAATACAACAGCATCACTTTTTCGAAAGTAATAACAAGTGACAAGGGTTGTGACTCCAAAGTTTATTTCTCTCAAAAGTTTCCCCATATTTCATAAAACAGTCTAAGTGATTCTAATTTGACATAAATAATGTAGTTTATTTTCAAAATTAGAAGATATAAAAAGTAGATTTGAAGAAAAACTTTTAATACATTATCAAATAAATTGTTTTGGCTATATTATTTATTTCCTTTTTCCAGCATTTTTTTTTTCATAACTTTGCAAAGTCATTAAATTAAGGTTTGTTTATTATTTTATCCCGAAGTTGCAGTAAAAAAAATTAAATGTTACTATCAGATGTGATGTCTCTTTATTATTCCTATTTAGTAAAGTAACTGAAATTTACTATATTCTAAATGAAAATCTTGTTTCTCCCTGAGACTTTTAAGAAATTTTTCAAATATTATATTAATGATGGATTGAATAAAGAGCTGTTCAAATAGGTATTTAGTGAAAGAGTTATTACAGTAATTTAATTTCTGAAACATTTTTTATGAGACAACGGAAACGTACAAACATATACTAGTTTGTTTTAAATGGAAATATTTTTTTTTGTTTAGTATTTTAATCTTTTGATTAATGCATATGCCTTTCCTAAAATTATCCTTCAGTATTTACTTAATTAAATACAAGATTTATGATAAGTGAACGGTTAGAATAATCTCACATGCTTCATTGGATATTTCAGGCAATTTGAATCGGACTTGGTAGACACAAATATAAGGACATTTGAGGAGAACAAAACTTATGACCATTTGTCTCATATCCAGAATGAAAAAGTTATTGATATTTCCTCCTTTAGACATGATTATAAAAAAAGGATGCCGTAGCTAGGTTTTAAGACTATAACGTTATCAAAATGCATCTATGAGAAACAAAATATTAAAAAACAACTTAACTTTGCCAAAAATCAACAGTTTGGTGTATGTGTAAAATACATAATGCCACAAAATTTTCAAAGAATCTTTATAGGAATCATAAATTATTGATGTGACTGAAAGATTTGTAGAAATAGCCTTTTCTTTTTACATTGCTGATTTTAATGTTAGTAGTCTAAACAGATTTGGTATCAAATATTAAAATTTCAACATCTTTATATCACTGAAATAATAATAATTTTTTTTTGTTAAATTTTTGCAATAAAACTGTGTGGAATATGTATTAACCAACTGCTCCAACTTTTTAAAATTTACTTTTTATTAGATAGTTTTTGAGAACTATGGTTTCTAATTCAAAATTACTTGGGAGTGGCTGATTTCTACTCAAAATATTTTCAAGAAGGATAGTTATCTCTCACCCGGATATCTCTCACCTTATTCGGTTATCTCTTACACGCTAATAAGGTGCTTAACGATAGCAGCAACCAAGCAAGTCTTCATTGGTACGGACCATTTTTAAGCAAAACATAATTAGAGCTGCAATTTAAGCGTGAATGACAAAAGAAGTGAATAAATGATAATAAACACAATGAGTTAGTTATACTTAAGTCAAGCTGAACTTAAAATTACATCAACAACAAATAATCTTCAAAAATTAAAGATTTAAAATCGATGTGTAAATCATAAAACAGCCTTAGTACTTCATTATCTCTTATACCAATTATTGAAATATAAATGATGATTCCAAACTTTTTTTCGGAAAAGATGAAACCACAAAACATCTGACATACAAATGCAAGACAATCGTCTTAAAAATATTACAGTTTTGAGCAAATCATAGTTAACACCAATAGAAATACAAGATATTAATTTATGTTGGTCACAAAAATTATTCTATAACTTAAAAGCAAATGTTGTTTTGAAAAAAAACACATCTAAACAAGCACAAGAAAACAGATACGGGTGATGTTTTTTTTATAAAACAATAAAAAATTTGGCCTTTTGATTGGTGATATTATTATTAAAATATTAGGAGCTTTAAGTTTAGATATATTTTTGTTAAATATTAACACTGGCTTTTGAACAGAAATGTTAGTAATGTAATAATATGGTGATGTTGTTTATGATATACATAAACCTTATTTGGTTTAAAATCAACTTAGCGTCGATGATGAAACCCTATATTGGCATTATTAAATGATTATGATACCTTCATGGTAATAGGGAGCTGTGGAGCTACATACCTTTTAGTATCCCAGAAGGCTGGAATAACAGTCCCCAAGGGACAACTAAGCCATTGAGTACCCAGCGATCTCCTTCCATCTACCTCAATCTTTAACCATTAAATCAAACCACTCTTGGCAAAAGTAACTGTTGACAAACACTTTACTGCCAACAATTTCATTTTCAAACTCGTTTTTGTCTTTAATGAAAATATTAAGTTTAATTAAAAGATGTCATTTCAATTTAACTTTTTAAGCAAAAAATCATCCTTGCAAGCTTGGTTATAATTGAAAAAAAAAAAACTTAATGAAACGAATCTGTGCAGCAATAAGATAAAAATTAAAATATCAGCCCTTAGATTTGTTCTAATTTAGAAATGATTCTCCTTCAATTTAATTTACCTGGGAAAAAATTCCACGATTTTACTTCCCTCTTTCCCTGTTTAATCTAAGTAACTTCTTAACTTAATTTATTAATTATTTTCTTAAAAAATTGGAGAAATAATGTAAAATGATGTAGGAGTATACCATATTTTATTATTAAAATAAATCTGTTATTTACATACTATTGTATATTACGTATTTTTGTAAGAATAAATTCATGAATACTTTAATATGTAATTGAACTTATTATGCTTTAATTTTTTAGTAAAAGTCATTTTTTGAAATTTCTTTTGTATTAATAGTTTGTTGTATTTGAACTTTTAATGCAAATCTATTAGTATTGGTGTTATAAAATTATTTGCGTTTTTCCTTGCTGTGAAATTCTAAATTTCACATTTGAGAGGTGGTTGTTGCACTATTACCTGTTGTTTTTACATTCTTAAATCCAAATTTTCAATAATTCAATCACATTAGAACAGAAATGTTTAGTAATTCCCTTACAGTGCAGGTTTTCAGATGGTTTTATACCCTCTTTGTGTAATTATCATCTTCTCGTTAGGAAGGTCTTGAGGTAAAATCATAATTTCACTAGTATTTGTTAGTACTAACAAAAAAACGACACCATAAATCCAGACTTGACTACTATTATTGTTAGAATTAAATCAAGAAAATAATCCCAGAATATTTATAGTTGATATCAGTGCTGATAAATCTGTTCCAATTCGTGTATGAAGATATGCTTCGATACATAGGCACCTAGGAATTAAAATAACCACAAACCAGTGACTGCTAACATATCATTAGCAATTGAATCGTATTTGTTGTTAGATATGACTAATGTAATAATGAAATCCATCTGACAACTGAGATATTATAATGGGTAAATAGCCTTCTGTTCTAAAATCAGATGATTCTTGGAGAAAGATGTATCACACCAGATGCATCATAGAACAGAAATCTCATACGATGAAAGTTCAGTGTTACTTGACAACGTGCACTGCACATCTCTAGCGATCTAACAGTAATAATTACAATGATAATTTGACATCACCATAGTCCCTAGAGAAACACCTGTTTCCCTAAATTATTCTAGAAATTGATTTAACCTGTAAAGCTTTCTGAAATCTAATAAATTTATCTCAACATTTTCTTCTTGTTTTTTTT
The DNA here is from genome assembly GCA_026182355.1 of Hermatobates lingyangjiaoensis. Taxonomy (NCBI): domain Eukaryota; kingdom Metazoa; phylum Arthropoda; class Insecta; order Hemiptera; family Hermatobatidae; genus Hermatobates; species Hermatobates lingyangjiaoensis. The sequence continues at coordinate 437,583 of JAPFBL010000180.1, read as the reverse complement.
ATTACTCAGTCAAATATTGTCTAAAAAAAAGCTTTACACTTCCGGTAACAATTTGACGAGTACATTAGGATTGATTTACCATGAAAAAGAAGAAGCCATGAAGTGAAAAATTTTTATGGAACATGACCCAAAAATACTCATTCAGGTGTTGGCTGTAAGCAATTTTGAAAGTTAATCGGATAAAATAATACATTTTAATATATAACGATTTTATTTTTTAAATTTATCATCTTCCTCTGCTGTAGCCAGAAAAATTTAAGGTATACTGTAATCGACATTTCTATAAATGGAATCTTTAATAATCAATAAAATAATTGTCCGATCATAGTAAATCTTGAATACAAGTGTTACCTGCTGCTTCAGGCTTCTCATTCTTCCTCTCGCTTGTTCTCCATATGACTTTAAAATCTTGCTGAATCTACCTGCCTGGGTATTCATTGATGGTTTCCTATTTGGAATGTTTAATGGCTCATTATAAGGAAATCATCTTTCCAAAAACAAAAAGACCAAGTTGATTGAAATTTTATTACAATCCGACTAATTTTATCATTTCAATGTATTAAACATTCCACTCAAATACCACGAACCACCACCAATCAGCTCCAAATACCCACTGATTGAATTATTTAATAATATATGTGTTCTTATTATATTTTTTTTGCAACTAGCCAATCTGACGATTGAACTCTTAATTATTTAATATAGCACTTGCTACTACTGATTCATCTCACAATCACCATATCGTGTCCCTCTCAAGCAGTTTCTTAAACAACAACTTTAAAATGTATAGTTTCTATCAATACATTGCTTAATATTTGAAAAATCTATTACTTAGAAGAGATCTTATATTATAGTACTTCTGTTTTCTTTAAATAACTAATGATGACAAAGCATTTTGACATTTCTATAGATATGAACTCCTTTTAATTAACAAATAATCTAATTATTTGATATATTTAATGATAAACAGCTAATTAAGTGTTGCTTATCTAATCAGAAGTCTCGAAGGGTTCAAAAACTTTTTTTTTGTATAAACTGTAATGATGCTGTAATATATTATATTATTATAATATGATTTGAACCTTCAGTTTTCTGTACTAACAAAGATACTCACGCCATCATTAAACCAGAATTTACCCCTTAGTAATAAAAGTAAATCAAGTAACTTCCCTAAAGAACAAAAATTTGATTTGATTACATATTAAGGGTGAATGGTCCAGTTTCTTGCATTCTTAATGAAGATAGCGAAAATTATCAGTCACTACCTCGCTGTGTGAATTTGGGTTTATCCTATGTGAAAAGTAGAAACATTTTAAACATTTCACTGCATATTAATACGTGACTCTTTTTTGCATAACTTTAATATATGTTTGGTAATAATCATACATATCAAAAGTTATTAAAATCAGTAATGTTAGGCAAAAACAATATATTTTGTTTTGTTCTATTTCTAAATAGTGTTATTGTAATCGGAATCTTGAATAAAAAAAAATATATTTAAATTTTAAATTAAAAAATGAATATAAATATTTATTTGTCGCACTAAAGGGCAGTTGCGTAAAGTGGCATTTAATAAGAAGAATTTTTACAAGTTTGTTATGGAGATGTGACCCTTATTTCTTTTGGTTCCCAAGCCATCCCAAACCTTTTCCTTCATCCCAATACTTGGACCTTTATAATCCACTACTTGGAATAATAATGCCGTCCATAATTGAAAGTCCTCATTCCCTGGGCAATATTATAGAAAAGCGAGGCCTGTCAATAGATTAGGACGAGCGCATTCATGCTCAAGGGCCGCCAGATAACTCCAGCCTTTTCTTCAATAGCTTTCTGAATAATCCACTTGAACCTGAACGATCTCTTATATAGATGTTCTTCAATTTTCAGCTTCAATTGCATCTTATTTGATATTCTAAACATATACCTGTATAAATTAAAAAATAAAATGATTTAATTTACTGTTTTCTTTCAATAACATTTTTTTCTCATCCATCAGAGATAATTAAGGTTATCCAAGTGATAACTTCATATATTTCTGTGCTACGGAATGACCACTTATTTCCAATTAAACAGAATTAAGAATATTTTTCTTTTTATTATATTTAAATCAAGAAGTGAAATATTTACCTCATATCAGTTAATATATATACTTAGAGAGGTTTATCATTGTTTCTAACATATGAAGTCGCAACATACATCCAACTTTTAAGAAGTATATTTATAATTTGAAATCATTATAAAAATATATTTGTTGTTCAAAAGAAATCATGAACCTTTGTATTTGGACAACCTTAGGTCAGTGAAGAGAGTTTTAGAATTGTATATAAAACTACTATCCGATAATACTCATTAGGTAATATAAAGTGTTGTCTAGTCTACTCAGAAAAGTGTATAAATTAAATCCATTTTTGCTATAAACAACCACAATGAAAAGGGCTTGAATAGCCCTGTGGTAACGTTCTTACCTTCGGATTGATAGATCCAGTGTTCAATACCTACTCTGGCCCTCGATTTATTTGCGCAGAAGATGTATAATTCCGAGTACGTCGTCCCTCGGAGAGGATCTTCAGCCATCGGTCCCAAGTACCTATACTATGCCAGGTACTCGCTAATGATCCCTATTCCTCATACACTTGAGTTAGACGAAATTAAGAATGTTCATTTTTGTGGTTTCATGAAGGACATATGTGTGTTTTATACGTGTTCCCTTGCCAAACTAGTACTGCAAATTAATCCTATCTGTCACAATGTACCTTTCCTGTGATTCGATATTGATAAAACAGCAATTTTATTTTTCACTTAAAAAAAAAATTTTTTAACAATATTATGATGACTGAACCGCTGAAACTTACAGTTCATTGAGTTTCTTGGACCTTTCTAACCTATCAAACCCATCCGCCCACTCATTCTATGCATTATCAAAGCAAAAGAAAAAGTAACTGTTATAAAGATTTTACTTATACGAGGTGTGTAAATAAAGTAGTGAGACTGATTTTTTTTAAATTTTCTATTCAAATATAATTACAATGTGATATTGTCACCTTCAAAATAGTTCCCTTCGGAAGCCACACAGCGCTGGAGACGGTCCTTCCAATCATTGTAGCATTGCTGGAACAGGAATGTTTTTACTGGCCAAAAACTCGTTTATTGAGATGGCAGTGTGACAGGGCGCGTTGTCGTGATGCAACACCCACTTGTCTTTGATGTTTGGCCGCACACGAAGGACTCTTTTTCGAAGTCTTTCAAGGACCTCACGGTAGAAGTGCTGATTAACCGTTTGTCCTTGTGGCACAAACTCTTTGTGGACGATTCCGTGGCTATCAAAAAAACAAATCAGCATGCATTTGATTTTCGACTTGCTCATGCGTGCTTTCTTGGGCCTTGGAGAAGTCGCAGTGTGCCACTCCATGCTCTGACGTTTCGTTTCTGGGTCGTACTCAAACACCCATGACTCGTCACCAGTAATGACACGTTCAAGAAAACGGGGATCATTTTCAATTGAACCCAAAAAGTCAAGACTCCTTCCCTTTCTGAGATCTTTTTGGTCTTGGGAAAGGTTTTTCGGAACCATTTTCGCACAAATTTTTCTCATCTCCAATTCATTGGACAAAATGTGATGAACGGAGGTGTGATTCAAATTCAACTGTTCCCCGATCATTCTGACTGTCAAGCGTCGATCTGAACGCACAAGGTTCCGTACTCTGTTGACATTTTCATCGGTGTTTGCACTTGAAGGCCTTCCGCTTCGTGGTTCATCTTCAATCGACTCTCTTCCTTCTGAAAATTCCTTAAACCACCGAAAAACCTGTGCCCTTGATAAAACACGTTCTCCATAGGCCTCCTGAAGTTTTTCAAAAGTTTCGGTTGCATTATGTCCAAGTCTGAAGCAAAATTTGATTGCACACCGCTGCTCAACTTTGAGGTCACTCATTTTTAAAACGCTCAAGAAAAAACCATTTCACGAAAACCAACGCTACGGACAAAGAAATGACTGTGGCGAGTTCAGATTCATACTGGAGGCGCATCACACGTGCACCTGACGCTACTCAAGGCCACGCGTCTCCAGCGTTGCCAGATCGAAAGCGAAGTTGCCAGTCTCACTACTTTATTTACACCCTCGTATGTCAATATAACTTTTTGCAAGAAAAAAAAATTCAAATTTAATTACCTCCTCAAAGAGATAAGAGGTGTTTGTTAGACAATCTTAATATTGAAAGTTTCAATATTTTTAATCTTATTCTTTTTTTTTAATGAAAAATGCATTTGTAACCAAAAAAAAGCTATTGGGTCCAAATAATCGGGAGTTCAATATTCTATTGTAACTGAAAAACGTTTTTTTATCATTCAAATCTTTTATGTCATCCTTTTTTAACATATAAATATTTAAACTATATAATAAAATAATACCTAGTTAGAAGAATGTTGAAACTGGCTTTAGACTTGTCAGAGAGGGAGGACGCGGCAAGAGTCGAATTTATTGGCCTCTACAGGTTGACAGGTTGCACAGTCAAGCCATGCAAGCGACCCTTGGTGTCTGCTCTCTACCAGTCTACTGTAACTGGTCTAGTTAACCACTTTTTGCCTATAAATTATAACTCACAAACCAGTGTTGCTTTAGATTCAAATATGATAACAATGTGTTAATTAGTTTGTTATAACCTGAATATGATTAAGCAGAAAAAATGTTTCACAGCAGTCCAAAGTAGGAGATAGTATATTTTTTAATGTAATAATATTAATGGGTAGTAATTTATTGTTACTAGTTAGAATCCACTCGCGCTGTTCAATATGTATACATCAGTGTTTCTCAAACTTCTTTCGACGCGGAACCCTTTTTCTTGAGTTACTTTCCCAGGAATCCCAGATTCTAATTTTATACAATCATAATATAAATAATTTCACATGATTTTATAAATAGTATATATGTTTAAAAAACAATTAAAAAATAATATTACTGCAATATGTATTTCTCAAATAAAAATTCAAAACTAAAAGATTTCAATTTTCATTTTTCCCACAAGTACATAATACATAAAACAGAATTACTAGCAATTTTAACACAAACTTTATTTTGTAATCATATTTGGTTTTATAGTTGAGATTTTGATTCTCAAGTCAGCAGCAGCATTGAGTCTACTTGAGTATTTAGTTTTTATTGCAGTATAAAAGGAAGATCCAGTTTTACCTAAGTAGGTAGTGGGAAATGACAGCAATGTGTCAAGTGCTATTTTTGCAATAGCAAGAAATTTGGGAATCAGATGTCTTCAAAAATTGACAATTGATTCATCCTAAATATGAATCAAATTTTGACAACTTCTATGTGTATAAGTAGATATACTATATCAATACTATACACATGTAATATAAAAATGGAGCATGTGAAAATATTGCAATAAACTCCATCCAAGTAGGAGTACTACTTTTGGGGGAAAGAAAGTAGATATTCACATTATTGGGTTTCATAATTCTGACGAAACACTGAATAAATCCAGACCCACTAAAAAAAAAAAAAGTTTTCTCTAAATATTTTTGGTGGGACCCCAGACAGTTCGTTAAGGAAACCCTGGGTTCTGTGGAACCCACTTTGGGAACTTCAGCCTTATGTGATTAGATGTTAAAACTCTGCAAATGAGAAGATAATCCTATTACCAGCTCCACTGGTTATTCAGCTTTGCAAAAAAAAAAAATAAATTTTGATAATTAATCAGTTGACTGAATACTTATCCTCTTTTAAGTATTTTCGTATGATCGGTCAGAGCATGTTATTGGAAAATAATTTAAATCTCCTTCATTTTATACGATATGACACAGAGAAGATTATAATAAAAACCACTCCGATCCATACTTTGATAAAATGTGCGCAAGTTTTCATTGGTAGTTTGGCGAATTCAATCAATTCTTTAAAAAAAAAAATTCATTATAAAAATTATTGTTCCAAACAAATATCTATACAAAATATATAATTTTCTGTTAAAATTTTCCAAACCATAATGTGTTTTTTATTAAGTTGCCTTTGACACTAATTGCAAAGTGCTAAATTTTTACTGACAAAAATACTAATATTTAACTTACTCTAGTCAAATTTACGCACTAATTTATTTAATTAATTTATTAATATAAACTAATTTATTTACTTAAATTTTTCAGTATTTTTTTTAATGCTAAAAATATAATAAAAATAATAATAAAAAGATTTTTGTTGGATCGAGAACATAATGTTTATGCTTTATGATGACTTCTCTGCCAAGTAGTTACCTAATTTCTTCAAGTTTATTTTTAGCATTTAAGGTATTTACTCGTTGAATGATTTTGAGTCAGAAGCCTGATAATTCTTATTAGTTGTTGAATCACTGATGGTAATGAGATGAGATTTTGTTTACCACTCTGTCCGTATTTTTATTATTATATTTGCAAGCTCAAGATTAAATAAGATCTTAAAAGTATTACATTTCAATTTTTTAGAAGTTTTTACCTGTTACTTTTTTTTACTTTACTATAAGTAAAGTATAGTGATCGTGAAAAAATTCGATCTCGAGATTTTGACGGAATTACATGTTTTGAGGTCCCAGAAGTCGTTTTATGACGTTTTTACGATGATGTCTGTGTGTGTGTGTGTGGGTGGGTGGGTGGGTGAGTGTGTTAGCATTGCTTGTTACCACGCTACGGTCCAGAATCTTTGATGGATCAAGTTGATATTTTACACAAAAATGGGTCTCATAAAGACGAAGATCCCTATTGTTTGCGAAGAATTATGCATGATGGGAAAGTCACTTTTTTTGCCAAAAACCGTTTTTTTTAAAACATTTATTTCTCCTAAACTGATAACCCTAGAGTTTTGAAATTTTGACGTTATCTTTGAGGTTTCAAATGCAACAAACGAAAAATATATTCAGAATTTTAAAACAACAGGAAATATTTTTTTTTCACTAAAATCTAAAAATTTTGACTTATAATTCAATCTCAAACCTTGTGAGAGCGATAGAAGCCATACTGTTTCACGGACAAGAATGAAACTATGCCTATAAATAGAACATTATATGGAGAATGAGTTGAGATATTTTTTTCTAAAAGTACATTCGCTAAAGCGGCGTTACAGTACGATTTGTGTTTTCAGAAAATGTTTTTTTGACGCTAAACGGCTCATTAAAAAATAATGAAAATTTGACCAAAAATGGAACAAAAAATTAGCAATTCATACAAAAAAAATCATGAAGTTTCAATTACGGGAAAGAGCAATAACGATATAAAAACTGTTTGTTTATGCTAGACTAAGAGATCACCTGCTATACTTGTCGAATTTTTTGTATTTTTTTACATTGTTTACATTGACTTAGAAATTTTTTGAGCTAATCCACTGAGATAAAATTGATGTTTCTAATGGAAAAATGAAAATATATTATTGACTTATAAGAGATGTAAGAGGAATAATATTGTGCAGGTAAATGATAACACTCATTAAAAAAAAATGCGTATATATGTTATTTGACAAAGGGGAAGGAAAATGATCTTATTAAATACTAAGAAGCCATAAAATTCCCAGTATAATAATTCTGTTAAAAACCAAAAATGTAAAAGATAATTCAAAATATAAATCTTTCGTTTAGAGATTAATAACTATATTTATCGTACATCTTTAATTAACAGATCACCTTAAAACAACATTTTCTTCGCTGTTTAAGATGTTTTTCAGAGAAAAAAAGGGTATTTTACTGTTTCAAATTTGAAAATTTTACATTAATATTCAATGTAGAAGGATGTCAAGTAAACGATGTAAGAAATCTACTGGCTATTTGAACAATAGCCATGTTCTCTTGTAGGATAATATTTCGTTTCAAGAAATGTTCACATTGGTTTTTCAAAAATGTTATTACTGCTGTAGTTATACTAATGAAATTATTTGCAAATAATAAATTATTTGTGATGTACAAAAATAAGCTTATAAATTGATATGTCCTTCAATCACTATATGTACTACCCCACGAATGCAATGCTATTAATTATATCCCATTTAGATATTTATGTTATGCTTAAATGATACGTTATGTTTTATATACTCAAGAAATTTGACATTGAGTTACTTATAGTAAAGTAGAGTGTAGGCCACTCCAGATTTTTTATTGTGGAATTTTTGAAATTAAATGTTTGATTTTTTCATCAAAAACTTGATCTTCTCTCTAAGGATTATTATTATGACATTCGTAATTTTCGATAAACATGCAAAAGTTTTGCAAGCTAAACCATCATTGCAATGTACATTCAAGGTCTTTAAAGTGCAATAATAAAAATGGATAAACTTATCAAATATATTGCACTTTTTTAGTTGAAGCATTAGCAAAGTGAGATAGAATATTCAGTATAAACTATTTCAAAGAGTATAACAGAAATGTATTATTTTGATATCTATATAAATAAAAGAATGATGTTGTCTGTAAATTGCTTAGAACTGACTCATTTCAAGTTTTCTTTACGTTTCATACATTAGAGAAATCGAATCCACCCTTAGAAAAATTTCTATCGGTTTGTCAGTTTGTCACATGTAAACTCAGCCACCATAAGACATATCAAGCTGAAACTTTGACAGTAGATTTGTGTAGGTCTAACTCTGAATTGATTAGAAATTCAGCGTAGAAGCGAAGTTATGGACGTTTAAAGAAAAAAACGTTTGTCACAAATAAACTTAGCCACCATGAGACATAGTGACCTGAAGCTTTGAAACTCGATTTGTGTATGCCTCACTTAAAATATAGGCTCTGAATAGATTGATAATTCAGTGCAAAAGCGAATTTATGGGGCTTTAAGTCGTATTTCGCTAACTTCACAGACATGTTTGTTTTGAAAATACACAGGTGTAGGAAGTAGGTATTGTTAGTTGATTTTAATTTCATTTGAGCATATGAATATATTGGGTATTTGATATCATTGAAAAGGTGTTTCGCAGAATTGAGGATGTACTATCTATTAAGAATAAATAGTTCTGTGAATGAGGAATTCACAACCCTTAATATGAACAGGCAGGAAAAATCAACAAACAAGTTCCTACGGTATATCATGCCGGGGAAAGAAATTGCAAGTCAGTAAAGAGAGTGATTAGTGATGAGGAAGCAGCTCATTACCTAACTGAATTTCTTGACTCTGAATTTTTTTTCTTGGACTACCTGCTCTTGAGCAAAAACTTAAAGTAGGAGCACCAATCATGCAGCAATTTAGTAGCAGTAACAAATTTCATGTTACGTATGGTAACATGAGCGCCATGACTCTGAGTTCGTGCTCTGCACAGATATGGCATAGAGGTGGACATCATAACTGGATGTGGTATTGAGGAGCTGTGTGTATACGAAGCATACCTGTGATTCCGAGCCACTCTCTGCTTCCGTTGAAACGATTGCAAAATCCTATCAGAGTCTATTTCGCAATGACGTTAACCAAGTCGCAAGGGAAACATTATCTAACGCAGGAATTCAAGCGAGCATGGTTAACAAGAAAAAGTTTTTCTCACATGGTCAACTGTAGTTTACTTGCTCAAGAGTTAGAGGTTCCAACTGTTTGTTCTTCCATAAACCTGAAGGACAGAGAGCAAATGTAGTGTATACAGAGGCATTTGCTTGACACGGTACTAATAATGGTATTTTCTACTATTCTATAATTTCTAATGGCATTTTGGAATAACAAGTATAATAGAAATGTTGATACCATCCAACACGGGTGAGGTTTCTAGTATTTTACCAAATCTGTTGTTTTGTTAATGATATTTTTCAACCTGTTAATTTAAACTTGTCTTCAAGAAAATGTCCTGCTCTCTGTTATTCTTCTTAATAATATGAGGAAATTAATTGCAATCTTTTCTAGGGCATTCACATTAAGCATAATAATGGAAAATTAGACAGCATTTGTTACAATTCTCATAGCTTTTTTATGTTTCAGTTCAACTATTAAATAAAATGTATTTTTTTAAAAAAATATGGCATAAAAAACCCAGTAAATAATTTATTCATGCGATATTTATAATAAATGTTTCATTATGATTATTAAAGGTAAATTATATTGGAAGTAAGACCTAAAATAACTAATTCTTTATGTTAGAAAGAGGAGGGTTGAAAAAGTAAATAGGTAGAAGGGTTCATGGTATTTACTGAATAAACAAAAAAAAAAATCTTTTTTTCAAACATAGTTGGTGCAATATTTTGATCTTTTACTTCTCTCTCTCTCTCTCTCTCTCTCTGAAAAAAAAATCTAGAGTGGTCAACACTCATCATTACTATAATTAAACATAATATCAAAAGTCAACATTTTTTTTCTGCTTTTTTAATGCGGCTATACATATATATATATAGTTAAATGTAGAAAAAGAAACATAGAGAATCAAAAGCACACTAATTTTTGAACCGTCTTCAGGAGAGATAAGTGAGGGAAACCAGGTGCACTGGTTCAGAAACGGTTGGAGACCAACAATGTTACCGCATAAGTGAATAAGGTAGACAGGAATCAATTTAAAATTAAATTAAATTAGTGGAATATGAAAACAATAAATAAAGAAAAGAATAAATTGTGGGATGAACCACCGTGATATGGCTGAAAAGCTGGGTACACGTTTTAATATCAAAACAGGATGAACCGAGAAATTGATACATAAACTCCTTTTATTACTCTTTTCTATTATTTATTTATTTGTTGCTTTCATATTCTATTAATTTAATTTAATTATAAATTGATTCCTGTCTACCTTATATTATGTGAGTGGGTGTGCATGCGGCAACATTGTTGGTCTCCAACCGTCTCTGAACCAGTACGCTTGGTTTCCCTCTCTTATCTCTCCTGAAGACGGTTCAATCTAAAAATTAGAGACTGTTAAGTGTGTGCTTTTGATTTTTCTATGTTTTTTTTTCTACAATAAACTATATTTGTCCGTTTTGGATCATAGTTCCAACTAAAAAGTATATATATACATATATATATATATATACCGAGGAAGTGAATCGGTAGTAATTCATACAGCTGTATTCATACAGCGATCCATACTATGTCGTTAATTTTATTAGAGCTCCAGAAAAACTCTTGTAAAAACAAATTGGATATTTCATGTTAAGAACACATATTTGAAAAATCACTTACAACAAATCATTGCCTTTGTTTCCTTGCGATGGATCTTTTATATAGCTTTTGCAATTTAATCTTTGATCTAAAGAACCCCCTCCGTATGATTTATATTTGATAGTTTATGTTCATATTTTTTTCCTTCAGGAAAGTATAAAAAACGTTTTCTGTTAATTTATTCCCAAAACACTACTCCTTGATCCATCTTTTAACAATTTATGGAGTATGTTGCATCATCTGAAATGTAGTACCTGTCTTCTGCTTATTCTTGACTATCCTAGCCATCCTTATATTATGTATTCATTAGGTCATCCACAACTAACGGCTAGAATATCTCATCACGCTGAAAACTCCTCGTAGTGAGCACATCTGCTTTTATAACACTAATACTTGCTAGCAATTCTTTTACATGAATGCTGTATGACTTTTACAATATGACAAGCTGTAATATATAGCTTGTCTATTATGAGCTCTTTTTATATCCAAAAAATATGAAAAACTTGTTCCTGTTGGATTTCTAAATGATTCTATTTTTATTTTTTTTTGAACAATATAAAGAAAATGTCAAGTTTATCAACTGAAGAAGTAGCTTAAACTTAGTATCAATTTTTTAAATAAAGCGTGAATACATTTCATGTACTTTAATTATATCAAAAACACTTAAAGTTCGTAGGCACAACAACCACCAAATCTGACATTAAGTTGTGTTCAAGGGTCAAAATATTTTGTTTATTGTTTAAAATATTTTGTAAAATTAATAAGTATATTACAACACCTCTTCTTGTTAATGCAATTACAAAAATATCCTCATCTCATTCTCATAGAAGGTGTTATTTCTCACATAGCTGTAATTAATTCTGATAAATCAAACGGAAAGACGTGTATCCTCCTGGTGAACTATTAGATTCAATTATAAGTGAAAATATTTACAGTTTATTGAAAGATATATTGGAGTTGTTTTATAAAACTGAATATTTTTTAACTTGTTGCTTTTTTTATGTGTATTATAATGCCAGAATTTTCTACATTCCAGATTTAGAGTTTTTTTGAAAAAAAAGTGTCTAAAAACATAAATTATGTTTTGCCTTTTAATGATCAAAAACATAATTTGGACATAAAAGTGACTTTTTGATCACGTAAAATGCCTTCAGAACATTAGGGACATTAAATTATCCGTGTTTGTATAAAATATAAATTTGATCCATCAAACAGTGATGTGCACACAAACTTTTGAATATATTCCCAGGAACCAACTCATACACACACATGCGTGTGCGTAACGTCAACAATAGGACGTTGGGGACCTAAAAACACGTAAATTTGTCAAAAACTCAAGATTAAATTGTTTCATGATTGCTATAAATTATTATTGTAAAGCAATAAAAAACTTTAGTTTTTACTGTGACCTACTTCTTTGAATGGAAACATTATTATATCAGTAATGAGTTTATCTGAAAATACATGACTTAGGACTCGTTTCGAATTGAGGAGCGCGTATCCCATATGAACATTACTACCATTATTGTCTCCACTCTAAGCCTGAATACAAAGCCTAACAAACAAGTTTTGATTTTTTTTTTGCTAATTCAGCAGAATGATTCTAACAGTATATCACAAAATAGGGCCTATAAAAATTGTTATGGCTCAATGTATTGTTTGTTGAATTATGACAGTACGCTGAAACAAAACTAGACGGGAAAGGTTTGGGAATAAAAATTGAGCTATTCTGGATATCTTATTCTTAAATTTATATTCATTATTGTTTTTTTCATCAGAGAATAATACTAGAATTGTCGGAAATAATACATTGCCTAATTCAAATCTTTTGAATAAATGTACATAAGCTATCAACTTCACAATGAAAGAGATATATCTTACATTCTTTACGAAAGTTACATTGTTGTATTTTGTTGAAAATGAGTTAGGTTTCACCTCTACTATTTTCAAAGTGGTTAGAGATAAAGAGAGACTGGATTGACAAAACTTGGAAACTTTTCAGTTTGTTACTTGGAGATTGTATTCACCCAAGCAGCTTTTTAGCATATATAAACCCTGCAATCTACTTTAACTAAGTCGGCACACATACATAATAGATTTTAACAAGACCCTGCGAATTTGTAATTTCTAATTCAATCCTTAAACTTTACATTGGGAATATTCATCAATTTTTGCTTGTATTAATTATATATTTCAGCTACATTTAAGAATAACTATTAAATATACTTGTATAAAATATTATATTTTAACTAAATCTGCTATTTTGAAAATATTTTAGTTTAGTCATATGAAACATTGTAATTTTTTCTAGGAGCATTTCGAGTCGAAAATAAGACTTAAAATTTTCCATGCTACTTTGCAATTCAGGTTGCAATAGTTAAAACGGCTACTGATTGAATCAATACAATAATTTGAAAATAGCAGAATCAATTAAACTCTACACAGTATATGGTATAATATTAAATAATGCTAAACTTGTAAATGTACCAATGCAGGTTATTTCATAATTGGGCAAGAACTTTTTGTTGTCTTTATGCAGTTGTATTCATTCAACGAGATCAGTAAATCAGTGATTTTTTTTTTTCCAACACAGTAACCCTGCATCAGGACCGTATATTTTCAAGGTGTTCCCTTATAGACTACACATTTATCACAACTGTAATATACTTATATCTAATTATGTACAATATACTAATATAGTAATGATATACAATATATATCTTATTAATTATTAAACTAAAGTAGTTATAATAATTATTTGATTTTTATTCTAATAGCAGTCTAGCATAATACTCAAGTAAGAATTTTATAAGTTGTACATATCTAAGTCTATATTATTCACTAGTTTTTTGAATTGTCCATAGTGTCTTTTCACAATTTCACTGTGAAATTGCGAATAATTTCAGTAAATTAGTGATTACTTTTTATGTTAACTGTATTTGACATTTAAAACTTTAAAACACTCTATTCTACAATAACTAATTATATATGCTAGGAGTAAAAAATCTACAGAGGAAGACTGATTATAATTCAATTCAAAGATTGATTATAATTCAATTGAATTTAATTAATCAAAATTGAGCTAATCACTTTACTCTTACTGCTAGTAACGTTAGCTAAAAATTAGATTAAGTATTATCTAATTAAATTAGATATTACGTTAGCTAAACTATCATGTAGTTCTTTTAAAGAAAATATTTATCCAGGACTATTAGTAAGGTAGAATTGACTTAATTAATTTATTTTCAATTTGATTTAGTCCAAAAAATATAGCAGATGATTTACAAAAATATTGGCAATAAATAATGAGACAAAATCAAATATTTCTGTCAATTCAAATAATGTATTTCTGAGTGATGTTAATCTAATCAAAAAGCAGTTTTTTTAAATAACATATATTAATAATTTTTTTTTTATTATTTCAATATAATATTATTTGATTTAAAATCTAATGCACATAGATCCAACTTTTGCATCAACAGTTTTTTTAACAGTTTCTGTATCAACTTCAAATACCAATTCGTGCATTTAATTATAAGTTATATATATATATATATATAATTAAAGTTACAGCTAGAGAACACAAGAAAAAGGACGAACACTCACGAATCTTGATAATTTCGGCGCCCTGCCGTCTTCAGGAGAGTAGAAAGAAAGAAAATAAAAGAAGAAAGAATGAAGGAACGGAGACGTAAATGCGTCCACTGGCGGATGCAAACACTCATATATATATATATATATATATATATATATAAAGATTTCACATAAACACGTGAAACAACAATCAATGATCAAACCACAATAAGAAATGGGAAAACAAGACTAAGATCTTTCAACCGTAACAAGCGGTCTTCGTCAGTTGGGTTTTTGACTCTGACGAAGACCGCTTGTTACGGTTGAAAGATCTTAGTCTTGTTTTCCATTTCTTATTGTGGTTTGATCATATATATATACATATAGATAGATAGATAGATAGATAGACAAAGATTTCACATAAACACGTGAAATAACAATCAATGATCAAGCCACAATAAGAAATGGGAAAACAAGACTAAGATCTTTCAACCGTAACAAGCAGTCTTCATCAGAGTCAAAAACCCAACTCTGACGAAGACCGCTTGTTACGGTTGAAAGATCTTAGTCTTGTTTTCCCATTTCTTATTGTGGTTTGATCATTGATATATATATAATTGATTTTTAATTATAATTTTAAAACAAAAATAATTGTAATAATTTATCATTTTTTTCTCATTATAGTTTTCAATAACAATAGTATAAAGACAGCTCACAAATAACTACAAGTAAAAATTGATAGATATTTTAGTGATTTGTTGTCTTTCTGAATAATTAGTAATACTATATCAGAATCATAAGGTTAATAGTAATTACTTCATTGAATCTACATAATATTTTAGTACCATATAGCATGCTTCAAGTTTTTAGAGTGATGTGAAAAATTGGAAATAATTATACTTTATTTGGCATATATGACAACAAATTATATGTTTATTATGCCAAATTTTTCAAGGATGAACTATTATATTGCATTTAATGAAATATTCCTTTGTGTCATATTTTATCAACAGTATATATCAACACTCCTAAAGTTATTACAATATTTTGAGAACATTTTTCACCCACCCACACTGCCAATATTTATTAACAGAAATTTTTAAAAACTGATTCAGCGATGTCAAAAGAGTTGATGGTCAAAATTATTTTCTTCTGCGACAACATTGCTGAAGCATAAATACAAATTTATTCATTTCAAATATTTGATAATCCGTATTCTTATATACTTGACTATAACTAAATTTTATCATCGTACAAAAAAAGTATTCTTATTATTAATGGCTTATATTGGCTTACAATATATTGCTGTTGTATTATCTCTATCGAATAATAACCAAAAAAACTCAGTATCTATATATTAAAAAAATTAATAATATATTAGATGACTTGGCTACATTTTTTCAGCAGATTGAGTAACATGATTATAATATTTTAGTGAGGGTGACCTATCTAACTTATTAGCTATATTTTCTAGTAGATTTTTTTACTGACAATCTCAGTTCCTAAATCATAGGGTTTACACTAATGCTAATGTTACCTCCATTATTTTATTTCTGAAGCATAGTTTAATAATATAAATATAAATAACGTGCACTAATTTAACGTATCTAAAAAAAATGTCTATTCTGATAATATTTTAAAAAATACAGTTAAGAAAAATAATTTATTAAATTGATTTTTTATTGGCTTTGATAACGGGTTTATTTACAGTAAAATGGCTCTTTTTAAAAATTCCTTTGAGTTGAAACAAAAAGTTAGATTTTTCCCCTAAGGAATTAAGTCATAACAATGATGCGGAAATATCTAATGAGCGTTAGCCCCATTCATCAGTTTTCTTGTTATTGTTTAATATATAGGTGAATTGAAATTTTAGGTGTAAATTTATGAATTGAATGAACATAGTGTAAAAACAAAAAAAAAATACATTAGAAAACATTTAACATCTGGTGGACTTGCGTGGTGGAACTAACATGTCATTCATTGCAAACCTGAATATTTTTTCTAATATAAAGTCATTAAGTTGAGCTATGTATAAAATTAGTTGATAACAATATATTTTTTTTTTTAAAAATCAACATGAGAAAACATCTTTTATAGCAATTGTCATGACGAAAAAGTGGTAAAAACAGTATGATAAACCATAAAAGGGAAATTTTACTCAAAGTAACGTCAGTTTTGAAATTTTAAGAAAAAATAGTTCAATTATTTTGATTCCAGATTGCGGAATTAGATACAGTGTAGTAGTTATAACTGCGGCTTATATGCACCTTTCACAACACCATGTGTACCCCATTATGAAATCCATGCGTCATTTTATTCTGTTAAATATATATAAATTTCATTGAAACATCAAAATTCAATTCGTAAAAACACAATTTTTACATATTCTTAGTAGTTTTTATCACTTTATAAAAGTTAAAAAAAAATAATATTTTAACATAGCTCAATTTATTAATTTTACATTAGAAAATTATCTAGTTTTCCAAATTATAAGTTGTATCCTTGCTTAAAAAGTACAGGATCTAGAAGGTCATGCATATAATTATGAACTAAATATGAATTGTTCATCCTCTAATTAAGTTATTTGTATAAATAAAAAACTATAAATTTAATGAAATAGTGTTAAATTTTATTATGTTATAATTGTATTGAGAATTAAATTTCTGTAAATTAATAACAATGGTGCAGAAATATTTAATGAGCATTAGTCTTATCAAATACGACTAACTAAATAGTATAAAGCATGATTTGTTTTCTTGACCCAATATTTATATGGGTCAACTATTTAGTTTTCTAAATAAAAATATTTATTTATGTACGTAGTCTACGACTGGGGTCATTAATTATATAAACCTTTTAGTGGGACAAACTCTCGGTAACCTGTTTACTCCTCCTGTATATCTCCATTTAATCATTTATAGCTAGCATACAACGGATGTAGAAAGATGGTAAAAATGATGAATGCCAAGTCTTCAAAATGTTGAAAAACATTTCAATTAGAATCGTCAGAGAGAAAATATAAAAAAAATTAAAGACAATTAAGAACTCATTTGTTTATACTTGGTCTCTGTTAAAGCTTCGAAAAGATTTTCTAACTTGTATCCTCTATTTTCCGTTTTGATAGCAATTAATGTTTTTATGCAGGAAACATTTATCTTTCAGGAGTCAGACGACAATTTAGAAATGATAGCCAATATCTTACTACAACAGGAACATAAATTTATATTTTCAATAGCACGGTACTAACATCTGTGATGCTATTAATAAATCAGTTTATTTGGAACTAACTGTCATAAAGCTTAGTGACAAAGTTTGTGTCAATAACACTTTTCTTTGTCGACTCAAAGTGATTCCATTTTTTTTTTGTAACACAAATAATAGTTATAAAATATTGTTTGTAAGTGAACTTGAAAATATCTGTTTATGTTTATTATATTTATATTTATTTACAATTTAGTGGTTGCATGTTTTATTTGGTAGGCATAACCGCAAAAAAACCTTTTGGTAGATACAGTTATCATGAGGTCATTGAATTTAAACGTGATCTTCATGCACAAAAAGTCCCTATCTCAGCTTTAAAGTTAATATGAATAAATTTTAACAATCATTAACTTCGTAATCCACTTTGGTAAATTTACAAATTTATAATGTATTTCAGTTAATTCAAATATAAATTTAATCTTCCAGTTTAAAATCTCTCTATCGGATTTAGACTTGCTGTCTGTATACTCGTAAATGTGTATTAAATAGTATTTGATGTAAATTAATAATTGTATATATACTCTCGTTCTATAATAGTTGTAGTAGTTTCTATATAGTAGTGTTGAAAAGAAAGTTAGCTTAAACTCTAAAATGTTACAAATCATAGTTGTTTTTTAATTCGAAGACATATTTTTAACAACTCGAATCTATAATTCAAGAATGTTTAAATAGTGGTTGTCATTATAAATTATGCAAAATATAATTATTGTTTCTATTAAGATTGGTTGTTTCTATATCTCTATAACAATAAACAGTAAACTTTACTGAGAAGTATCAAATTGTGAGTAAAATATGGAATATGGGTTATAAAGAATTCTGTAGGTTGCCTGGGCAAAAAAAGTACTACACTCTGGAGAGGTCAGATTAGCCCAATGGCAACAGCTCGTCTCTAGACTGATAGGTTAGGGGTTCAATACTCACTTCTATTTATTCACACGGGAGACGAATACATCTGATTATGTCGTCCCTAGGAGAGGACGTTAAACCGTTGGGTCAAAGCCTGTACTACGTAAGGTAATCGTTAAAGATCCTTACGGTAAATACATTTGAGCCGGCCTTACGAATATATCAGTCACAAAGGATAAATTATATCTTAAATATTAAAATTAAGAGAAGCAAAAACGTTATTTACTTATTTGATTCCTATTATGTATTACTTTAGTTAAAGTTGTTTAACATTCACCCAAGTTTCTAAGTCAGCATTTATTAACTTTGCTCTTTCCAGAGTGCTTATAGCTTGGGATAGAATGCGAAATGAGTGAGTTGGAGAGAGATTGGTTAATTAATACCGGTGTATAGTTGATGTAACGTCAAGCCTAGGTCGGCTTTCATTGATGGATAGGCAATTAGACGACTTGGAAATCAACAACAATACATGGAGCTTCATTAGCATATTTAATTAATAATAAACTTTCAAAAACTGATCTCCGGTGATTTAATGGATACAGTTTAAGCATTAAAATGATTTTTACTATTAGTTTAGTTATACGAAAATGTCAAGCTTATAGTGATAATGAAACTCTTCACTAACATCAAAAATGTCACAAAATCTGCAAAGAAAATTTTAATTTTTGCAATCCAAAAATTAATGTTTAGAGTTAATATAAATCCGATTTTAAATAAAACTAAAGTGTTGTTCCATAGTACACAGCCTTTAACAAATTAGGTGTCAAGCAGTTCATCCTACGTTTGCATGTCATGAAAAGTTTGATAAATCTTATAGAATATTGTGAAAGTTGAATTACCAAGGGAAGAAGTATGAAACAAGAATTTCTTTATTGTCATTGGCAAAACGGTGATGACACCGTTGTATATAAACGTGTCCTGCTATAGTTGTAAATATGTCAATCCAGAATACGTAGTACCATTCTTCCTTCAGTACTTTCAACTTTTCTTCTTTATTTAGTCTTAGGATCTCTTTTCAGGTTATGCCGGTAAAATTATTTAATAACTCCTTTAAGGTGAGGATAATTGATGTACTATGGTTTCTATTTATATTTAGTCTTTTCTTTGCATTTTGTATTTTTTTTCGGTGTCATACGAATTCATTATTTTTCTTTCTACGATTACTATAATTTCTCTTATTTTTACCTAACCAGAAGTGCTTATCTTAATTTTATTTTAAATTCTCCTATTATTTTCTACTACATTACCTCAGGACCGGGTGTGAGTGGCAACACAGTCGGTTGTTACAAGGGTATCCAGCTGTAGCGTTTCCGGCGTGCTTGGTCTCCCCTTCTCCTTTCTCCTAAAGATGGATTTTCCATCAGTTTCAGTTATTAAGGGTGCCTATTTCTCATTTAAAAAGAGAAGAATACAAATAGAGATTATTATTTCTATTTCTTAAGTGTGTTTCAATTCTTCCTTTTTTGAATATGTATATATATACATATAAACACAATGATCAAACCACAATATGAAATTGGAAAACAAGACTAAGATCTTTCAGCCGTCACAAGTGGTCTTCGTCAGAGTCAAAAACCCTGACGAAGACCGCTTGTTACGGTTGAAATATCTTAGTCTTGTTTTCCCATTTCATATTGTGATTTGATCATTGATTGTTATTTTACGTGTTTATGTGAAATCTTTTTGTATACACACATGTATGTGTAACGGGGACTGCACTCATGGACTTACAAACTCTACTCTTCTATTGGTAACCATCGTAACGAATTATATTCCTTTCCCCAGACAAATCATCGAAAACAGTATGAGTTAAGAACTTAAGTTAAGATCCAAAGTTTGGGCCGTAAGTTTGCCTGAAGATAACCAGAGAAAGGTTGAAACATATTGCATATACGAGCACCAGGTCAACAGTGCAAAACTAATATAAGGCCGAATATATTAATATAATATAAATTAATATAAGTGCAAAATATATATATGGTCAAACAGAAGTGAAATGACTGAAACTCATTACTATATTTTGATAACCTCTTCATCAGGAAGAAGTAAATCGCACCAAAGGCTGATAACGACAGGCACCCATTTAAAAGGAAGCACTCAAACAATGTAGCCAACTTTCCGAGGGAGGGGAGACAAGGAAGATAAAGAAATAAAAGCCAAAAACAGATTCAATGAATGAAAACATAAAAACTAAAAATAAAACTAAAAACTAATAGCACCCTGTAAAAAATCCAATTATAATTAAAAATAATAAATCAATGAGTATGTAAAGAAGACTAAAATAAAGGAGCAATTAACAATTGAGGTTAAGCCCAGGAGCAGATCTACCACCACGAACACTAATAAGTGCTTTTTATGAATCTCAGAGTGTGACATTCGAATTAGTCTCATTAATCTGCCTCAGTACTCGTACACGGATACAGTAATTGAAACTGAATACGCAAGAACTGGCATGAGTAGTAACGGGAAGATCACTGCGTTTAACAACGGACGACCTGTGATTATTCATACGCAGACTTGACTTGGTCGAAGACAAACCCACATAAAAGAAATCACACTGGGTTCAATCCGAAACGTAAATGTAGTTGCCTTAGGTACATGAAGTCTTGTAAGCGATAGGGTTGGTGCGTTTACTAAGGAAAGAGGTAAAGAAAGGAATGTGATTAATGATAGGACAAGTAAGACACCCGCGACGTCCCTATTGAACCATACCACCAACAGTATTAGGAGGTTTAGGAGAAGAGATGTGAGAGAAGAGACATCAAAGATTAGCAGGTTTTCGTTCATGTAATTTTTAGTTGACTTCTTTACTTTCCTCGTCTCAACTCTCACCGAATGTTGGCTTTACTGTTTGAGTGTCATTTTTAAACACATGCCAGTTGTTATCTGCCTTTAGAGCGCTTCATTTCTTCTTCATGACAAGGTTATATAGTACTGAGTTTCATTTATTTCATTTATGCATGTTCTTTTGAAAATTCTACTTTAAAAAAAACTATAAATACAAGTAACAATGGTTTATATATATATATATATATATATATATATATATATATATATATATATATATATATGATCAAACCACAATAAGAAATGGGAAAACAAGACTAAGATCTTTCAACCGTAACAAGCGGTCTTCGTCAGAGTCAAAAACCCAACCAACTGACGAAGACCGCTTGTTACGGTTGAAAGATCTTAGTCATGTTTTCTCATTTCTTATTGTCGTTTGATCATTGATTGTTATTTCACGTGTTTATGTGAAATCTTTTTATCGGTATATATATATATATATATATATATATATATATATATATAAACTAGAATTTAAAAAAGAACACATAGAAAGGAAACCACTGAACTCACTACTATATTTCGATGTCCTCGTCTTCAGGAAAAGAAGTGAATCGCTCCGAAGGCTGATAACGACTGATATATATATATATATATATAATATAATATATATATATACAAACATTGTTACTCGTATTTATAGTTTTTCATTGTCAAGATTATCCGTCTTTTTCAATTTAAAACTTTTAAAAGTGAAATCATATTGCTGACTTCCAATTTTTTTAACATCTAATTCGGACTAATTTCATCTGCATTTCATTAAAGATAATAGTTTTGTTTCAGATGTTTTATGTTTTAACTTAAATTTAATTTGTGTAATCAATTCGTTCATGAAATGGATTCCCCGAATGTCAGACAACTGTTTTTGCAACTTTGTAAATGAAAGTTATAATGAATAGTGAAACATTTCCACCACTTACAATTATTTTATGAAGTGTGGAGACTGCATGTTATTTGAATGCAGGGAAATCATTGTTTTTAAAGCAGAAGGTGAAGATGTGTGTTTTGAGGGTCGGTACAAAGTGGTAGAAACTTGATAAATCGGCAACCAGGTCCAACAATAGTGGGTCACCCTGAATAAATTACCATGCTAATGGTGTAATATTGGGAGAAGCCAGGGTGGCATGTTTCTGTATTTGGTCTGCGGTCAAACCATGACCGACCCCCTTAATAACGCATCCCTTAGTTCTTATTGCTTCAATAAACAACTGTAGGAAATCTCTAATACACACTTGTTCTCATATCTTCTCCTACCTTCGTAACAACGCCTTACTTTTAAATTACATCTTAGCAAACATTACATTCCTTCTAGAACATCCACTTTCAAAGTATTATTCCAGACTTTTTATTTGCCTTGGACGGTTTATAGCGTTAGCAGAATAATTCCAACCAACATTACACTATAAACTCTGTTTTACTTCCTTCAGGCCTCAATTTCACTACTTATTATAGCAATTTTTTCAAGATAATTTTTTTTCAAGTTCTTCACTTACAGGCTTTCGACTTCAATAATTTTAGCGGCAACAATTTTAGCTCTTTTGTTTTACTAGTACTTACTATTATTATGAAAGTTCCAAAATATTGTGTCCATTCTCAGCTGAACTTAAAAAATTTCCTCTTTCCCAAATCTATAAAGACAGTAATTTAGACACGCAAAGAGGACTAGGTTAATAAATTTACTCAGAAAATTGTATAAAAAAATACATAATCTTTTTCGGTGTGCACTGCAATAAAAAAAAAACTATTTTTACAGGAAGGTACAACATGGATATTTTTGTTGCATAATAACAAAGTTAAAATCCTTAAATCATCATGACTCCTTACACACATTTTAGACCTTTCATTTGTATAAATATAAAACAGGATAAAAAATATACAAATTATATACAACAAGATACAAAATTGGGAAAAATATTGAGTAGCCTACTTTCAACTGTCCTATAAGTACACAGAATATCAAATTCGTTAACTTCCAACCGATGTTATGTGTTGTTTACATTTAAATTAGTACATATCATTTGATACATTTGACTGTAATCATTATATTAGTTTTAAGGCTTGTGATATCAGTGATGATTCTGACATCACATTTAAATTATTCATCTGAGGACCTGAAACTAATCGGACTCGTTCACTCTGATACCAAACTGTATATGCCATTGTCATAACTAAAGTTAACCTCAAATTTTAATATCATTAATGACGTTCATAAATGTAGATAGAGAAATATCCCTTATTTCCATAGTTAAACGCATAATTTTATAGTAACTTTTGTCCATTCCAAAATTATTGGCTCGAATACTTTTGAATAGATATCAAAAAAAAAAAATCTATATCTATATCAAAAAAAGAAGATATAGGCATTATGACAATTTTTTTTTAATTACAAACATAATTTTTATGCTTTTAAAATTTTACTCATATTGATTTGATAACTTCTAAAACATCTTTTAAATATAATAAATATCATTTGTTGATGTATTTCATAATCATTTCATATTATCGTTGATAATTCATTAGATTTCCTCTTTCAAAATTCATTATAATTTAAATCGAAAAACCAATATTATTTAATGCGATAATGTTTAAAATCACTTTGTGATGATAATAATACAGCTAATGCTTCATCTTTAGTTTTGTATACAAATGAAATGTATTCATCCTTAGTTAATGCCTGAGGAAGAACACTACGTGTTCGAAACGCGTTGTTTATATAATTAAATTTTTATATGTGGAGACCATTTCATTAGATTTTTACCCTACAACAAATGAAATGTCATATAATTTCATTTTATTTTGTATATCATTTATTTTTATTTTATATTATATCAGGTTTTAGGGGCCTATTGCAACAACGTACCTTTGCCGCAGAGGATAGAGCGTTATACTTCAAACGTAGATCTCGTGGGTTTGATCACTACAAAATCTGAAGTATTTTATTATTTATTTAGTTAAGAGTGGATGGAAACAAACAATCAACTAAGGTCAACAGACTTTTATAATAATATTATAAATTGTCATTAAGAATTATTCATTTTAATAAATATTTATTTTTATTATTGTTAAAGTTATGAATTTATAAACTATGCCAAACAATCCACTGCGAATTCTGTGACGAGTTATTTGGGTCAATCATACAACTGCATATATATGCACTGAGATGACACCCCTTATCTCTCCCATTCCAGTTAATGATTTGATGCATAGCATAATTCAACCATCCTTTCTAATAGTAGCTATTAGTCATCATGTCTCCTCTGTTTACGGTCTATGATTGTTCAATGATATAGCTGAATCCTTGAATTCAATCATTTATAGTCAAACTGGTTATATATTATTTTATTATGTATATATGTTAGTAAATAGGTGAGTTTTATGTACAAAAATATAATCACACTATAGTTTACATCAAGCTATCGAATTTAGCGGAACTCAATTGATACACAGTTTATGGTGTGTAAGTGATTGTTTGCGAGCAATATTACATCACGGAATAGATACTTGGTCCTTATTTATAGCAAAACGGGTATCAATTTTTCCAATATATTTCATAAATTTTGGTTCACTGTATGAAATAGTGAACCAATAAAAAAAGTTATTTTTGACTTGTGCTTGTAGTCCATATTTCTTATGTTTATTGGAAAGTTTACTGAAATCTGTAATAGTTTAAATATGTAATTTTGTTGGATTACATTATTTTAAAAAGATGGATATAATACGAACACTATTTAATTATTATGTAAAATTCAGAATAATTAAAGAAATAAAACTTCTTTTAACTTCCTTATAACTTTTACATCATTTAAAACAAAAAAGCCTAGATTTCAAATTAATAATTACATATTTTTTTTAAATATTTACCGTATATAACAAATAAACTGTTTATAGTACTTAATATACTTTATAATAATATTTATAAAGCTTACTATTTACAAAAAATCTAATGATTTTATTGATTATAATAATCATTATTGATGATTAGATTTTATATCTAATAAAACTAGAGTAAACTAGGTAATTAGAGTACTCTAGGTAAACTAGAGTAATGATGATAGAAAAATTTGATCTCGAGATTTTAACAGATTTACAAGTTTTGGGGCCCCAAGGTTTATTTATGTCATGTATGTGTATGTAGATGATTGGGTGGATAGGTTTGTACCTAAACGATTATCAGAACTTACAGGCCACACCGTATAATTTATCAAATTGAGGTTTTACGACTAAGTAAGCTCTATAATGTAGGTTTGCACTATTGTTTAGGTTAATTTTTTTGGGTCATTATAAAAAAATCCAACAAGTATAACTACTTATTATTTAATTATTCCAAGTATTTAAATTTTTTAACTATATTGCCATTTGTAATTATGAAAAATTGTGGGAACAAGGTTAGCTTAGTGGCAACGTGTTTGACTCTGAACTGGTAGCTCCAGAGTTCGTTACCTTCTCTGTTCAGGGGTGGGCAAATGTTTTGGCTCACTGGGCACATAGACCTTGAAAATTTTACATGCGAGCCGGAGTGAAAGACGGATCTCATCTTTTAAGCATGATCCATATTTATACCTATATCCATGTTTTGAATAAATGTGATAAATAAGCAATTTAAAGTGATTAAATCGTAAATTCTTTATAAAACCAATTTCTTTAAATATATATTAAAAACATTAAAAATATCGTTTTCTGTTTGCCATCTTATTAGTATTTTTATTTTATTCCACTCCAATTTGTTTTGATAGAGTTACTACGAATGCTAGTTTTAAGAGTTTTTGAATAATTCACAGTTAGATCTGAAAAGATTTCATAAACCTAATATTTTTTTCCATCTAATAAAACTATTGATCCTGGGTTTTGCATATTTAAAAAATTATCTTTTTTGTTTTCATTAAATATTACAAAGGACTTTGTATTATTGTTTTTAGTTATGTATTCTGACTGCTATTCACAAAACCTGTGCTCGATTTCCCGATGACTAATATGAATTTTACAATCAGGAAATATACTTTCGGTTAGTCTAATTACTATAACTGTTGGTTTGAGAAGCTCGTTGAATATAACCTTGGCTAAGGACTTGAGAGTTTCTTATAAAATTTTGAACGGTTATCAAATATTTCTTATGAACTTATGGATAGTAATAGATACGTTTAATCAAAGTACAAATATACAATAATTTTAGAAGTTTCAGGATAAATTCTTCAACCGCTTTCACTAAATGAAAAAAATTAGAAAACTTCTTTAGCAGTAAACTTCGTTTATGGTTTACATTTTGCTCTAATAAGAAGGTATCTAAAAACACAATAAAGGCAGTTTAACGCATACTTGTCTTCTTATTTATTGAGAAAAGGGTAAAAAAAAACGGAAAAAACAACGATCTATAGGTTTAGATCTCGTCTCGTATATGTGCTAAATATCCATGAGGACTAGCGGGCTGGATTGAAAAGACCAAATGGCTGGACATGGCTCGTAGACCGATGTTTGTTCATCGATTTATTTACGTTGGAGGCGAGTAAATCTAAGCACGTAGTCCCTCGTAAAGGCAAAAACCGTCGGTGTTTGTACTTCTCTCAGGTACTCCTTAAAGATCTCTATTTTAAATATATTTCAGTTAGGTAAAATTTAGAACTCGCAATCCATCAATTGGTAATGCAATATTCCTTTGAGAAATTAGCATCCTTCGAAAAAACAAACAATCAAATAAACAAAAGTCACATTTTTTTCTACCATACTAATTTTGAGCTGATTTTTTTTGCAAAACTTTTATTGTTCTATAGTTAACAGTTTGGCGCTGGAAAGTATGTTTGCAATGAAAAAGTGACGTTGCGTCATAAAGTTTTTAGCCTTTCTGACCAATTTTTTCTCCTAAAGTACTCTTTTTATAATGTGGTAATTTTTGGTTTCTTAAAAAACTGATAAAAACATTCATATTAAGTCAGTTATGCAAAAAAAAACTGGAAACAGAAATACTTATTTATTTTAGACACTTATTACCAAGAAACATGCCACACTGATTTAACAGTACATAACAAAATTAAACTGAAAAATAGTGCATCATTAAACAGAGAGCTAAATTTTTTTCTACCTACATATATGTAAAGAAGTATTATCATACAATTTATGATTGCATAAATTTTTTTATGCCGTCAATGCTTTTTTAAATAAATGTGGTATCACACAAGACATATATATTCAGGAGAAAGTATATTTTGTTGTTACATATTTAGAGAGGTGGTTCATGCATATCTACGTGTATGCCAGAAAAATGATCAAGTTTTACTGCCGGTTGTGATCTCTGGTTCTAGGAATTGTAAACTATTTTTTGTTTCAATAATTCAACTACAAAAAAAAAAATTGATGACATATTGATAGGCTTATCATTTGATCTATTCTTACATGAATGAATAGAACAGAACTGACTAGTCTATATTTTTGAAATTATAAAATTATAAACAAAATGTTAAAACTATTTTTCTTTGTTCCTATGCAATCTAAGTAGGAATTATATTTATTATTTGGATTAAACAATCTACGCCTTTGAAACAAATAACTGTTGTTACATAAAACTGTCGGACACAAATTCGATTTTTATGTACTTTGTTTGCTGAAACGGAATTAATATTTTTAAAGGCTGCTCAAACGAGGCTCTCACTCAAATGTCAACTGCAGGTTGAATTTAGTGGCACTTTATCGTCTTTGTGGCCCTATATTTTTTCCTATGGTGGTAGTTTAGGGAACTCAGTTTGAGGTTTTTATTTTCAGTAATTCTCTTGGTTTCCGTTGTATGGTATATATAATAACTATAAAAACTTCAGAAATTATTAGCAATTTGAACTTTAAAATTAATTTCTTAACAGTTTAAATGTATTGTTAAATTTCATGTACCTTTTTAACAAGTGCTCTTATTGTATTCTAACTTTTATAAGCATTCACTAAAAAAAAATAAAGCTATAATTATTAATAAACTGCCTAAACGTGTTATTATCTGCAAATTTAAGATGATTACAACTTTTTAACAATTTTGTAAAATTTATAATATTCTTAGCTTCTTGCTAAAACAGCTGCTGTAATATTGACAATATCCGTCACTATTGACTGATACAGAACCAGCCGAACAGAGCGAAGATTTCAGCCACTTCAAACCACAGCTTTAGAGCTGTGTCAACAGACTGTCGACGTCTACAAACTAATAAACAATTCTTACACTTCAGATGCAACAAAATTCAAATAAAAAAAATTTGCAAATATTTTATGTATTTATATTTTGCAAATATGTATATATATCTAAAGATTTCACATAAACATGTGAAATAACAATCAATGATCAAACCACAATAAGAAAATGGGAAAGCAAGACTAAGATCTTTCAACCGTAACAAGCGGTCTTCTTCAGAGTCAAAAACCCAACTGAAACACTAGATGCAGAAAACATCTGGTGAGGGGTTGAGAAGAGTGAGCATTATTTCTTTCCTGCACTTTCACCCTTTTAAATAACCACTCTTCCCTCCCACTCTTCTTTAGTATTAGTAAAGGTAGGAAGTAGACTTCATTTTATGTATGTCGTATTAAAATCAATTGACTTGATTGCACGTTGCTTTTTTTTATAGAGTTATTCAAATGTTCTAGCTAATTCTTCTTTCTGCAGGGTTGAGTTTGTAAATAATATCAGAAAAGTTATTGGATTTCGCACTAATATGTTTCTGTTGTCTTCAACCATCTTCAGAATATTTATATTTTTTTACATCAACCCGTTACAGGTATTTAAACTAAATAGGACAAAAAAATACACTACCGTTAAACTTGGTTTCAAAAATAATAAAAAAGGATTGTGAACGTATACATTGTGAAATACTCAAACAAGAACATGACGATAGGAAGTTACAAATAATTAAAGCACTTCTGATAATGGAAAACAAACCAAAATTAAACCAACAACACACAGCACAAGGCAACTAAAACTATTATGAAGAACAACACAGCCATCTAATTTATTTTTTTAACTTTTCACAATCATTTTTATAATTTTTGAAACCATACTGTAACCAAGTTTAACATTAGAGAAATTTTTCCTATTATGTTTATGAACCTGCTTGGTATATAACAATATCAAAACATTCTGAAAATAGTTGAAGACAAACGAAACATGTCAATGGTTTTGGTTAATTTAATTCATCTGTTACACTTAGAATAATTGCAACTTATAATAAATAGTGATGTCTAAAAGAAGCTTTGCTCAAATCATCCATGAACTGAACCTTGAATAAAGAAAATTAGCTACGAGGTTTGAAAAACTCAATAAGAAAAAGGTATGTGCAATCAAGCCAATTGGTTCAATACAATGAATTTATATATATATATATATATATTATATATATATATATATATATAACAGATTCAATAATATATCGACCGTTTGATAGAATAGGTGTGTTCTCTAATCGGGGTTCGGTCAATTTTCCAGGATAAAAAATCAAACTCTCGTTGCCAACGTTTCGGTTTTATTTAAAAACTTTTTCATAGGCCTACAAACAAAGGATAATAAGAAATCACATATCAACATCAAACATATACACAATATGAAAATGGATTGTTACAACTCATGAATATTACAAGCAGAAATATTTCAGAGATACATAAAACAATATTACTTACAGAAGTAAGAATTTTTTAACTAAGAAAATGAAATTTACATTATTTAAAGGAACAACAATGTTAGCCGGACAAAACCTTCGACTAGACTAATAAGATAACATTACAAATAACCTCAACACTGTTCACTCAAGGGAACTAAATAAATCAAATTTCACTAAACCTCAACACAACACTCCGGAATAAATATTACTTAAATTAGTAATATCACTTCTATGATTAATCGAACTTAGATCCTTTTTAATATATAACATCTCAAGTGTCTTCCTTCTTTGCTCATCTTTTTCTTTTTCTATTATAGTTGTATCTTCAAAATCAAACGTGTGACCTTCGTTTATTGCATGCCCAGCTAAGGCTGTTGCGTTACTTTTATTTGTTCTTATGGAATAATTATGTTGGTACAACCTTTCTTTGAGAAAACGACTAGTTTCACCATAGTAACACTTGTCACAGTCTTTACATTTGATGGCATAAATGAGGTTACTTTGTAACTCCTTCGGTATTTTTTCTTTCAAATTTGAAAATAAAGATTTATTTTTTCTTTTATTATAAAATGCCAGTGTAACTTCAGGTACGTTTCGTTTGAACACTTTTCTAATTGATTGTGATAAGCCCTCAACATAAGGAAATTTGAAATACTTCCTATTTATAACTTCCAGTTCAGCATGATTTTCATTTGAATGTGCTGGTTGCTGTCTTAAATATCTTAACCAATATCGTTCAACTAAGTTCTTCGGATAACAATTTTTCTGTAACAATAATTTCACCCTTTTCTTATTTTCATTTAGAAAACATGGACTACTTATTTCAATAACTTTTTTAACCAAATTTTGGACGCAATTTACTTTTTGGTTTATAGCATGAGTAGAATGGTAGTTCAGGATTCTTGCAGCACTGGTAGGTTTTTTAAACCAATCCGTTAAGATATTGCCATTTTCACCTCTTATAACTTTCGCATCTAAGAATGGCAGATTTCCATCTTTCTCTACTTCACAAGTGAATTGTAGACGATTATGAAAAGAATTAAATATATTTAATACATTCTCTTCTTCTCCCTTTTCAATAATTAAAAACAAATCGTCCACATATAATTTAATAAATTTCACCTTCGTACCTAATTTATTGATACTGTTTTCCAATAGTTCAATTATAACTATATTTGCGAGAACTGGTGAAATAGGTGATCCCATTGGTAATCCATATTTTTGTTTATAAATAGTACCATCAAAGGTGAAATACCTTGCTTCACATATAAGGTCCAGTATAGAAAGGAAAACCTTTTTCGACATTCCAACCTGTGAACTAATCTTATTCCACTGTTTATTTACTAAATTAAATGCTAGATCTAAAGGTATATTAGTAAAGACTGTGACAAGTGTTACTATGGTGAAACTAGTCGTTTTCTCAAAGAAAGGTTGTACCAACATAATTATTCCATAAGAACAAATAAAAGTAACGCAACAGCCTTAGCTGGGCATGCAATAAACGAAGGCCACACGTTTGATTTTGAAGATACAACTATAATAGAAAAAGAAAAAGATGAGCAAAGAAGGAAGACACTTGAGATGTTATATATTAAAAAGGATCTAAGTTCGATTAATCATAGAAGTGATATTACTAATTTAAGTAATATTTATTCTGGAGTGTTGTGCTGAGGTTTAGTGAAATTTGATTTATTTAGTTCCCTTGAGTGAACAGTGTTGAGGTTATTTGTAATGTTATCTTATTAGTCTAGTCGAAGGTTTTGTCCGGCTAACATTGTTGTTCCTTTAAATAATGTAAATTTCATTTTCTTAGTTAAAAAATTCTTACTTCTGTAAGTAATATTGTTTTATGTATCTCTGAAATATTTCTGCTTATAATATTCATGAGTTGTAACAATCCATTTTCATATTGTGTATATGTTTGATGTTGATATGTGATTTCTTATTATCCTTTGTTTGTAGGCCTATGAAAAAGGTTTTAAATAAAACCGAAACGTTGGCAACGAGAGTTTGATTTTTTATCCTGGAAAATTGACCGAACCCCGATTAGAGAACACACCTATATATATATATATATATATATTATATATATATATATATATATATTATATATATATATAGTTCAATATAAACAAAGAAACATAGAGAAATCAGAAGAACACACTTACAGTCTCTAATTTTCGGTTTGAACCGTCTTCAGGAGAGATAAGAGAGGGAAACCAAGCGCACTGGATCAGAGACGGTTGGAGACCTAACTTGGGTCTCCAACCGTCTCTGATCCAGTGCGCTTGGTTTCCCTCTCTTATCTCTCCTGAAGACGGTTCAAACCGAAAATTAGAGACTGTAAGTGTGTTCTTCTGATTTCTCTATGTTTCTTTGTTTATATTGAACTATATTTGTCCGTTTTGGATCGTATTTCCAACGCAAAAAAGTATATATTATATATATATATATATATATATATTTGTGTATTTGGGGAGCAGGCCTTCATCTATACAAGTTTTGTTAAAACTTATGCCTATTTCCAATTTCACTCTTTTTCGGGTTAATTTTTGTGTTGTATATGTGTTGTTGTATATATATTTGTGAAGGTTGCTAACAATCCTTCTTGCAAACATGTTTCTAAAACTTTTATGCCAATTTCATGCTTGGTTACTGTTTTAGAGAGTTTCTCTAATGTCCTGCAAGCTCTTCTCAGTTCTTTGGGGAATAAAAAATCAACTGGCCCAAACTTTTCCTTCCATATACACACATTCTGACACTTTATGTATATATATATATATATATATATATATATATTATCTTAGTCTTGTTTTCCCATTTTCTTATTGTGGTTTGATCATTGATATATATATATACGAGCTTAAATTCAAGAAGAGTACCACACTGAGTAAGGAAACACACTTACAGACTCAAATTTTTGGGTAATACGTCTTCAGGAGAAAACAGAAAGGGAGATCATGCACGTTGTAGACGCAACGGCAAGTAACGGAAAGTAACTTTTCTCCTGAAGACGGATTAACCGAAAATTTGAGTCTGTAAGTGTGTTTCCTTACTCTGTGTGTTACTGTTCATGAATTTCGAACTCGTATTTTGTCCCGTTTGGATCGTGTTTTGTTTTATTAAGTGATATATATATATATATATATATATATATATATATATATATATATATATATATATATGGTATTAAAATAAGCAGCAGCTTCTGCATTGACCAGTTTCTTGTTGACACTCTTTAGTTTTCGTATCACAAACTAAGGGAAGACCTGCTACCTTTGTACACAAATATATATATATATATATATATATATATATAATTAACAGAAAAAAAAGACATAAAGAACGAAAGCTCTTACTGGATCAATATTGAAATTCCAAATCAACGTATAAAACACACTAAAAATTCAGAGACGTAACTGTCTCTTAATCAAAACTGCTCAACTTTTAGCAGTATGCCTAAGACTGACGATGACTAGTTGTTTTTGTTGGAAGATTCTAGTCATACCTATGTATTTCTTTCAGTGATTTAAACGTTGATATATATATATATATATATATATATAAAACATTTAATATTCCGGAATATAAGAATAATACAACATTGCAGAATTGTTACAATCAGAATTTCTTAAAATTCACTTCGAAATATTCAAACGTACCGCAAAATCTTAGAAATGATATCTAACTTTGTAATTACAATAGTCGGATGGTAAAAAAAGACTGCATAAATAAAATTTAGTACTTATAATTAATTTATATAGAAAACAATTCACACTTCAACAAAAAAATGAAATACAACAAAGCAAATATTTTTCCTTTACATATAACAAAAAATTTTAAAAATTATACTAGCAAATTTCATTCTAAAAGTGGGGAATGTATAATCTTCACCCCGTACAAAAAACTCCATCTCTATATACTAACTGATAAGTCTTCTTCAAACAGTAGAAGGAACTGATTCAGCACTCCGTAGTGAAGAGGAGAAAAG
This sequence comes from Hermatobates lingyangjiaoensis, assembly GCA_026182355.1. NCBI lineage: Eukaryota > Metazoa > Arthropoda > Insecta > Hemiptera > Hermatobatidae > Hermatobates > Hermatobates lingyangjiaoensis. Next base: position 403,296 of record JAPFBL010000180.1, on the reverse strand, counting down.
GTGAACCAAATAATGCTTGGCAAGTGCGGTAATGAAGTTTATCAAGAAGAAAGTAACACATTTTTACTAGTTGTTAATTAATGTAAACAAAGTTATTTCTTTGGTGCTAATTTGAATAAACTATTACTAATAATTATCGTATTTAGTCTAGTACTCGTAATTAGTACGAATTTAATTTTATTTGCAAGGAACTTTTATTAATATGTTATTAAAGCTGAGGCATAATACATCAGAAACATTTAACTTGATTAGACAGAAATGAAGTTAGCATATTAGTTTTAAAAAATCATATCTTGATTTTTAGTATAAAAATCATTTAGTGTAAAAATTTAATATAAAAAAAATATATTTTCCTTAGTATTGTGCCAATTACTAAGGAAAAGGTATAATCAATTATGCACAGAGGTCACATTATTGTCCGTAAAGGTTATGTTCAAATTTAAAATGACACTCAGTCACACGTAACTCGATGATTAGCTGATTAACTCGATGCAGCAGTGATTGATAGTAGGAATGAGGTATACATAAATCTATGAAGAAAGGTTCATTTCTATTCAAATAAAATGTATTATTACTGACATCCAATTGGTAGTGAAAGAAGTAGAAAATTGTAAATCACCCTTCATAGATGCTATCATCTATTGATTGCCTGAAGAATTCCTAACAAGTTATATTGGAAATCTATTAATTATGCTTAATGAGTGAAGGGTACTTTATTACCCTTCAGGTACACTGCATGTATCCTACCTCAAAAATGATAATAATATCAGTTTTTAAACATAAATGTTTGATGGTTATGACATTGTTTCTTGAATTCTCTAGTGATGAAATTAACGTGTGTTTAACTGTTTAATCATTAAAATACAAGTAGAAGTTTCAAGATCTCTTGAAAGTGTTATTTTAAAAGAATTTATTATATGAATATAATACTTATATATATGGAGAGATTGAAGTAACTCTTCTTTCCTCATCACCACATATTTTCCTGGACCCAGTTATCAAGGAGTTTTTCCCTATACTTTCCTCTTTCTCTTGCACAACCTTAGAAGGCACTTTCCATTCCCTACCGCAAACTTGCTAATCTTCGACCTATGTTCTAATAAAGAATTCATTGTTGTATCTAAACTATATAACAAACTTCCTACACAGTTAACAGTCAACATTTTTGAACTCATTCATAGAGTCATCTTCAGAACGAGAATTATTCTCAGTTGCTTTTCCTTTTACTTAATCAATAAAGAATTATTCATTTCTATGAAAATTAACATAGAGAAGATGGCTCTATGAAGGAGTTGAAACACGTTGACTGTTAACTGTGTAAGAAGTTTGTTATATAGTTTAGATACAACAACGAAATCCTTATTTAGAAAGGTAGAGAAATTTATAAAGAAGCAAGTTTCTGCCAACTATGGTTATGTTTTTAATTATATATATATATATGTGTGGGGGGGGGGGGGTGTGCGTGGGTGTGTGTGTGCACATATATCTATTATTTTTCATATAACATGTATGGTAGCGTTTTGACTATTCTGTTTTCCTCTTCAAATTGGAATTGGAGCTAACAGTGATAAAAGTGACTATTTGTTTGGTTCTTCTAAGTTATGGTTAACCACTAATGAATTTCTCTCTTGTAGCACCCATTTATATCTTCTAGAGGGTGTATTCGTCGTTATTATCACTTCATTCCTGCTGCTTCTGATGTCTGTTTCTTTGACCCTTTATTGCTTAATCGATACCAATATTAATCTTACTTGTACTTGTTTCAGTTTGATATAGCCTTATTATAGTCTATGTACATTATTTTATATGATTTTTGTATATTTTGTTACTTCTTTTTGTTTTGTAATAGAGAATATGTAACATATAATTTTAATATATATTTATCACAACAATATAAATGTAAATACATAATGTAATTTACATTTATATATATATATATATATATATATATATTTAGTAATTTTATATGTATATATATAGTAAATAAATATATAATAGGTGTATAAATATAATATTATAATATATGTTTCACTAAATAAGGTCTATTAAAATTTTCATTCAATTAACGTTAATTGAATGCTAATTTTACATGGCAGTAATAATATCCTGACTTTAAATAGAGACTGATATTTGTTCGTTTTCTAGTGTTATCGTTTTTCTATGATTCTTATCATATCAGAATGATGATTCCATAATCATCAGGAAGAGTTAAATGTTTAACCGTTTTATTCAAGTGTTAATTTTTGTCATAACAATTAACGTTCTGAGTCATTAGCATATGATATTTTATATACCGTGTCACCTATTCTGGTAATAGTTCTCGTGAAGTGTATCAATTATCTCAACATAGTTAATCTTTACTCGTCAATTCGCGTTCTTACGTTTACATTTAAACACATCATATATATATATATATATATATTCAGGTAACTCACCACAAATGAATGAAGATAGTCACTCTGAGGCCTTTCGTTTTCACGTCGTCAGAGAGCAAGTGAATACAAGTTGTAGGCAGGTTATGAATTTTGATCTATAGTTGGATTAAGATTAGCATCATTGACAGTATTTTTCCCTATTACAGTTGAAATAGTCTTGATTTGTTTAACGATTCCTTCAATTAGAAATTCATCTCATTTAAAAAGGCCTGGACTAGTGTTGACTAAGCTCTTATAAAGCGCCCTCATAAAAGGCTTTTCTAAGAGCTTAGTCAACACTAGTCCAGGCCTTTTTAAATTAGATGATTTTCTAATCAAAGGAATCGTTAAACAAATCAAGACTATTTCAACTGTAATAAGGAAAAATACTGTCAATGATGCTAATCTTAATCCAACTATAGATCAAAATTCATAACCTGCCTACAACTTGTATTCACTTGCTCTCTGACGACGTGAAAACGAAAGGCCTCAGAGCAACTATCTTCATTCATTTGTGGTGAGTTACCTGAATATTTATATCACGTGTTATTGTGACAATTTTGTATATATATATATATATATATATATTTATATATATATGTAAATATTGATAAAAGTATCGACCGTGGTATAGAAACAAAACTAAAGTTTATTGGGACTCGGTCAGTTCTTCAGGTTCAAATTACAAACAACTTACCAAATGATTAAGAGAAAAAAAATCGGAGAGCAAACAAAACTCATTTTAATATTTCCATCTCGTCGTTATCAGGAGAAGAAGAGGTTTGTTTGTCTCCTAAACAGTAACTATTTCCACAGTGCAGATTAATATCTTATTTGTAGAAATAAGAACATCAATGATGCAGAAGATGTCTGGAGATGGGCAAAACGTTTCTCCAAGGCGTTAATTTGAATTTTTTTTTCCTAAACAAAACGTCCAGAAAAAATTAATTTATGATATATATTTTCAAGATAAAACAATTTTGTTTTAAAACTCGGCGTTCAAACCACAATAAGAAATTAGAAAAAAGATTAAGATCTTTAACCATAACAAGTCATATTCGTCTAAGTCAAATCCCAAGTCATGTCAGTTGAGATTTGACACTGATGAAGATCACTTGATACGGTGGAGAAATGTTAGACTTTTTCCTCATTTCTTATTATGATTTGAACGTCCATTGTTATTTCACGTGTTAAATGTAAAATTTTATTGGTGATACACTTATTTATACGTATTATAATTAAACTCATAATATGGCTAATTTTTAAACAAGAGTGGTTCATGATTATATTTTTTTATATTTCGTGATAAAACGTTTTTCCAAAAAATGACCGTTAAACACCATTACAATGACACGCTTGACTGAAGATTTAATTCTTAAGATTGATTATAACTGTTTCATTTGTTTGGTAACCTGCAATCAATAGACCATGAAGTTCAGTTGTTGTTTTTTTTTTTTTTTTAGCACATAAGCACTTTTTTTAAATATGTATTTCTTTTATTTAAAATGAAAATTTTTTAGAAAAAAATAAATAATAAATTCTGTAATTAAATAGTTGAATAAATATTGGCTGCTAACTTGTGTGATTGGTTTGCTTTGTTGTTGCAGGCGGAGGCAGCACTGGTGTTCGACTCCGTGTATGTGCTGGCCGCGGGGCTGACTACTCTAGAGTCGAGTCACCTTATTCGGCCGGCCAACCTAAGCTGTGACCTCGAGCACCCATGGCAGGATGGCCCGACGCTCTACAACTACATTAATGCAGTCAGTAGTGCATTTCATATTCTGTCTTCATGCATCTAACGGGTCACCTACATTATTATCGCGAGCTCTTCATGCATCTAACGGGTCACCTACATTATTATCGCGAGCTCTTCATGCATCTAACGGGTCACCTACATTATTATCGCGAGCTCTTCATGCATCTAACGGGTCACCTACATTATTATCCCGAGCTCTTCATGCATCTAACGGGTCACCTACATTATTATCGCGAGCTCTTCATGCATCTAACGGGTCACCTACATTAGTGTCGCGAGCTCTTCATGCATCTAACGGGTCACCTACATTATTATCGCGAGCTCTTCATGCATCTAACGGGTCACCTACATTAGTGTCGCGAGCTCTTCATGCATCTAACGGGTCACCTACATTAGTGTCGCGAGCTCTTCATGCATCTAACGGGTCACCTACATTAGTGTCGCGAGCTCTTCATGCATCTAACGGGTCACCTACATTAGTGTCGCGAGCTCTTCATGCATCTAACGGGTCACCTACATTAGTGTCGCGAACTCTTCATGCATCTAACGGGTCACCTACAATAGTGTCGCGAGCTCTTCATGCATGTAACGGGTCACCTACATTATTATCGCGAGCTCTTCATGCATCTAACGGGTCACCTACATTATTATCGCGAGCTCTTCATGCATCTAACGGGTCACCTACATTATTGTCGCGAGCTCTTCATGCATCTAACGGGTCACCTACATTATTATCGCGAGCTCTTCATGCTGTCTTTATTTCATTCACCCTATCATAATAGTCTATGAATCTATCATTAAACAACAAATTAAACTTTTTTTCTTCATTTTTGTCAACGAAATAAATTACATGATACTTAGGAAGTAGTTGGTTGTCTTTCAATAGATATTTGAAGGGTTTATATGCCAACCTAGTTGTATCACCTACTTAAGAAAGATGGCTAACTCACGAAGTCTATGTAACCAAGTATTTTTATAATTTACTATAAAAGTACAATTGATAAATTGAATAAGCGTCACAAGTTTTATTTATTGGATAAACTTTGTTTAATCCAATAAAACCATTAAAATAAATGGTTTTATTAGGTGTTTCCTACTGTGTCACCTTGGATGAGGGACGAGAAGAGTATCAGAAGAATATCAAACATACAGTTATGAGCCAAAACCAAACCAAGAATTGGTGAAAATCTGCTCAAGCATATATATGAAAATGTTTCAAAATTAATTATGATTACACACTGTTAATTAATGATGAGAATAAACTTCTTATTTAGTGTGGTAGATATTTTAAAAGACTAAGATTCATAATCCAGGAAATAAAATTTTCGTACATTTACAATTACGAAATTGCATCTTTCAGCGTTCATGCTGAAATAGTGCAAATAACAATGTCAAATGCTAAAGCAGTTGTATTCTTGATAAATAGTACAACTTCCATTGAATGTTTATTAAAAAAGTATCTTTCTTCTTGATATTATTTTTTGTGGGTAAAATAATGTTAATAATTAATGAGGCTATCATTATCACTGTATAATTGATTGCATTACTGATTCGGCCCACTGAAAATCAAATTTGTCTGACTACAGTCCCTCAACCACAATGAGTTTTACCACTCTCATCTGCATTGGCTAACTCATTCAAGAATTTTTTTAGTTTCATTTTTTGTTCGAAACATCCTCAAAATTTACAACAGCGTAATTTTTTTTAATTGTAATATTCATTTTTTAATTTTTTTTTAATTTTAAAATAAACTTCAAAACAAAAATAATAAATATAAATAAGGCAGCAAATCCCAACTAATTTATTTAAAATTAATATATTTAAATAAAAAATAAATAATAAACAGCTGTTTTTTTAAAAATGAGAAGGTTTAGGTAAAAAGTTGGTTTGGTGCAACTAAAATGGTGGTAGGATAATTAAAAGTTTTGTTTATGTAATTTTTATAGTTAAATAATTTCTTTTTATATTTTTTACAATGTACTCAGTTAATATAAAAAAAAATATATTGTATTCAATAGTTAAACTCCGAATAAAAGACTTCGATTGGTTAAACCAACTTTATAGATTCGTTTAGCTGAACGATTTGAAAAAATGCAGGATATAAACAAGTTATACTACGTGAAAAAAAGGTTTTTACGGAATGAATTTCTTTTATGGCTTGTAATTAAACTAGGATTATTAGCGTTATATCAAATCAGTCATAGGAAATCTGGCCAACGCTAATAACCAAAGGTTAAAAAATTAGAACTTAAGTCTCTGAAGTGGAGACAAACTACCTTATCTGTCAGACAACTGAATATGACTTCTTTTAAACAAATGAAATGCTAATGGTCTAGATATGGCATGAAATTAATTAAAGTGTCACTGTATATCACAATATTCTAGTTGTAGAAACATTCAGAACAAGTTCATTACAGTTTGTTAAAAATGAAATAATTTACCGTTAGCTACATTAGAGTTTAATCAAGTATATGAAACAACTGCATTACTCTTAATGAAATTTGTGGGGAAGTTTGAGTAGAAAGCTCATTACACTAGCTTCTGTTCACTTAGAGTTACATAGCAACTATATTAAAGGGAGGGGAGATTTGATCAAACAATTATAATTTCCAGATGTAGAATGGAAGAAGAGCATTTTACTTTGTCACATCTCTTGAAATATACAGATTACGAATAAACAATTCCTTATAAACATAGTAACATGAGAGTTTAAACAACACTTGGCCAACATGACAATACATTTTCTGTATTTGTAGCAATACAAAGTTATTCAAAACAGAGGAACAACTTTAAACAAATTATTGAACAAAACTCTAGTGGCCTACACTCAACCTTACTAAAAGTAAGTATAATATAAGACACGTTAACAACCACCTATTTTTGTTTTTATTTTAATGTGCCTATAGCCTAAACGCAATATCAAACGCTATAGTAAATATGAAAATCAGAGTTGATCAATTTATTGTTTTCAGTAATACCAATTTGACTATACCATATTTATTTCACAAAAAAACAAAATTGAAATCATTCATTAAGAAAGATCTAACGTATTATTATTATTATTATTATTGAACTCACTCTAAGTCTCATTAGACTTTTACGTATGGCTGCTATATTTTTTTCTATTGTGCTTCATTCTCTCCCTTCTAAAATGAATTTTAGATTTTATGTTCTCTTACGAACGCCCAATTGTCGTGAAAGAAATATCTCTTACTTTTATTGAGTTTAGGCTTAATTTGCAATAATCATTAACCCCATTCTCTCTTAAAACCAAGTTTGAACATAATTCTTGGAATTATGTTTACATCGAAATGTCTCAGAACTTAAATATACTATGTACAGTATATCCATGGATGCTTTCTCCTACATAAATAAGTTTTGTACTGATTAAAGAAAAACATCAGACTGTAGTATTGGAAAATAACTCTATGAAGTTTACTAAACAACTTGAAGTTTAGGATATATATATTTGCAGAAAAATCACAATAAATAAACACCTGATGAAATCAATGAAGTTCAAACCACAATAGAAAAAGGAAAATAAATAAAAATATATTCTCTGAGGCCTTTCAATTTATGTCATCAGAGCGCAAACAAAGTAACAACTGAGAAGCTAACATAAAAGTAATGTTATCATTACTGTCTCTGATGATATAAATTGAAAGGTCTCAGAGCATTTTTTTCTATTGTATCCCTTTTTTCATTGTGGTTAAACTATATATATATAAAATATCGTTGAATGAAGGCCTGCTCCCAAATTTTACAATATATATATATATATATATATATATATATATATATATACAGGTTCCAAATACAAGAAGAGTAACACACAAAGTAAGGAAACACACTTATAGACTCATATTTATGGGTAATCCGTCTTCGGCAAATTTTCGACGTTACGGCAAGTAACTTGCGTTACTTTCTTAATATGTTCTTAAGTGGTCTCCCTTTCTCTTTTCTCCTGAAGACGGATTACCCGAAAATTTTAGTCTGTGTGTTTCCTTACTCTGTGTGCTATTTTTCTTGAATTTTTAACTCGTATTGTGTCCAGTTGTATCGTGTTTCGTTTAATTAAGTGAGATATATATATATATATATATATATATATAATATATATATATATATATATGTATACATATATTGCTGAAAATTAGACCATATTTATCTGAAACTTGTTTCTTCATAAGTTTCTTGAGTTTTTTGAATAACGATCTTGTTACTGTATCCACAGAATATAATAAATTACCAGTCGACACGCTAAATGAACAATGTCCTCAGCTATTGTCAAGATATGAATGTATTTTGATGTTTAAAGCTTTATATGCCTAAAAAAGGTGGAATGTGTTGCTGGGGCTGGAGGGATTGAAGTTGTTTTCCTAATTGGTGAGGGTTGAGTGACATAAAGGGTGGTTGCAGCTGCCTGCGAGAGACCTAATGGGCTTTAGGTTGATTTAAACAATTTCAGAAGTTTGGAACTAATTTCTAATTTTTAATTAATATATAGCTTATTTTATCAATAAGTATGACTTCTGTTATTCTAAATCTTAATTGATCTCTCTCTTTTTATTTTTTTTGTTTTTTCAACAAGAGCTTTCCTAGCCAACTTAGAATGATGAACTTGATTTGTGACTTTCTAGATGCTTCAGATGACAGGTGCATAGTGAACCTCCTAGAAAATGTAGTAGTAGTTACTCCAATGTATGAGTTTTTCTGGGTTTTGTAGTCCTCATAATTACATTTGTACTCGTACAACAGATTCGTTTCTTTCAATTGAGAGTCCTTGCAGTGGTTTTTGTTAGTTATAAAAAGTCAGCATATTGTAGGGCTTTTAATATATGTGACCAGGGAGATTCTGTTGTTGGCGTTTTTAAATCATATGTTGGTTTTTATAATTTCTTTTAGTACCTTTTTATCTACTTTTCGTTAGTCTGAATATTGAATTCTGTAATTTATCTTATGTATGGTTCAAGTTGTTTCTTCATTTCATTTCTTGTTTTCCCTCGAGTGTAGATAATCTTTAAGAATCTTAACAAAGTTTTCATTGGAATAGCCGTTGTTTATGAATGCTTGTTTTGTCTTATTAATGTTCCTATTAAAAATCTCCCAGTGTGAGCAATTTTGAATGATCTATGTATTAAGGATTTTATTGTTGAGTCTTTATACTATGTTGTGGTATTCACTATGGGCATTCAGGTAGTTGGTAGTATTCGATTATTTCAAATGTACTGAAGTTTCAACACTTTCATTTTGCATATTAATATTAACTTCCAGGAAATTAATTTTCTTACATACAGCTTTTTCCACTGTAAACTTTAGGCATGGTATTTCTTCGAAGTTATTTATTAGTGCTTCAATCTGGTCCATGTTTTTCAATATGACAAAACAATCAACATATCGGCAGTATATCAGAGGTTTAATTTCATTCCTGTTCATCATGTTAGTGTTCTCGATGTGGCACATATAATAATTAGCTAGAATGACTCCCAAAGTGAGCCCATAGCAACTCCATCAGTCTGCAAATACAACGAGCTGTTTATATTTGTAAATTGGTTTTCCAACGTACATACCAGTTTATTCATCTGGTTCTTGCTTAAACGAGAACGTGGTATGTTATTATTGAAGTATACATAATTACAGTTGTTTTGAATATTTTTTTGACTGGCTCACTCATGAATAGTGATTATACATCCAACAAACTCAGACCTGAAGGGGCTATTTCATCGTAGGATGTAGAATCACTATTCTACATATTATATGCAAAAATAAGGTGTTAATTTGTTCTCCTCTAGTTACGTTATATTGGTGTTACATACAAAGTGTTTTTATTGATTTACCAGATTGACCAATATAAATATTATAACAATATTTTCATAAATTTATAAATAGCACTACACTTCTGTTCCCTAGAAGTATTTCCAAATAAAAAATTATTTACATTATTTATTACAATATCGTGCTATTAAGAAATTTATTATTAAATGTTGTGTTAATAATTAATGAAAGAAATAGTTTGATGAAATTGGAAGTTGTAACCTGAGTTAATTAATTTCTGGACGTTAAGAAAGTGTATTAATTGTTCAGAGGTTAGCCCTGGCCTAATGAGGTTGCTTGAAACTTCTTACCAAACTTGCAAGTCGTATTAAAAGGTGTATGATAAGAACACTAAAATGAAACTAACGCAAATGCTGAATTCTCATTCAGAGCTACTTCATCTTTTTCCTTAGTTTATTTTTTATATATTTTAAAAAAAATGTATCTTTTCTCAATTAAAATAACTTATTTTATTCAATATGTGTCTATTTTTACACTTTGTTTAATATTTCATTGGTTTATAAATAATTACATTATTCAATCCATTTGAAGTGAGACCCATTGAGTAATACAAACACTTCGGAGTAGCAACGACACTGAGTTTTGTATGTTAAGCAGTATTAACCATTAAATTTAAAACAGTAAGAATTAAGAAAATACAATTCTACTTATTTTTCACTAATAACTAATAAAACGACAATTAACTACATAACTATAAATATGAATAAAGTTTAATATGCATTAAAAAATAAAATAATGAAATACATTTATCAGCAAAGAGTTCATTTATGTATATTGGTAATGAGGATTCATTATATGGTAATTTCTTTCATAGCAATATACTTAAACAAATATCATAGTATCAAACAACATAATACTAACTTTGAATAAAAAAGTAATGAAATAATGAACGCGATTGTAGGATTACTTGCTTAGAATGGATTAAGTTTTTGTTACATTGGGTTATGTATTTTAAATGCTTGGATATATAAATATATTTCTGCCGCATTCTGTGAAAGCAAAATGAATGATGATTTAATTCTCTTCTAAACTAATGAAGTTACTGCGTTAAATCCATTCAGTTTTTTTTTTTTTCAATAAATCTTATGGGATTTATTCAAAAAACCATTTGAATATGTAATAAGGAAAAATAATGAATGTGTGTACTGTACTTAGAAAATATAATAGGCTCTATAAACTTTTATTTGACTTAATCGAGTAAATTTGAGAACTAACAACTGACAACAATCTCTTAATTTAGAGACTTGTGACTATGCCCTTTTGGTCAAACACCATTCAGATTTGGGGAGTAACAAAGAAAAGTTATTTGGGGAGTAACTTGGGAAGTTAAGTCACAAGCGTTTAGAGATAATACTAAACTATCCAACACTCTTGGTTGAGATAACAAGAGTTTAGAGTGACATTGATTACACAGATACAGATTGGTTACAGGAGACAGAAGGGGAATAATCTAGGGATTACAATTCCTGGCGTGGGAACTAATTCAGGAGGCTGATTCCTACTAAGTAGTCAGTTTTAGCACTATCATAGTATTCATGGGGATTCCGTCATCCACTGAAAGTGCAAATGTGTAAAACTGCCAAAAAAATCCTGCATGGGCTCTCCGTCCCTGTGGTACCAACAATATTTAACATTAAATAGACACATATTTATATAATCAAACCAGAAATTGTTTGATTATACGATCAAATCCAGATTATATGATCAAATGAGGAAATAAAGACTAAGATCTTTTATTTTTCATTTCATATTGTGGTTTTATTACTGATTGTTATTTCACATGTTTTTGAGAAATCTTGTATACATATATATATATTATATATATATATATATATATATATATTATATATATATATATAAGAACACAAGGACTATAAAACTTTAAAATACACAAAGCACGACACAGAAAAAAGAATAAAAAGAACACATACATAATTTAATATTTCGAACTGTTGATTCACGCTCCGTTCTTCGACGTGGGGAGATCTCTCTCACTTCGTCCTCTCTTCTAGTCTACTCCTGATGACGAACAACAGTTCGAAATTTGAATTCTGTAAGTGTTCTTTTTATTCCTTTTTCTTTTATTCTTATTCTTAAATACACTTGAGTAAGGCAAAATTTAGGACTCCCACTGTAGAATCAATCTTCATTGTGTGGTATCACAAAGCGCCAATGCTCGTCCAAGTGTGTTCCCTTGTGGAACTGCCACTGCAACCTAACCTAACCTATTGAAATTGATAGAACATTTAATTATCTATTAAAAATGTATAAAGGTTAAAGGTAGATTTTTACGAAAGTAAATAGAAGGTTTACACTATTAAATCAGCAGAATTTGTGATGAATTGGATTTATTAAAAAAACAAAGTGAGAATAGCAAAAATGATGAGGTATTTGAAGAGACAAAGTTGAAGAGCCTTATCGAGGACAGTGTAGAAGTGAAGTGAGGAGTCAATTGAGAAAAAGAGAAAACAACTGGTCTACCTCAAATGAAGTCTCAAGACCGAATCATCCCGTCTCGTCAATGTGCTCAAACATAGCCTGGGGACAGTATCATTGAGCAAGGTAGTGATTCATCCATGCCATATTCTTCCCTCAAAAGATAAACATTCATATCTAAATATGCAATATGCCCTTATCCAAAGGAGATTGCGTAAAAAACTCACAATATATTCTACGAAAATAATTCTTGTCACTGGTTAATAGAACTCCTTGATTAGACTGTTAGGCATCAAATGACAGAAGTACCACAGTTGGGCGTTGGATAAAGAAAAGACGGATTATATGACGAATGCATATAATTTGTGTCTTCAGTATTCTTACAGAGTGTGCACAAATAATATCAAATTCATCCTCTGGATGGCTGTTATACAATAATGTAGTGCAGTAAGTTATATCATATTGTACGTGTCCACAAAAACGCTCAGTTGCTATTGAAAACGCACTAAATTCATGATATAATTTTAAAAATAATTATTAATATACGCTATGAAATACTTCTCTTTTTTTAAATAAAAGAGACTGTATGTCTAAAGCAAACTTACTGACAAATAAATCATCTTTTTTCCCCAAATTTTAAATGGTCCTACCTTCTTTTTTTCATACATCAAATAATTTTCTGTGACCCATGATTTCATGCAGAAGTGTTCTTAATTTGAGGAATCACCCCAATCCATCACTTACTAGACTCGCAAAGTGCTGTAATCCATCAAAGGAACTAATTGTCCCACATGTAAAGAAGTCGACCACATTTTTTTTTTGTTTTTTGAATTAATTTTGAAATCTCATAATTAATTTTTTTTTAAATATTTATTATTAAATCAACATTCTTTTGACTAACCATTAGCCTATTTCATATTTTTTTATTATCATGTACATTGATAAAAGTAAACATTTCTTAATATAAAAACTAAGAAATACTACAGGTTTTATTAATGAATAGTGGTTTTCATTAACAATATACTGTGATTTCTTTTCTGTCTATAATTATACTATAAAATGGTTATTTATCTTTTTAACTGATCATTAAAATGCTCAAAATAAGAAAAACGGCAGGTTTTATTTACAACTAATTGACATTTGTTCGTTGGAAAAACAATAATAATTAGTATTATAATGGTAATGCAATATATATATATACATGTATGTGTGTGTGTGTAGTTTAATGTAGCAAAAGAAACATAGAAAAATCAAAAGCACACACTTACAGTCTCTAATTTTTGGTTTGAACCGTCTTCAGGAGAGATAAGAGAGGGAAACCTAGCGCACTGGTTCAGAGACGGTTATCTCTCCTCAAGACGGTTCAAACCGAAAATTAGAGACTGTAAGTGGGCTTTCGATTTCTCTATGTTTTTCTTTTGCTAAATTAAACTATATTTGTCCATTTCAGATCGTATTTCTAACGATATATATATATATATATTGACATTATACAAAATTTGGTAAACTATACCATTGATCTCCTTTATGATATTTTTGATATCAACATTGTAGACATACTTTTGTTTACATATACAAACTACGGTAGAATTTGATGAAGAATATTTGAAGAAAACTCTTCAAATGATTCTTCTGGTCTATCTTCTGTCATTACAGAAAACCAATGGGACCTCTAAAAAAGTGGTGTCTGACTATGTATCTGGGTCTCCTCGGAGAAAACAGATAGTGATAGTTTATCTATAGGATATTCATTCATTCGATTTTAACACTTATTTCTGTCACTAAGCTTGCTGCAACAAATAAACCAGCACTTATATTCTACAAGAAAAAACCGTTGAGAAACCATCTTAATTCTACATATTTTAATTTTAACAATTTTTTATTCAATTGAAATCTCGTGTTCATAATATTCTTAAAATGGAATATTGAAAGCAAGTACACGAGTATTTTAACCAAAACTAATGTAGAATTAAATAGTAGTATATAATATACTTTTAATATATATAATATATTATATAATATATAATATATATAGTATATATATAGTATATATATATTATAATATATAATATATAGTAGCTAATATACTTTTATAATTAGTATAATATATTTAGTATACATTTATTACATACTTTTTTGTTCACTCATGCAATTGGTCCGGCTTCTTGACAATCAAATGATAATTAAAAATAGATTGAGAATACAGTTCAATATACGAATTCTGCCCCGTATATTTCGTAATGTATCGGATTATACTGCCTCAATTGGTTGTAATTGTTTAATAATATATTTCAGTAGCTTACCTTCTTTCTCCACACGGGTTTAAAAAAAATTGTTATTCAAACGACAAGTTTACAAAATGAAATATCATCGTATCTGAAGTAGCAATAATTCATATAAAATTATCAATAAATAGTTTATATCACAGACAGGTGAATGTTGAAGTGAAAACCAGCAACAAAGGTTAATTTTGGAGTGTGTTAGTATGTTTAATGGTTAGATGAAGTGACAGAGAAACATGTTTCCTAAAACAAGTTATGTTTACAATCTACTCTATTCTTATTTTCTTTAAAGTCATTTGTTTTTGATAAAAAAGTACCTTTTTTTAAATGATGTTTTTTTATCTTTTTTTTTAATTCTTACAAAATTAATAAATTATTCAATTTGAAACATCCTCTTTAGTCCGTCTTTATAGTGTTACTGTTAACAGTAGAGTGAAAAATAATACAGTGTATAAAGTTTGGGTACATAAGATATTTTACTAATTTATTTCTGTATAATATTTTTCTCTTCAGAATGAAAATAGTACTGTTTACAGGAAAAAGGAGCGGAATTATGGTCTCGTCATAAAATTGAGGAAAAATTTTACCTTCGATATCCCTATTTTCACTTATATAATTAAATACCTTTGGGGAAGAAGTCGTGATATTTAAGTAAACAGGAAGTGTACTGGATAAACCAATATTTACAATGACTCCTTCCCTTTTTTTGTAGCAAGGTTAGAGGTGGTTTATTCTAATTACTTTTCATCATCTCGGATTGGCTTGAGGAAAAATACTTCAAATAAGTAAAATTTCCGACTTACATAGACTTATAGATACTCTGTAGTGCTAAAAATATGAAGCAAATGTTTCATACGAAGTCATTTTTCAATTCACATAGAGACTTAAACAAATCATACATTTTCAAGTAGCTTGGTTCATATAGTTTTAATATATATATATATATATATATATATATATATATTAATATAGGAATATAATGTAATCGGGATTCGGTCAATTTTCCAGGATCAAAATCAAACTCTCAATGCCGACGTTTCGGTTTTATTTAAAACCTTTTTCATAGGCATCTTCTTCATATACTCTTCTTATCTCCTCATAAAAACCCATAGTTGTATTTATATAAACTACAACAGTTTACATAAATACAACTATGGGTTTTTATGAGGAGATAAGAAGACTGTTGTAGTTTATATAAATACAACTATGGGTTTTTATGAGGAGATAAGAAGAGTATATGGAGAAGATGCCTATGAAAAAGGTTTTAAATAAAACCGAAACGTCGGCATTGAGAGTTTGATTTTGATCCTGGAAAATTGACCGAATCCCGATTACATTTTATTCCTATTCTATCCAACGGTTGATATATTATTGAATTTGTTATATTATTGGGTTTATATAAATACAACTATGGGTTTTTATGAGGAGATAAGAAGAGTATATGGAGAAGATGCCTATGAAAAAGGTTTTAAATAAAACCGAAACGTCGGCATTGAGAGTTTGATTTTGATCCTGGAAAATTTACCGAATCCCGATTACATTATATTCCTATTCTATCCAACGGTTGATATATTATTGAATTTGTTATATTCATATAGTTTAAAATACAGTTTACTTAATTCAATGCGTTATGAATACAGTTTAAAATCAAAAAATTAAACTAAAATTAAAATATATATATATATATATATATAAGTTATACGGGTCTATTTCAATAACCTTAGAAGGAAAAATAAACAATAATATACTCGTATGGGGAAGTAATATGAATGAAGCATTTACTACATCAAGAAATTAATTTCATTATTTGAGCAAAAAAAAAGACAAATATCTCGCATGGTACATTAAAAAGGCATGGTACTATATATACCGTATAATGTGCATCTAATTCTTTAATAATTGTTTGATTGATTATAATTATCTATGAAAGCGTTAACCCATAAACTTTGGCATTCAATGGCTATTCAATTATGGAAGTTAATGTTGCCGCCTAGACCCACTAAGAGGTAACCACGTCTAATGCAGCAAATCTTGGTAGATTTAGTGTAAACTAGAAAAGGCAAACAATTTTGTTTACTTCTATTTTTTCTCTAGTGGAATTTTTTTTTAAAGTCAATAGGTAAAATTTTATGATGATAAACGCATATAAGTTTTTATGGATGGTAGAATCTAACATAAAGGTTTTTTTTCTTTACTTTTTGAACATTAGTCAAAGAAACGGGCCAATAATATTATATATAGTAAAAAGATCTAAATGTATTGGTTAGATATGCGTTATAAATTCAATTTAATAGTTATTACTCCTTACCGGGTTTTATTAATGACGAATTATAAATCAGGGGTTGTCAGCCATCCTTGGCTATGTACCCCTCTTACCATTTATCACAATATCAATTTCCTGCTTCTTTCAAAGATCGTCTTTTTCAAAAAGTGCATTCTAAATACTATGTACCTTTCCCATGATGTTTATTAGTATACATACTGGGTGGCGAGATAAACCCAGTGACAACGTGCTATCCTCTAGACCAGGGGTTCTCACCCTCCCGTGGCCCATTCACCCCCTCGACATTTCCTACAATGCCATTCCCCCCACCCCCTATCCTTCTAAAGGTAGTATATACAACTTTACAGTGATTATTATTATAAGAGAATTTTAAAAATAAAATGTTAATTACAATTATTGATGTATATATGAAATATTAATTCTATCAATTTTTTTTAAATTTATAATTAAGAGGTCAAAACCTATAATAGCTTTCCTCACTCTGTAAACATACTGTGGTCACAATTCACCCCCTGAAGATCCAAAATTTACCCCTGGGGGTGAATTTCACCCCCTTTGAGAACCTCTGTTCTAGACTGATAGATCCGTGAGTCAGTACCCACACTAGCCCAAGATTTATTTGCACAGAAATTCAATAAATCTGAGATGCCGTCTCTCTGGGGGAATATCAAACCGTCGATCCTGAGTCTATAAGATGTTATATTTCTTAATCATTCTACTCTACAGCCCCTTGAGTTAGACAAAATTTAGGACTCTCAACAGAATGTTCATTGTGTGGAGCCTTAAACGGCCAAAATTTAGTCTATGTGTGTTCTGTCATAAGTCTGTCACTGCAACCTAGTTTAACCTAATCTAATATATAAATATATATATATATATATATGTACAATGGTAGCAGGTCTTCCCTTAAGCATATGTTATTAAAATAAGCAGCAGCTTCTGCATTGACCAGTTTCTTCTGCATGTCCAAAGTAACGATTTCAACTCTGTGCCTAGTTTCAAGAATTTTGACGATAGTTTCAAACTTGAAAGGGAGACGAGGAGGTGACTGGACCACAGGTAGTTTTGGCCAACCCTGTCACCATGCATACCTTTACTTCCTAAAGCTGTATTTACAAATACACACAGTATTTGCGTAGACACCGTTGAAATATTTTATTGTAACTTGAGTGTATCAACCAAAATTTATTTATCTTAACCTGAAGATGGCAAATGACAGCCGAAAGCTCGTATGTATTGTTTATTTAGTTTGTTATTTTAGTGATTAAAACGGCATTTTTAAAAAAAGTAGTTTATTCAAGTGTTTTCGTATTTGACCTAAAGTTTATTGTGTGTGTTAATGTCTTTTGCTAACCTTCTTTGGAAGCTACCAGAGTCTCACCGAAAAGTGATACGAAAACTAGAGAGTGTAAACAAGAAACTGGTCAATGCAGAAGCTGCTGCTTATTTTAATAATATATATATATATAATAAGGTATTGTTTTCTTGACCACAAATTACTAATAAATACTTTTTCTTCTTCTTGGAATTTGGTCAGGGTTAATATACGGAATCACGTTTTTGATAACGTTTCGTCTAGATAACGGTTTTATTGGTTCAGTATTAGAAGTTTACCTTGATTTATAGCCCTGAGGATGTCTTAAAATAAAGACAAAACGTTGGCGAAAAGGTGATTCCGTATATTAACCCTGACCAAATTCCAAGAAGAAAAAAAAGTGTTTATATATATATTTATATATATATATATATAATCAACTTAAAAAAAATTGATACATAGAAAGAAGCACAACAAAGACTTACTTTTTAATAATTCGACCAGTTTGTCGGTCGTCTTCAGAGTAGAAATGAGTTGACGGAGGTATGACAGTCAACTAAAGAACTCACTGGGTGTGGGCTAAAGCTTTTAGCTCATGTGCTGCCGCAAATGAGAAAAATATAAAAGGAACCAACGAGTTGAAATCAAAGAAAAAAATAAATTAGGACGAGCGTCATAACGGTCGAAATATTGAAAAGTGAGTCTTAGTTATGTTTATTTCCTATTTGTCAAAATTTATTGTAACTGTAATCTGTTTTTCGTTTATTAGGTATATATATATATATATGTATATAAAAAGATTTCACATAAACACGTGAAACAACAATCAATGATCAAACCACAATAAGAAATGGGAAAAAATTTCCTTTTCCCATTTCTTATTGTGGTTTGATCATTGACATATATGTATATATATATATATACATATATATAAATCTTTACAGGGACTATGTTTGTAATTAAATTTTACAAACTAAATACCAATTCAAAATATTGATGGTTATATAAAGTACGATTTCAATCAGACTAGCATTTTTTAAATTATAATTAACTGGTCGAAATCATAATAACTTTTCTCACTGTGTAAACTTACTCTGATCACAATTTACTTCCTGAAATCCCAAAATATACCCCTGGGGATAAAATTATCCCCTTTCCTAAATCATTACATTTAAATTAACCTGTTTACTTTGATTATTAATTCCTCGTCATTCAAACAAATCCAACCCTTTGCACTGTTCAAATCAAACTTGTTAGTTATATTTTTGATATAATCTGCAAAACGGAGTAGCCATATTAAAATAAACCAAATAATTCTATTAATTCTATGAATAATAATATTAATTATTAATAATAATAATTCACAATTTTTGATAATGGGTTTCCTTGAGTAAGGGTAGGTTTGGACAATTCCTATCCAGTATAATTGTCATAAACACTATAGTAAAAAAATGCGATTTTATGATATATACATGTTTATCATTTTTCATACCAGGATAATTTTCACTACATTGATATTTAACAGAATTACCAATCTCTGTTCATGAAAACTTGAAAATCATGCTTAATTTCTTTGCACTGCTTATGATGAACTTTGCTGAGTACAACACTGTTCACATTTTTTTAATAAACATACATTTTAAAAATAAAATTACCTTTATTAATTTGATATTCTTTTCATTTAACTTAGGTTGTAGATAAATAAATTTATAATTTCTTCGTCAAATAAGTGACGAATAAGTGTATGTTCGTCAAATAAGGAGTGCAATGTGTAATAGTGTGATATTTATTCATAATGAGGAATTTTAAAAATTCGGTCTCAACACAAGAGAGTTTTATGTCAAATTTAATAACGGGTTGCAAACAATTCGTGTTCTTCTTTAGGTTTACACCTGAACTTGATTAGTGCAGTGAATTCAGTGTTTGATTTCAGTGAAGGAGTATTCAACATAAAAGATGAACATTACTATATAAATGGAAATTTCAAAAATTACGTCTCTACACGAGAGAGTTGTATGTCAAAACTAACAACGCATTTCGAACACTTAGTTCTTCTTCTTAGAGTCCTTCCTAGGTCACTATTGGTTCAAACCCTCAACAGTGCAGATGTAAACCTGAAGAAGAACACTAATCGTTCGAAACGCGTTGTTAGTTTTGATATAAAACTCTTTTTTGTTGAGACGTAATTTTTAAAATTCCTCATTATGATTAAATATCACACTATTACAGATTTCACAAGTAATATATTAGTATAATATTCCATTTATTTTACGCTACACTTTATAGACCACATTAAGATGCCGTTAACACATATGTCTATAAAAGGAACTTTTTTTTTTGTTAAACTAAAATAACCAAAATAATTAAGGTGCAATTGCTTTGAAAATAAAAGTTTACTATTTCATAATCATGATTAATTTAGTTCAGTTAAATCAAAATCATTGAAAAAAAATTTACAATATGTTCAAAAAAATAATTCTTTTTACAATAACAAACAGAATTTAAACATTAAATGTGTTAATATTATCTTGGTATAGTGGATGTATTGCAAACAGTTTAATTAATGGAGTTCAACGATTCTAACACTAGACAATCGAGGATAATATTGACAGTGATTGACTTAATAGAACAAAATTGAATAACAAACAGAAACTGACAACATTTACCTTGCTCTAAGCAACTATTTGTACCTTTAATTAACTAGGCATGGAGCTGAAATAGCAAATGGCCTTAATATGATCTATTCAGTTACTAGCACATTTTGTTCTTAAAAATGTAGTTACAAAATTTAGAAACCACCTGTATATTTACACAGAGATGCTATGTTTTTACTTGTTTGTTTTTTAACTGTATTGGAATAGTGATAAATTCAATTTAAAGTAAAATTACATCTTACCAAAAAAAAATCTGGACTGGCTTACACTCAACTTTTCATATAAACATAATACGAGTATCAAACTTGTTGGGTATAATGTCCCATTTAGGCATAATATAAATATCTAAATGGGAGATATTTATTAGCTTTTGATTCATGGACATAGTACAGAGAGTGATTGATCGACTCATCAATATATATATATATTTATTTTTGTATATCACACCACTAGGTATATCATTAGTATAGGTTAGGTTAGGTTGCAGTGGTAGTCCCACAAAGGAACACACGTAGGACGAGTATTGGCCCTTTGTGATACCACATAATCAAGATTGATTCAACAGTAGGAGTCCTAAATTTTGCCTAACTCAAGTGTATTTAGAGTAGCTATCTTTAACGAGTACCTGATATCGTGGAGGCTCGGGACTGACGGTTTAATATTCCTCTCCATGGGACGACGTGCTCAGATTTATTCACCTCTAGCATGAATAAATCGAGTGCTATGTGGGGATCGAACCCCGGTCCTATCAGTTCAGAGGCGAGTACGTTAACCACTGAGCTAATCTAGCCGCTATATCATTAGTATAATTATAGCAGTAATAACATTTTTGAAATTCTATTAAGGTTTATTTGACAAAGCAAATGCATGAAACATGAATATTTTTTAGCTATTTGACAGTATATTTTATATACTGTCCATGCTTAGCTTTTATTTGCATGAACAGTATATAACTGTCCATGCAACTAAAAAATATGTATATTAAATATATTAAAATATATTTATATTAAATATATTAAAATATATTTATATTAAAGATATTAAAATATATTTATATTTTATATTAAAATATAAAATACAAAATATTATTATCAGGGTTAATTAATTTTTTTTACTTTACTATAAGTAAAGTATAGTGATCGTGAAAAAATTCGATCTCGAGATTTTGACGGAATTACATGTTTTGAGGTCCCAGAAGTCGTTTTATGACGTTTTTACGATGATGTCTGTGTGTGTGTGGGTGGGTGGGTGGGTGGGTGGGTGGGTGGGTGGGTGCGTGGGTGGGTGCGTGTGTTAGCATTGCTTGTTACCACGCTACGGTCCAGAATCTTTGATGGATCAAGTTGATATTTTACACAAAAATGGGCCCCATTTAGACGAAGATCCCTATTGTTTGGGAAGAATTATGCATGATGGGAAAGTCACTTTTTTTGCCAAAAACCGTTTTTTTTAAAACATTTATTTCTCCTAAACTAATAACCCTAGAGTTTTGAAATTTTGACATTATCTTTGAGGTTTCAAATGCAACAAACAAAAAATATATTCAGAATTTTAAGACAACAGGAAATATTTTTTTTTCAATAAAATGTAAAAATTTTGACTTATAATTCAATCTCAAACCTTGTGAGAGCGATACAAGCCATACTGTTTGACGGATCAAAATGAAACTATGCCTAAAAATAGAACATTATGTGGAGAATGAGTTGAGATATTTTTTTTTGAAATTACTTTCGCTAAAGGGGCGTTAGAGTACGATTTGTGTTTTCAGAAAATGATTTTTTGACGCTAAACGGCTCGTTACAAAATAATGAAAATTTGACCAAAAATGGAACAAACAATTAGCAATTCATAAAAAAAAATCATGAAGTTTCAATTACGGGAAAGAGCAATAACGATATAAAAACTGTTTGTTTATTCTAGACTAAGAGATCACCTGCTATACTTGTCGAATTTTTTGTATTTTTTTACATTGTTTACATTGACTTAGAAATTTTTTGAGCGAATCCACTGAGATAAAATTGATGTTTCTAATGGAAAAATGAAAATATATTATTGACTTATAAGAGATGTAAGAGGAATAATATTGTGCAGGTAAATGATAACACTCATTAAAAAAAAATTCGTATATATGTTATTTGACAAAGGGGAAGGAAAATGATCTTATTAAATACTAAGAAGCCATAAAATTCCCAGTATAATAATTCTGTTAAAAACCAAAAATGTAAAAGATAATTCAAAATTGAAATCTTTCGTTTAGAGATTAATAACTGTAATTATCGTACATCTTTAATTAACAAATCACCTTAAAACAACATTTTCTTCGCTGTTTAAGAAGTTTTTCAGAGAAAAAAAGAGTATTTTACGGTTTCAAATTTGAAAATTTTACATTAATAATCAATGTAGAAGGATGTCAAGTAAACGATGTAAGAAATCTACTGGCTATTTGAACAATAGCCATGTTCTCTTGTAGGATAATATTTCGTTTCAAGAAATGTTCACATTGGTTTTTCAAAAATGTTATTACTGCTGTAGTTATACTAATGAAATTATTTGCAAGTAATAAATTATTTGTGATGTACAAAAATAAGCTTATAAATTGATATGTCCTTCAATCACTATCTGTACTACCTCACGAATGCAATGCTAATAATCATATCCCATTTAGATATTTATGTTATGCTTAAATGTTACGTTATGTTTTATATACTCAAGAAATTTGACATTGAGTTACTTATAGTAAAGTAGAGTGTAGGCCACTCCAGATTTTTTAATTACAAACTGAAGGAAAAGTTTGTCTTCAAAACCGTGCCTTCTTCTAAATTATTAATGTTAATTTCTTGGTAATCAATATTTAATTTTTTTTACCTACAAATAAGTTCAGGCAATTATTTCTTATCATATTTATCTTCTTTTCATGTTAAAAAAATTTGTATTTAACAAACCTTTCACTGATTGCTTATTATTGTAATTTTTAGCTGTTTTATTTTGAATCTATTATATTATAAAACTGTTTATGATTATATGTAATTTATTGGGACAGTCTTTGTCGACATGTGAATAGTAACATGTATGAAATATACGTTTTATGAGAGAGAGTGAGGGAAAAGGTAAAGAAGTTATAAAAACGTAGAGAGAGAAAATGTTTGGGAAAGAAGGTTCAATGTTGAATATATTCAATGAGTAGGGTTGATATATTCAATGTATATATGAAACGAAAATTCTCATCCTTGAGTAAAGCCCATATCATGACTACACCACTGTGATTTTTATAATTTTTGAAAATAAATTTTCAACTGTTAAAGCCCTAAAACACACCGACTATCCATCACACACAAATTCAAGACTCCAGACGCAAGTAATTTAAAAATACATATCACTTACCATGGTAGGAAAGTCACTTTATGAAATAAGCCACTGAACTACTATATCATAGTATATTTACATAACAGAAAACTTCTGAGTTATTCCAAAAATAAGTTGCTCAAAAATTTTCACTGAGTAGTAAAAAGGGATTGTTTATTATTAAACGTTCCTTTGTTTAATAATGAGAGCTAATTAAAGAATACCAGAAATAATAAACAATTAAAAAGTTTCCTTTCTTTTTTTTTTAATGACTCTATTACTGTTATTTTTAGATCTGTTAAATAAGAATTCACAGAAAACAAAAATTGAGAAAGCTGCATTTTAACATCCATTGTCACTAGGAGAATCAGAATGGTTGTAAAGCAGGAACAGATTAAACAGTCCATAACTTTTTAAAAGAAAACGCTTTTATTTTGGGCATAATGAAGAAAAATAAATTTCCTGAAATGAAAATTTTGTGTTGTTATTGAGTGAAATCAATCAATCATAACAATACTAAATTTAGCATGTTCGAAATTGACGCTTAGTTTGGAGTATTACATTTACTAGTTAAATTTTGGTGGATTACTTTATTAGGTTATTCTTGAATAATAAAATCGCTGAGTACCTAATATGTACCTAAACCTAATATCTGCGGTATATATGGCGTATATTAACAGTTTGCGTACTTTGTGATACCTACGTTTTCTGGTAAATCTACAAACACAACATTTACTATTTACAAGGTATATACATTACCAATCAACTGTTTTAATGATCAATGTCTTTTGGCCCAGCAGTAATAACAAATACGTGCCATTAGGAAATTAGCATGTACATACATTATTTATTGAGGGCTCAATAATAGTCGCTCTGTATTTTATTTCAATTCCCTTAGCCTGTTTTTCTTTTAATAATAATAATGTTTGGATACTTTTACTTTTATTTCAGTAAATAACAAAGAAAAGTAAAGTATCAGTACAGAGATTTGTTTCTATGATTAAAAATCCTCTTCTATTGATCTTGAATTATTTCAAAAACATTACTAAAAAAAATAGCTGTTATGTAATCCTTGCCTTAAATAAATTCCAATCATAAGTCTGAGTTTTTAAAAATGTAAAAATGACATTTATTAATGCTATGAACGTCCTGTATAGTTTGAAAGAAATAGAAATATTGTTTTCTATATTATTTGGCCATTAGATGAAAACAACCTTTTCTCCTGATATCTTCTTCTCTCTTTATTGATGTGGGATGTCTGAAGAGTACAATGACATTAGACGTGTACATCTTTGTGCAAAATTAGTTAATAGATCTGTCAGTCCTCCATGACCTATTTATAAGTGTTATTGATTTATTTCAGATTTGATATTCTCCTCATTTTTACTATACCTTTTAGTCTACTATAATATATTCATATATTACAACTATATTCAACACTGCTTTTTAACTTTAACTATTAGATTTGCATAACTCAATTAAAATTTAACATTAAAACTGCTAAATTCTACTGATTAAGAAATACGAACATACACAGGTGGTATAGAGGATGAACTAGGAAACAATGTTTTAATAAATTACACTAACCCTCATTAAGTATTTTCCTCTCTTTCTTTATGTCTGAGGAAAGACTTTTAAAAAAAATCAAAACGTCAGCAATTAAAGTGTAAATTTATTTTGGCGAAGCTGACCCAATTCCGATATCTTATTCCTTTAATATTTTTATATCAACGGTAAAAAACTCGTTATTTTTTTATGTACATATATACATAAACAAATAGAACAATTTTAAGAAATAAAATTTGCTTGTAATGTACATCTGCAAATCAATATAAAATCTAAATATTGTTTCAGCGTAGCTGTTTTGAGTTAAGCATTAAATTAAAAAGGAAAATAAGGTTCCACATAACTAAACTATATCTGAATATCATATATGTTTACTTGCCCAGAAATGTCTATTCTTGATAATTAATTCTGGAAAATATGGCATTATTTGGTGTATTTGGGGATGGATACTGTATTTGAAGTTAGAAGGTAGTTTTTGCGTACTCCAGAGCTCGGTCAAAGTTTACTTGGATTATGATATTTAACTTGTGTATTTTAGATTTTTTTATATCCTACAATGTAATTTTCAATGTAGGTAATTATTCCTAATGGTAATGAAATATAAAAATGAACGGGTGTTTAAAGCATTTTATAAAAGTTTTTATTAGAGTATTATAATGTCTATTAATTAATGTAGTCACCATTGTTTTTCCAGTTAGAAACACAAACACTAATCTACTTCTTGCCAAATTCAGTCTGCAGTAATACAAATGCAAATGGCCGACCGTTAGAAGGGTTGTTTCATGGGTTCAACATGCTGATGAATGACTTAGTCCATATCGAAGGGAGGAATGGTGGAACAAACTCGGCCGTTAAGACTTGAGTTATCTGCCAGTTAATGGCTAAGTCTTCCCTGAGACTGTTCTCTGATAAGAAATCAATCCCTGTATATGCCACAGGTAAAAACTTGGTAGAATAGTCACTTTGTCAGCAACTGTTCTGAGTTTCAGGCATCCACTGTAAGGTATGCAGTTTGATTATTTATAACACATTAGACATTAGATTTTATATTATGTCTAGTAAAGTATTAATATAATAGAAGGTTTATATATATATATATATAACTTTAAATTACACAAAGCACGACACAGAAAAGAGAATACAAAGAAAACTTACAGAATTCAATATTTCGAACTGTTGTTCGTCATCAGGAGAGTAGACTAGAAGAGTGGACGAAGTGAGAGAGATCTCCCCACGTCGAAGAACGGGGCGCGAATGAAAAAATAAAGAGTCAACCGAAGAGAGCAGCACTAGCGTAATATATATATATATATATATATATGCCGACGTTTCGATTTTATTTAAAACCTTTTTCATAGGCCTACAAACAAAGTATGACAAGAAATCATATATAAACATCAACAATGAACAAATCAACAAATGATTTCTTGTCATCCTTTGTTTGTAGGCCTATTAAAAAGGTTTTAAATAAAACCGAAACGTCGACATTGAGAGTTTGATTTTGATCCTGGAAAATTGACCGAATCCCGATTACATTATACACATATTCTATCCAACGGTTGATATATTATTGAATTATATATATATATATAATATATTATATATATATATATATATATACAAATTTGTCACAATAAGATTGATAGAACCATTCAGGTAACTCACCACTTTAGTAAGATAATCGCTCTGAGGCCTATCGTTTGTCAAGTCGTCATAGAGTAAGTGAATACAAGTTGTAGGCAGGTTATAAATCCACTTGTTAAAATTCTAAAAAATTATGAAATTTATAACCTGCCCACAACCTGTATTCACTTGCTTTCTGATGAATTATAAATATATATATATATATATATATATATATATATATATTATTAAAGAGTATGCCAATCTTAATTTTTGTTCGTTTTTTATTTAATTTCTCCAGTTTTCTAAGCTCGGTTTTTAACTCTTCAGGTAAATTAAACACTAACTCTCCGAATGATTTATTCTTGAGCTCCATAGTAGTAATCAAATAATACACTCTAAACCTCACTACAAAAAAAGAAGAAACTATACATTAAATTATTCCAACGTTTCGGTCACTTTGACCATCTTCAGGGATTTACAATATGACGATTAAACAACTTAACTCAAGAAAAAACACTAACAATAATTATTACAAACAATCTAGTCGCGAATTATTACATAGCTAACATAATGAATTGACAACATCAAGACAACGAGGAGGTTCCAAAATTTCAGGTTTTCCAGATCGATTCATCCAAGATCCAAATTTTGGAACCTCCAAGATTTGTAACCTCCTCGTTGTCTTGATGTTGTCAATTCATTATGTTAGCTATGTAATAATTCGCGACTAGATTGTTTGTAATAATTATTGTTAGTGTTTTTTCTTGAGTTAAGTTGTTTAATCGTCATATTGTAAATCCCTGAAGATGGTCAAAGTGACCGAAACGTTGGAATAATTTAATGTATAGTTTTTTCTTTTTTTGTAGTTAGGTTTAGAGTGTATTATTTGATTACTACTATGGAGCTCAAGAATAAATCATTCGGAGAGTTAGTGTTTAATTTACCTGAAGAGTTAAAAACCAAGCTTAGAAAACTGAAATTACAAAGATTACGAGGACATCGAAATATAGTGGTGAGTTTCTATTTCATTTCTGAGTGTTCTTTGTGTCAATATAGTTTTATATATATATATATATGTATAATTCTATCTTTTTTCGACCACAAAAAATTACTGCAATCATCAGAGGTTATTGATGGTTGGTCTACACAAACAAACACTTCACTTACGCCAACGTTTCGCTATATTTTTATAGCATCATCAGGGCTTTACAAATAACAAGATATTTGTTTTATAAAAAAAAAACAGACATTGCCAATCATAGTAAACTTTATTGCAATATTATAAACGCTTAGTTTTTCTGGACAACCTGTTATAACCTGTCGTATAACCTGTCTTATCAGTTTTAATATTTACTACTGTTTTCGTTGTGTCTCTGTATCGGACGTTTATCTTGTTGCTTGTAAAGCCCTGATGATGCTATAAAAATATAGCGAAACGATGGCGTAAGTGAAGTGTTTGTTTGTGTAGACCAACCCTCAATAACCTCTGCTGTTTGCTATAAATATATATATATATATATATTGAATAATTAACAGTATTTTGCTGAACTCAATTTTTTCACAAGTTTTTTAAGTATTTAAATTTTTTTTTTCTTTTCTCCATCCGAACGTTGGAGAATATTTATTAGGATAGATCCGACATGTTTCTACTGGCCTCCAGTCATCCTAAAACAACTGGGATTTGACTCTGACAAAGACCACTTGTTATGGTTGAAAGTTCTTATTTTTTTTTCTCATTTCTTATTGTGGTTTGAAGGTCGATTGTTATTTCTCGTGTTTATTGTAAAACCTTGTTATATACATATGTTAAAGATTTCTGTATATTGATTTCACATATTGATTAATTTAATAGATTTACATATTTTGGGGTCCTCTAACTCCATTTTTGATACTAAGAGGAAATTTGATATTAACCTCGATGTGGTTCATGAGTGGATATTCATAAAAAAAAAAATTATAAAACACACTAAAAGGCAGACCAAAGTAACTAACTATTGTGGTTGTTAAACGTTTCCTCTACGCTATTTTATATTAAAATGCAAACGAGATATGTGTTGGAAAAAATAATATAATATATAAGTTGGCAGAAATTTAAAAAATACTGCAAAACGGATTTATGAAATTTGTATGTATAGGGCAGATTGCCAACTGGAGGGTTTGAAGAGACACTACTCAGGCCTCACTATTTCACATTTTTTTTAGCCTTGCCTAATAAAACTAACACAATTAAAGTGTGGTCAACACCAACATAGAAGTGTATTACGCCAAGTAGGTGGGCGCTTAGACCTTCTCTGAGTGTCTGCCCAGTGCGTTGATTTTATTATTATCATTAGTTGTTAGTTGGTAAAATGAATGTTATTTAATGAAGTATCAGATTGTGACAGAATAAAGTTTCTGTTGGACATTTTGAAAGCACTCAAGCACTGGTGGGCCAGTTTTACTTGAATTCAACGTGACAAATGTAATGTGACAAACCGAAAACGTAACAAAGAGAAAAAAGAGTATTGTTTTGCTCTCAGAAAAAAACCAATGATATGAGCTTTGAGACATTAGAAGCAAGAATAGAGTTAAATAAGGTTAAAATTCAAAGTAGAAAGTTAAAAATAGTGTTTGTAAGGTAACAGGGCTAGGTTTAATAAGTTTCTAAGGCAATAACTATCTGTCCATATAATACTGGGATAAGTGAATAATACAAGGTCACGAAACAAAAAAAGTTTTTTAATTCAACTATGCGTTTTGAACACTTCGTTCATCGTCAGGTAAACATCCCATGGAAGGAGTGGAGGGCCGAAAACCGTCGAATGTTCACTGAACTAAAGTCAGTCCTTCACTCCTTCCATTGGAAGAAGATATATATATATATATATATATACTTTTTTTCGTTGGAAATACGATCCAAAACGGACAAATATAGTTCAATATAAACAAAGAAACATAGATCAAATCAGAAGAACACACTTACAGTCTCTAATTATGGTTTGAACCGTCTTCAGGAGAGATAAGAGAGGGAAACCAAGCGCACTGGATCAAAGACGGTTGGAGATCAACAGTGTTGCCGCATGCGCGCCCGTTCACAGAAAATAAGGTAGACAGGAATCAATTTATAATTAATTTATAATTTATAATGGAAATGAAAACAATAAATATATATAAGAAAAAATTGAAAAAATAAGGGAAATTGATACAGAGAAATTGATACATAAACAAAAGTACTGACTAAGCTATGATAAAATAAAATAAAACTAAGAATACAAATAATAATAACAAATTATAATAATAATATAATTATTATTATTAATATAATAATAATAACAATTTGTTGTTATTATTATTTGTATTCTTAGTTTTATTTTATCATAGCTTAGTCAGTACTTTTGTTTATGTATCAATTTCTCTGTATCAATTTCCTTTATTTTTTCAATTTTTTCTTTTATATATTTATTGTTTTCATTTCTATTATAAATTATAAATTGCTTCCTGTCTACCTTATTTTCTGTGAACGGGCGCGCATGCGGCAACACTGTTGGTCTCCAACCGTCTCTGATCCAGTGCGCTTGGTTTCCCTCTCTTATCTCTCCTGAAGACGGTTCAAACCGAAAATTAGAGACTGTAAGTGTGTTCTTCTGATTTCTCTATGTTTCTTTGTTTATATTGAACCATATATATATATATATATAGAGTCTTGTTTTCCCATTTTCTTATTGTGGTTTGATCATTTATATTTTATATGCTTATATATTTTTATATATTTTCATTATATTATATATATATATATATATATATTTATAAATATAA
Organism: Hermatobates lingyangjiaoensis; assembly: GCA_026182355.1. Classification (NCBI taxonomy): domain Eukaryota; kingdom Metazoa; phylum Arthropoda; class Insecta; order Hemiptera; family Hermatobatidae; genus Hermatobates; species Hermatobates lingyangjiaoensis. The sequence goes on along the minus strand of JAPFBL010000180.1, from coordinate 371,991 downwards.
TTGAAAACAAGAGCGAATTCTGCATTGACAATACTTTTAAGTAAAGTGTTTAGGAAAAAAAAGAACACTTACTTAAAAGAATCATCAATGCAGAAACTGCTCTGGTTTTCACTAACATTCAAGAAGTATTCAAGAAAATTTGCTGCTTATTTATACCAATATTTATATATGTATATGAACGTGAAAAGTATTTAAAAGTACAACCAAGGCCTTTTTAATTAAATAGTTTAGTGATTGGCTTTCTTTTCACTTGTTTATTTGTACGTTCCTGTGTTATACATATATTCACTTGTTTGATGAAAGACAAACGTTTGGATGTTTACCTAGCGATGAACATGAAGTGTTCGCAAGGTGTAGTTTGAATGAAAGAACTGCTTGTGTGTGGAGATTTTGTATTATCTACTTACCATCGTATAAGGAAATACCACAGAATTACGGACTAGACAACCAAGTTGTACATCTAAGTCGTCTATCACAGGGTCAATTTCTTCAATCCTTTACATATCTATCACAAGTCACTAGAAGTAATACGGACCACTTTGACTAATAAAGTCGTACAAGTGTCTGTAAGAATTTATAATTTTATTAAGTACTTTTTCACTTGACAACACTTACTGTCCAGCCAAACTACAATCAGTAGTATAATAATTCAGCATTATTGGTATTTGTTTTATGGCTATTCATTAGTTCATTTGTAATTAGTAATTAAATTAGCATACACCTCATACCCTCATACACCTCACCTCATACACCTCATACACCTGGTCACTCACTTCGTTTGCCTTCAAGGAATTACTACTCGTCTTATGCTTGGAGATTAATATACGAAGAATGAAAGTTGTTTTAATAAATTATAATAATCAAATATGTACAAGTTAAATTATAATGCTTAAAAACTGAACGTAATAATAGGTTATATTAGTATTAACTGGTAGATACCGGAGTTCTTTGCGTAACTGTGTTGTCATTAAAGTGTTTGATTTGGTAGCTGTTCTCATTGATAAAGATGAGCAGGGATTTGGCTTCTCCCAAAACAGCAAACATCAGAGACTGGTAGTAAATTCTCCTTCACTCTTCATACATCCCCTGAGAAAATAATGATCAGTTTTTTGTAGAACATCATATGTGTATAAGTGATAAGGTATGAAATAGATACCATATCTGCTTATAAGTTTTAACAGCACTTGAAACTTTTTGAACCTCTGAAAATAATATCAGGTATATTTTCCAATGGATTTATATCTACTGGATCTGTAGTTCAATAAAGCATAGCACGACTGAGGAAGGAGCCATCGATATACACAGCCTGATTTGACATTTTTACTATTCAAATTTTACCAATAACTAATTCAGATATACTGCAAGCTACAATATGATTTGCTATAAATACTAACTTTTTAGATAGTACCTCATCTGTTATAAGCAATATTCGTGAAGCACAATAAAAACATGCTTGCGAACACAAACATTTATGTTTTTACAAGATTACTGCGTGACCGTATAATAACATAAAGTTATAGGAAGCGAAATAGAATAACAGAAGGTACTCAAGCAGATATCTGATTCCAAACTGCAATGTAACTTTGAGACCTAAGCGAAAGTACACATTAGATCCTTGAAGGTAAACCTCTTAATTCTTTACTCAACCAAAATTTTAAAATATTCGTAATTATTATTCTTGATGTGTCTCCTCTTTTAATTATTTTTACATGATTCTATTTTTTATTTATTTTTATAGTTTTTATTTTTTACTTGTATATACTATTTTAATTTAAAATTATTTGGGAATTATTTATTTTTATTTTATTTTATTGTTCATCTTATTTTTTATGTCTTTATTATTATTTAACTTCTTATAATTACTTCATCTCTCTCTTCATTCTGCATGTTAGCAAGACTGCTACAGTTCTCGTGAAGAAGAAACATAACATTTGCTTTGCATTCTGACTGGATTACTACTCTCTTGATAACAAAAACAGTTCACTTATTGAAGTTAATTTTTGTATTTTAAGCTCCATGATTCTTCCTATGATATTATTTAATATATATATATATATATATATAAAATAAATTCAAAACGAAGGAAACACGCAGACATAACTCACATCGATATTTCGACCATCGTCGTCATCAGGAAGTGTGAAGAGCGAAGAGTCCCGCAGGAAGACAGGGCAGCGACTCAGTCAGGAACTTGACCAAATTCCGATTAGATAACTCATCCCTTCTATCAAACTATATATCTATAAATATATACAAAACTGAAGTTTATCGGGACTCGGTCAGTTCATCAGGTTTAAATTAAACTCTCATTGCCAACGTTTCGGTCTTTATTTAAAACCTTTTTCATAGGCATAAGTATGAATTTTGAAATAGAAAAACCAATTATTACATTACTACAAATTATTTTACAAAGAAAAGTAGTATATGATTTTTAACAACAACTGTAGTCTGAATATAAATATTTATATCAATGATCAAACCGCAATAAGAAAATGGGAAAACAAGTCTTGTTTTCCCATTTTCTTATTGCGGTTTGATCATTGATTGTTATTTCACGTGTTTATGTGAAATCTTTTATATATATATATATATATATATATATATATATATATATAAATAAATAACACATGACAACAATGTCACCGCCCTGCCTTCTTGCGAGACTCTTCGCTCTTCACACCTCCTGATGACGACGATGGTCGAAATATCGATGTGAGTCATGTATGTGTCTTTCTGTGTGTTTCCTTCGTTTTGAATTTATTTTATATATTATATATATATATATGGAATTAAAGTATGCAGCAGCTTCTGCTCATACTGCTGAAGATGACCAAGGTGTGGTCGAAAGCTTGTTTCAACTCAGTGTTTTTGTGTTTCATTAAAATTGTTTGATATTGGTTTTCTCAATGTCTCTGGCCCAGCATATATGGAAGTTGCCTCAGCATCACCGAATGATAGTAAGAAAAATCGAGGCCATCAGCAAAAAGGTCGTCAATGCAGAAGCTGCTGCATACTTTAATTCCATTTGTCTTCAAGAAGATTTGCTGCCCACTTATACTAATATATATTTATATATATATATATTTGTAAAAGTTGGGAGCAGTCCTTCTTCAATACATGCTTTTAAAAACTGGATGTCTGTTTCCACTTGATTTAATTTTGTCTTATATTTTTCCAAAATACGAAATTTTTTCTTCAACTCAGAACTCAACTTAAAAATTAATTCACCATAATTTCTTGTTTTATTATTGAACATGTTTCGGTGTACGTTCACCATCTTCAGCAAAACACACGATTAATTACAATTACCTTAACAAATGAATCTAATAGTTAAATTACATAATGTAATGTAATTTAACTATTAGATTCATTTGTTAAGGTAATTGTAATTAATCGTGTGTTTTGCTGAAGATGGTGAACGTACACCGAAACATGTTCAATATTAAAACAAGAAATTATGGTGAATTAATTTTTAAGTTGAGTTCTGAGTTGAAGAAAAAATTTCGTATTTTGGAAAAATATAAGACAAAATTAAATCAAGTGGAAACAGACATCCAGTTTTTAAAAGCATATATATATATATATATATATATATATATATATAGAGAGAGAGAGAGAGAGAGAGAGAGAGAGAGAGAGAGAGAGAGAAAGCATTGGACAAAACATAGGTAATTTCTTTTTATTCCTATATTCATCATTCATGGCAGTTTTGCAATAAATCAAGCGGGTACTGAAACATCATGCAATAGGTGACATACAGTTTCATTTCAAAGCATAGATGGCTGGAGAGGGTAAGTTAATTTGTTAACGCTGCGGTGGGCCGGTATCTCATTAACCAGGGTAGGTGTCAACAGATTAAGCCAGGACCTATTTGGATTAACATTATGGTGATTTGACTACCAGAGCAACAACCAAATCAGATTTGCACTTCTATTTCCATAACACCAATGCATCAGGTCTTTATAGTTCAGTTCACTTTTTGTATATTTTATTTTCCCGTTGTTTTAATACTTTAAGCTCTCTGTCAGCTATATCAGTATTAACATTTATGATATTTTCTAGACAATAAAATTATATCTCAAGTCTTGATTAAAAGAATAAGTCGTATGAAAAGATTTAAAAATTCCTCCATGTTGCATTTATAACTTTATTATTTGATTTGCATAATTGATTTTTACATTTCCATGTTTGTTTCACCCAATACGACCTTTATTTTTCCTCATCCATTTTTTTCAGTTTTATGAACAATTAAAATTACTCATAGGTATTTGGATTTGTTATGGAGTATATTTTCATGCAATCAATATACCACAGTTTTTTTTATCATGTGTTGTAAAGTATCATATGGTGCCAAAGCACAGCAGGATTTTTAATTAGAAATATTAATTGGAGGATTACACATTTGAAGTAATAAGTGTCTTTATCAAATTTAGTAGAGTTTTTGCTTTTGTATATTCTTAAATTAAACGTCTTCACGTCATCTCATATTGTTTACATGTCTTTCCATCTCTCGTATAATAAATGTGGAGTCCTGAAGTAGATCATGAACTGAAATCTTCAGTACTAACACCAGGACGTAAAGCACTTAAATTGACATAACCGCTACTGCAATAAACTTAATTTATAGCCCCAATATTTAGCAATTATTATTTTGCCAACTACAGTACTAGTTTATTCGCAAGACTCATAGATAGGTATTAAATTATATTGTGATTGTAGCTAATTTGATATTTTTTTTAAATATATATTCATATATACAAACCACAATATGAGAAGGAGAAAAAAATACTAAGGTCTTTCAACTGTGACAAGTGGTCTTCGTCAAAGTCAAATCCCAACTCTAACAAAGACCGCTTGTTACGTTTGAAAGAACTTAGTCATTTTTCTCAGTTATTTTTGTGGTTTGAACATAGATTGTTATTTCTCCTGATTATTGTGAAATCTTACTATCATAATATATAGATATATATATTGATAAAAGTATCGACCGTGGAATAGAAACAAAATTAAAGTTTATTGGGACTCGATCAGTTCTTCAGGTTCAAATTAATATCTTAACTGTAAATAATTGCACCTTTTCAGTATGTTAGATTTTTGAATGATTGAATTATTTCTTATATTTCCTCTGTTTTGTAGGCCTATGAAAAAGGTTTTAAATAAAAAAAACCTAAACGTTGGCAATGAGAGTTTAATTTGAACCTGAAGAACTGACCGAGTCCCCATAAAATTTAGTTTTGTATATATATATATATATATAAAATATATATATTATATATTATATAATATATATATATAACTTTATTTATTTTTCCACACTATGGTAATATTAAAGCAAATGTAAGAGATCAAATTTCCAAGCATTTTGGAGGTCTGTTTTTTTATATTCGTAGAATTTATTTAAATGAAAAGGGTATACATATAGGAATCCTAGAATGTTGCAGTTGAAGTTAATAAACAGAAACTGAAGCCAATTACAAAGTTTTCAACAAAACAGCCATCTAATTTGAAACATTATCTTGTTAATTTTGTATACAGTGATTAAGGAAAAGTAATATATATTGATCCACAATATTCTAAGGCAATATAATTTCATCAAGAAGTTTTACATTTCCTCACTTAATATAAATATATACTAATAAATAATCTCTTTACATACCGTAATAAATGAATTGTGATAAATAATTTTTGTTTATATTATAATGGTTTAGTAATAGTACGAGTGTGATTATACACAACACATAAACACTACTTCTATGAGCTACAAATGTGGTTAGATTTTACAAAAAAAGGTGATATATTAAACAAAAATAATCATATTCTTCTGAAAGATCTGACAAGATGGTTCTAGGAAATATCTTGACAGGAGGAAATATGTTTATATATATATATATATATATATATATATATATATATATATATTATATATATATATATATAAATGTATATATAAACACAGGACAGGACAGATTCCACTTAAAATAAAGTGTGACACATGTGGTAGACAGAAACATAACAAAGACTCACTTTTCAATATTTTGACCGTAATTGCGGTCATTTATCATGAGTTTAAATGATAATAAAATATATGTAGAAGTTTATTTAAACATGTTAAAATTCAAAGAAGGTATAAAGTAAAAATTTTTACAGAATATGTCAATCATTTAATAACATATGTATTTATTAATATTTATATAATATTAGGTAATTTAATAACATATTTAATTTATGTCGTAAGTTAAATCCAGTTTTTTACATTTTATTTTAATCTTTAATAATTGAAAACTTTATGGCTTTTTTTGTTTCTAAAACTGAGGAAGTAATGTTTAAATGATGTATGCATGATTTTTGATGTGAGTCTGAAAACGAATTTAAAAAGGGATATTAATTTTGGCTTTAATGAAGAGGAAAGATGTAAACAGTGGTGAATTCATTTTGACATATGAACAGGACAAATATTTAGTCATTTATAACGACAAGGACACTAAAGCGGTGCAGATAGGGTTGTTTAGGGTGGCTTGGTGGGCAGTTGAGATTAACGACGGACCTCGTTCATCGGACGGCATTCTGTTGATAGAGGGCACTGTATTCGCCAGATAGAGCCCCAAAAGCCGGGCCAAACCCACACGAGTTGTTTTTATCCACCCACTTGGTGACCGGAAGGAACTCCACTAGGCAAAGATAAATTTACAACGGGCTTTTATGCTCAATACACTAAATATTCACTCACATTGACCATCTCAACCAAACAAACCTCCCTATTATCTGCTTGTTGTGGCTGAATAATCAAATATCTCATTGGAAATACTTATCAAAATAAAACTTACAATATCATTTTTTTTTTCAATTTTTGTTATTTAGCCTTCAAACATTTGTATTGTGTTTTTGAGGTATAACTCTTAATTAGATGGTACTTATATTGGGCAAATACTAGCTTTATCATTACATAGAACTTCGGTAGCTTTATCTGTAAAATAGAACAGTTTTAAGAAAATAAGTCACTGACATGTACTCTTTACATTAGACAAGATTTGTTTAAAGATAGGTATATTTCAAAATAATCACATTAAAAATTTTTTTTAAAAAAATTCTACAAAACTTTACAAACTCTCATTATTAACACACAAAACTTTACAAACTCTCATTATTAACACAAATTGATAGAAACAAAAATAATTATTAAAATGATCCTATGAAACGCACTTCATGACATTCATTTCTAGGGGTTAAAATAAATAATATTCTTTGAAAAATGGATATTTTATTCAATGGTTTGTTTAGCAAATATTAATAATTGTGATTATTAATCTCATTCTGAGGTAAAATGGATAAACCAACAAAAGTCTCCACACAAATGAAGTTTTATCCAACGCGTTTCGAACACTTTGTGTTGAATAAAACAATAAAACAATTCGAAACGCGTTGAATAAAGCTTCATTTGTGTGGAAACGTTTGTTGGTTTATCCATTTTACCTCAGACTGAGTAAATACCACACAATTACGGATTGCACAACTAATGATTATTAATCTTTTAGTTTAATAATCATTACCTTAAAAAATTTATTGTTCTTAAATTAAGTTATTAAGGCAAAATATTTTTTGATATGTACCCATCAGATAAATTGACTATACCGTAATTAATGTGAATTACCTATTCCATACTGTCCTTTATTTAGCATATGCAATTAGATCGTTTAAACAAGAAATTATCTGTAATACAGAATGATTATTTAAAATATTTAGCACGTAGGACTAGTTGTAGTAAAACGTACCCCATAAATATTAAAACTGAACTAACAAGGCAAAACTACAGAGAAATAATCAAAAATAGTGTAAATTATTTTCTACTGAGACCAAAAAAAAGAAATAAGACTGTATCAGATAATGTTCCCTTAAATATGGTAATATTAGTATAAAGCATATTGTTCTTTCACACGTACAATACAATCACATACATGAGACATCACACTATAACACAGCGTTTCCCAAAGTGGGCGGTACCGCCCCCCTGGGGGCGGTGGTTTGATATGGGGGGGGGGGGCGGTAACGCAAAAATAGGCGGTTGGGGGGCGGTAACACAAAAATATGCGGTTTGGGGGGCGGTAACTAAAAAATAGATAGTTGGTGGCGACAGTGTAGCTAATGTAGCAGCGCGCTGCTACAATACTTACACCGTCGTCCCAAACTGTTGGCGGTAACCATCAAAAACCATACAAGGAATAAAAATTAGAAATAAGAATATTAAAAGATATGTCGCTCTTTTACCTGAGGATTAAGGGGTCAACCCCGGTCGAAAGTAAAAGAGAGTTTTCGGTCAAAATAAAGGGAATAAAAAGATAAGCTGCTCTTTCACCTATGTCATATGGATTAAGAGGTCAGCCTTGATCGGAAGTAAATGAGTTTTTGGTCGAGATAAGAATAAAATGATCGTTACCTATATAAATAGTAGACCGCAATCTCAATTCTGTAAAGATAGATTGTGGCTGTAGATTGCATGACAGCTAGAGGATGGTTTTTTTACTCTTTCTTACTGTACTTCTTTATTTCCCCAAACATCCCTTTCTGGACATTAGTCCTTTTTTATGGGTTAGGGGGCGCTGGCAGGCTATTCTAGAAGACAAGGGGGCGCTGGCAGTCTATTCTAGAAGACAAGGGGGCGCTGGCAGTCTATTCTAGAAGACAAGGGGGTGCCAGCCTGAAAAAGTTTGGGAAACCCTGCTATAACACACTCATCCTAATTCGTGAACTTATTTTATTGAAATTAGGTATGATGGAAACATTTGTTTCTGTTGAAAACAATTAGTTATATAACATTCCACCCGTGGGCTATACTATTGAATTTATTAGTATTAATGCACTAACTAAATGATAAATTACAAAATTATCCAAATTTTCTATCTTCTAAAGAATTTCTGTTTCCTTAAACATACATTTTGTCTTTCGGATGTAATCATTCTGATAGCGTCTGTATTTACACTATTTATCCTGTTTTGTTTAAATTTATGCCTTGACTTTTCGATGCGACATGAAAAATAGTCAAGGTCCAAATCCAACTGTGCAGGAAAGATAAACGAGATACCATTTTTACTTTATGTATAACATCATGAGACAAGAAGCATGAGATAATAATAATATCTCTGGTGGACTTCATTAATATTACAAAGGCATGATATTGGGTTGATAAACTGAAGAGACTTGATCTAACCACTAATCAACACCTAATTGTCCTGAAACAATCCATCTTAATTACAATTATTTGTAACGTAAATTAATTAAATTTAACGTTAATCTATTTATCGTAATTGAGCAAACTTAGAAGGATACTTAAGATGTTAATCGTAGCAATGGAAACACAATATGATCATGGATTTATTTTAGTTTTGGGAAACAAAATCAATTCTAAGGGATTTCTTTTTATAAAATAATCTTGTAGTTTCCACCAATGCTGTCTCATTTAAAATTTAATAATTTAACAATGGAGTTTGGCAATTTTAGACGTGAGAGATTTCTTTATTTAGCATATCGGTACTGTGTTAAACTATCCATATATATATATATATATATATATATATATATATATATATATATATATATATATATCAGCTCAAAAACGAAGAAAAGCAACACACTGAGAAACACATAATCGAGGTCGGTTGCAGGGACGGCTTCCTGCCGTTGTGTTTCTCGCGTGCTTGGTCGCCCATTCTGTTTTCACCTGGGGAAGGATCATCCGAGGGTTTGAGTTTGTAAGTGTGTCTCTTTCTCTGTGTGTTACTTTTCTTCGTTTTTGAGCTCATTTTTATCCAGTTTGGATCGTTTTTTTCGTATTTTAAGTGAAATATATATATGAATAACAATCAAAATAACACCTGATGTAATAGATGGATTAAATTAAATTAAAAGAATCAGATATCTTTTTCATGCATATAATATATGCATTCAATAGGTCCTGGTACAGAAATTCAAAAATATTTGTATTAAAAAAGAAATATATTGAAAATACTAAAATTATAATTTCAATAATATAATAACAATATTTTAATATATAATTATTTTTCGAAAACAATTGTATAACATGGTCTTATTATGTGTACTATGTTTTAATCAAATTTTTAATAATCCCACCGACGTCAGAACCATGAAGTGATTTTTTCCTTACTACTGACACGTAAAATCTAAAAGTGCATAAATATAGTTCGATGTATGTTAGTTATTTATAAGTAACATTTATTTGTAAAAACATAAACGATTTATTATGCAAAACATATTAAACAGTAATTAAATGCAATAATGTTGAATGTGAATGAACTAATAAGGTCATTTATGGACATTATTTACAGATATAACGTTTATTATCGTAATTTTATTTGATTGGTTGCAATCGCATTGCTTTAGTCAATGTAGTTCATACTCTGTTTCTAAACAACACATACATTACTGTTCTGTACGACGCCTGATTTCCTGCTGAGTTCAATAATATAATAATAATCGCAGTCTCAGTCAATATTTAGTATTTTTTATTAATTTATTCAGGTGTTTGAAGTGAATGGTTTTTAGATTGTGTATTTTTTATTTTATACTGACAGGATGTATTGATTTTGTTATTGAAATGCAAGATATACAAGGGACGAGTTACTTGCAGGTGAGTTACTTTGGGTTGACGGGCAATATTGAGTTCAGCGAAGGCCGGCGGTCCGGCTTCAAGCTCGACTTGCTCAAGCTAAAGAGGGAGGAGCTGCGCAAGGTGGGCGAGTGGAGCCCTCGCCTCGGCGTCAACATCACCGACCCTACGGCCTTCTACGAAACCACCTTCACCAACATCACTCTGGTCGTCATGACCCGCGAGGTAACGCTTTTAGTAAACCTTTTCACTCCATTATCCAATATTCATTCAACCTACTTCACCATTTCAAACGTCATTTTATTTTAGTGTTTATGTAATATTAGTTATTCTAGCTTTAACTTCAAGTATCACTTAATACTTCCAAAAATGTATGAGTGAAAATTCATTCCGCTCTTTGGTATAATTATAAACGCTTCTCCTCATTTCTCTATTTCATTGTGGTACCCATACAAGTATACTATCAGTGTAGGGGGCTAGGTTAGTTTAGTGGCAACAAACTCGCCTCTGAACTGGTAAGTCCCGGATTCAATACCCACTCTAGCCCCTCTATTTATTCACGTTGGAGGTAAAACGTCTAAACTATTACAAACAGTGCAGAATACGTGTGCACGCCTTATCGTAGTAGCTTTTTTTTATGCCCGAAATGTGGACATTAGGAGGGACCTGGGCCTGAAGACGGTAGAAAACTTTATAAAGCGCCTGACTTTTAATGAAGATTCCAAGATCCCAAAGCACCCCAATCCTATGGTAGCTTCTCTTTCCCCCAGAATTTAACAGATATACAAAAAAATGCAAAAAAATATATAACATTTACGGAAAAAAATTTATAAATCACCAATCCAAAGGGACAAATTTAAGACCAAACCACCAACAAAATGAGACAAGGATGAAGAACAAAACAAACTAACTGACAACACACTTACGAGCTAATACAGCTACTGAACTACAGCTAGAGGAACAGTAGAAGATCTCAGGTCTGGAACAGTTGCCCTGTACTACGTGCTATAGCACGGACACTCTCGCTGGTCGTTGGTAAACGTAAATGGTAAATGTTCAACCTATGTGTATTTTCTCGTGGTAGACTGCCACTGCAACTAACCTAACCTAACCTATACAATCAATGGAAGGGGAACTTACCTTTTTTTTATGTAGACACATCATAGGTAAACGCTTTTGGGTTTTACTTGTTTACACAAACTAACATTACAGACATAATTAAATTCAACATAAACATACACGTTTATAACACAATATTCCATATGTTTTATAAATTGTGCAATAAGCTAATCGATCAAATCCATCAGTGTTTTTTAACAGGTGTTATTTGGGATCCACTTGACTTTATTAAAATAGCATAAGTGAATAGAGTCTAAATGAAATATTACAATTAACAGATGAAAAATAACAATCAACAACCTTCTTATGATACACAAAATCGTGATCTCATCTATTTTTATATGTTGCATGAAATATAAATAATAAATTAAAGATTATCTCAATAGAAAGACTCTAACAGGAACGGTTGAAACGACTGTCCGTGTAACACCAAAACCTTTTCGGGAAAACACTTGAATAGTCTAGACAGTAAATTTAATAGTACTTATACTAGTGATAAAATAATTATCTAAAGGAAAAATAATTTTTTTAAAACCATTCACAAGGTAAGAGATATTCTCTTTTTATTAAACAATATACTGTCTTAGAACATTCAATACGCCTCAAATTGTGTAATAAACTCAAGTCAATTGGTTGGTTAGAGATTTATTTCTATACGTTCAGCTGAATCTTTTGTACTCTGTTATAAATTAACTGAAAACAATACTTTTACAAATCAGGCTCAAATAGATTATCTTCACCAAAATGACTGAATAAATATGATGCCTCAATTCATTATATCTACCATTTGCATTAAAATTACCATTTATCATTAAAAATACTAATAATAACCGAAACAATAATTCTATAATATAAGTAAGTGCAAATGAAAACAATAATTCTTGTTGGAATTAAGAGTTACTGAAAACAAGTTAATGAATTTAATTAGTCTGAAAGTCCTCTTAACGGCTTAGTCTGATTGCAAATGAAATTTAATAAAACCAATTTATATTTGGTTTTATTAAACTAGTATTTGTGGGATGATATAAATAAATAAAATAAAAATCATTCAATTGAAAAATGAGAAGTAATATTATATTCATATAACATACAGTAATGCTCCCTGAAAATCATAGTATTACCTCATTTAGTGAAACCTGTAGAAGTATTATATTTCATCCGTCCAGGCATGAAATTATGTAAAGAATGATCAATTCATTGGTATTCAATTGGTTAAATTTATCTCCAATTGTATATATTTCACGGACAAAGCAATGCAATTAAAAACATATTTGTTTTTCAAATGAACTAACAAATTATTTGTTCTAGCAAACACATTTCCAAGTATATACAATTAAAGAGTGTCCCAAAAACATAGTTACTATTGAAATAATGACATAACATATAATATTTGAAACAGAACACATATATACATAAACAATATATATATTTATTTGTAAATTTAGGGAGCAATCCTTCTTTTATGCATGTGTTGTTGAACAACCTTTGTACTGTGGCATGAATCAATTTCATAGTCGATCTTTCAATGATTTAGTCGATACCAGAAAGATTTAAATTAAAGGTGAGAAAACTTGAAAGATCGACTATGAAATTGATTCATGCCACAGTACAAAGGTTGTTCAACAAAACATATATATATTAATGATCAAGTAACAATATGAAATGGGAAAATAGACTATGATCTCTCAACTTTAACAAGCGGTCTTCGTCAGATTCAAAAAACACAACTGGTTATGACAAGAAAACAAACTGTTTATTGTGAAATCATGTTATTTATCCATACATAAGAAGATTTTGAATTCAGAGAAAATACTATATTCAGTAGACTGTCTGGATCTGATATCTGATTGGCTGTATGACGACCTGTTGTGATTACAAGCGTTCCCAAGACTTTCGTCTACTACGCTGTAAGTGGAAACAACACAAAACAGGCCGACGTTCATTTAAATGCCGCCCTTTGTCTGAACCCACTAAGCAAAGGGTGTCCAAGGTGGACCCCGCGGAGGCGGGCGGCACACAGGCTACGTCTAGACAGACGCACATCATGCTCATGTCAGTACCAACAATAACGTAATTTATTCCGTAAAAATAAATACTATGGTACACAAAAAACAGGAGGTCAGTCATTGGCATTTAATGACTAATTTAACCAGGACTAATACTTCCAGGCGTACAAAGATATTCTCCCTGGATCAAACTTAATACTACTGACTAGAAAAACTAACCTACTAAGAGGTACTCGGATATTCCCCCCTAGAACTAACTTACAACTAATAAATAAATAAATATATAAATAAATATATAAATAAATATAAACAATATGAAATGGGGAAAAAGATCATGGTTTTTTCCCATTTCATATTGTCGTTTGATCATTGATTAATATTTCAGGTGTTTATGTGAAATCATGTTATATATATAAAGGCATTGTTTTCTTGGCCACAATTAGTAATGAATACCATAGTTCTTCTCGAGATTTGATCACCGTTAATTTCTTAGAAACAACTCTTTACCTTCGTTTCATTTATATTTTAACAAACCCTCAGGGCTAGAACCGAAAAAGAAAGGAGAATTATCTTATATAAACAAAATATTTTATACAAATGTACAATCAAAGTAAGTGCTTTGACTTTATATGTAGAACATTGTGTCGATAAGATAATTTTCCTTTTTTTTTGGGGGGGGGGGGGGGTTTGTAGCCCTAAGGATGTCTTGAAATAAGGACGAATTGCTGGCAAAGAGATGATTTTAATTAATTAACGCTGTCCAAATATGGAGAAGAATTAATTTATATATATATGGGTTTCCGAGACGGTCTCCTGCCGTTGTGTTTCCGACGTGCTTGGTCGCCCATTCTCTTTTCTCCTGATAACGGATCATCCGAAAATTTGAGTTTGTAAGTGTGTATCTTTGTCACTTTGTCAGTGTGTTGCTTTTCTTGAGCTGATATACATATATATATATATATATATATATATATATATATAAAGATTTCACATAAACACGTGATATAAAAATCAATGATCAAACCACAATAAGAAATGGGAAAACAAGACTAAGATCTTTCAACCGTAACAAGCGGTCTTCGTCAGAGTCAAAAACCCAACTGTAGTTGACTCTGTCAAAGACCGCTTGTTACGGTTGAAAGATCTTAGTCTTGTTTTCTCATTTCTTATTGTGGTTTGATCATTTATATATATATATATATATATATATATATATATATATATATATATATATATATATAATATATATATATATCAGCTCAAGAAAAGCAACAGAGTTAGTTTGACTTAGCTTCAGCTACTCAAAGGGACTACTTCTTTATCAGACAGCCAATCAGTTTATGTACAACATGACTGATTTTAGTCAAATTATCCAAATATTTTTTTAAAGCAAGGATTTCTCAAAATTGACGCTACATAACAAAGCACTCCTATACAAAACATTACTGAGACCGACCTGGACTTACAATCTTAAATTATGGTGTTGTCCAAAAAACTTTCAAATATTCATGGAATACAGCAGTTGCAATCTAGAATCCTACGCACTATCACAAACGCTCCTTATTACGTCAGAAACTAGACCTATGAATTGCATTCATTCAAAATTAACTTCTCATCGTTATAAGTCATTTCACAAAAACTTTTTCTCTCTGTTTGTACGAATCCTTGCTTTGTTTACCTTCCCAGAATCCCCCAAGACAACTGAAGAAAAAATGGTCCAGTTATCTACTACTATGACAATATACTATAAAACAAAAGTTGAACAAGTGAAAAGTTGAACCCGTGGTTTCATTCTTTACTCATGTTCATCGAAGTTTTACATATGATTGTAACGCAGAAAATGCGTAGTTGTATATAAGGAAGTAAACAAAAAGCAAGGATTCAATAATATAATTAGCTATGGACTCATCATAAACTAAATAGTCATTGATATATACTCATATTTAGTTTAAATTTGCTCGTACGTAGAGATAAGCATTCGATTCAGCCTTGAATTAATATAGCTATATTTATGCGCATTTAATGCATGTTTCTAGCCCATTAACTGTTTACCCAAAACAGTTATGAATAAGTGTGCAGATATTATATCTGTTTGTTCTTTTCACTGTGTAAATGTTAGTATTTTATGTTATCTAAGGATTAAGTGAATCGAAATTACATCAAACTTCTGGCCACCAACGAAAGCGAAAAACTTCCATCCCAACCATTTTGCCAATTAAGTATACTACGTAGTATTCCCAAAATAATAAACATCATTTATCCAACAAACAAGTATATATGCTATTTTTTTATAACTATAAATCATTATTTCCTGAAAAACTAATATTCTTAGACGTTAATAAACTATAAAACTGTCTACTATAAACTATAAATAGCAATTTGCTTGGGATTGCATGACTTGTTCATTATTTCATTAAAAATCAAACTGTATGTTCTTTAAGATAGATTGTCTTAAAGTATCACCTTTCTTGTTAGGATTAGGAGAAAATATGTTGATGTCAAGATAGTAAGGCAGATAATCTTGTAAGTCCATCGTCTCAGGAAACTACTTGCCTTGCCTAGGGTACCTCTAGCTTTCCTTAAATATTCATACACTTTATATCTACGTCTGTATTTTATCATTTTTTGTTCTACAGATAGATGTAAATAGTCATGTTTGAAGTCAAAGTTGATATTACACTTTTTAGATAAAAAATAAAATAAAGAAATCATAAATAATAAAAAATAAATTTTTAGATAAAAAATAAAGATGATAATGTAATAGTCATTATTATACAATATTACACATTATAAAGTTGACGGGTAAACATTCTACGGAAGAGACAGATAATCAATATTATGTTAAATATTTTTCCCAAATAGTGTCAGAGGGGTCTATTTCTTCGTGACTTTTAACTTTTATTATAGCAGAGATTCCAGATTAATTATTATCGTTTTTGAGATAAACATTCCATTAAAAACCTACTCTAGGTTAAAAAAAATGTCCTCGTTTACAGTTGTACAGGATTTCAGGTATTTTTTTGAAGATTTCTACTCCATTTTATTTTAGTAAAAAAAATACCTGCCAATCTTTCCAAATTAGTGCAATAATAAACAATAAATGATTGCTAATATCCATAACAAGAAAAAAATGTTTTTTTCCCTTTTATAAGTGATTTAGAAAAAAACGTCAAGGAAAATGAAATTTTTTATTAAAACACATTTTTGTTTTTGATGTAATTGACTTCTAAAGTGGGATAGTAAAGTTCATTCAGTTTCGTAAGATTTTTGTAAATGTCGGTTACAGAGATAGTTAATAATACGTTATTAGTCCATCTATTTGGTCAAAAAGAAATTAATTTGACAAGTGAAGTACCAGGGGCAGTTTCTAGTTAACTAACTGTTTTCATCCAGTTGATTTAATCTGAGCTGCATTGTGGGGAGTACCCTTCCACCGTCACTCTGTTTACCTACCCACTCTCCCTTCAGCGTCAACAATAACTCCACCCTAGAACCTTGTATTTTCCCCTTTCTTTTGACCGTTCTACTATTTATATCAAACACGAAATGTTATTATAAAAACCATAGACTTTTGCAATATTATTGTTCACTTTTAATACAAATAGTTAAATATTAAGAATGATAAGAATTAAAAATTTATTAATACTCAAAAATATATGTTATAAACAAAACTAGATATGATTTTTTACTGAATAAAATGTTGTTTTTACCTACCATCGCCCTGATGCAAGAAAAGATTGTGGTTATTCGCTTATTTTAGTACTTTTTTTAGAGTGTTCATAATTTTTGGATTGTTATTCTTTTTATGTGTAACTTCTTCTTTTTTCACTTCATCTTCATCACTTCAGCTATGAAATTATTCATATCCCCCCCCTCCCTCATTTATTCATCAAAAACTTCAAAAACTTGGATAGCATCTTTTCTCTTATCTATCAAAAGTATACCAAATCCTTTAGGAAAATTGTGTCGACATCTCAGCTAACAAGCTTGTCATGCTAATAACCCTAAACTACATCACTACCCATTTCCACTGTAAGTCTCCTGAGGCATGATAACACTTTCTTCGCTTCCTTTAAAAGGCTAAATTTTACTCAGTTTGATACTTTCTATATCTGTTTTGTTCTACTAAGCAAACGTGCGTATGGATTATCACGGAACCTTCATCTACCTACTCGGCAGCAACATTAAAACTCTCACGATTTCAGTTCAACTGACTGTTTCCGCATTCCAATTTTTAACAAAATACCTGTTTCAACAACTTTTTAAGAGTACTAAAAAAAATTTTCTTCATTGATATAACACAATATCAAATGTCATAGTTTTTCCGAATCATGACTCATTGTACCCACTTCCTCGGCATACTGTATATTTTGATTTTAACAAGTTTTTTATTCTAATCGTTATAAGGTAGAAGGTAATTAGCTAATGAAAAATCTCTCCCATTGAACTGAAATACAGTAGTATTTACAAAATCCCATGTAGTTGTCATAAAATTAATATTGCTCAAACTGTCGAATCACTTTCACAGGTTTAACACGTCCCAAACAACACCAAGTTTGTCAGGTAGCAAATAGTTTGTTACTTCCCTTTCAAGCTCTTTGTTCCTCTTTTATAAACTTTACACCCTTTAAAATATCTCTCTTGCCTCCCACCCTTCTCAATACCAAACCAGATATTTTTACATCACTTTTTTCAGTATCAGTTGTATTCTGAAAGAGATCACTTGTATTAGTTGAAAGACCTTAGTCATGTTTATGATTTCCTCACTATGGTATAGACGTTGTTATAATATATATAATAAGGAAAGATGAAAACAATGGTAAACAGTGATAGAATCAGTCATAACTCATTTCTATATTTCGACGATGGCCGAATTATTTTAAGCAGCTCACGTCCATTTAAGTAGGTTACCTTGTCTGTGTTACCTTCGTTTTAACTTTTTCCTTATTTTTAATCCGTTGTATCATTAAAATAAACTGTTTCATTTAATTGCTGTATAACTAGTTTTTACAATAAAACGAAAAATAACAATCAATGTTTAAACTAAAATAAGAAATGAGAAAAAAAAAGATTAAGATCTTTCAACTGTAACAAGCGGTCTTCATTAAATTCAAATCTTAACTGAGATTTGTTGTTTGAATTATAAAATATCTCACTTTCAATTTCCACATTCCATCTTAAACGAACATCCCTCTTCTTCGTCCCATCTAGTATCATCCTGACTACAATCTTCGTTTCAAAATATTGACCCCAGTATGTGTTTTCGTTCTCTATGTATTGGTTTCTTCACTTATTTATCGGTCCAATGATCAGTCTATTAGTTGTAATTGATAGACAAGTACAGAATATTTATTTAAATTATATGGAAACGCAATAATTTAGAATATAAAATCAAGCGTGAAGGTCTACAATCGTAAAATAGAAAAGCATCATATAAATATCTAGATATTATTTTCTGACTGACTTTTTTTTAAGTGTTCTTTACTTTTTAACACTGTATGTTTTAAATGACTTTAACTCGACATATTATTGTGCATATATATATTAGCAACAGTAGAATTTTAAAATATCTTACTTCATATTAACGTCTAATTTCTGTTCATATACATTTTTAAACCTTTGTTTCTCTATAAGGTAAATATTTTATGAAGCTTGAGAATTCCTATGTGAGACCGTTGTCCCAGTCATTTTACTTTTGATATAATTTAAGAGTTGTGTATGCTTGGTATTCCCCTTACTAATGTTAAAACCCTGCATATGTTCATTACTTTAGAGGTCTATTATGCAAATCAAGTTCACAAGGACTAGAGAACAATGTAAAACACAATACCTCCATTCCAGTTATTTCACTTGCATTAATTCATTGCCAATGTTTTTTTTTTAAGCATATCTGAATTACTTTGTGGGGTAAAAAAGTCTAGTTGGTAATTAAAGAGAAACATTATTTTATTTATATTTTTTAATAACATGGTTTTATTTAAACAAGTGATTTAAATGTTTCAATAAATGTGCGTGCTCTGGCAACAGTGAATACCTGACGATGTTACCTTTTATTTAAAAACATTTATATTTTTAGGCATTTTTACTTCTTTATAGATAAAATTGAGTGTTTTCAAAGCCAAATATCATTACAATACATAAATATATTGTCTATAATAAGGAGCATAAAATCATCATATACAACTATTTATAATTTATTTATAAGTTATTTATTTAGTATATTAAAAGTTATAATTACTAATAATAACTGACTTATAATAAATATATAACTGGTTTAGAAATATTCAATAAAGTTAATTCAACATTGGAGGGTATTTGTAGGGTTTAGTTCAGGGGGTCAGGTAAGCTCAATGGTAACGTGCTAGCCTCTGAACTAGTAGGTCCAGGATTCGATATTCACTCTGGCCCTCAACTTTTCACGTACTAAATGAACAAATCTTAGCACGTCCTCCCTTGGAGATGACATTAAACCGTCTGTTTTGAGCGTGTGATATGTCAGGTACGCGTAAAATAAACTAGCAAACAACTAATTACAGGATACAAAAAACCAATTATTCTAACATACATATTGTTAATACCACTGAGGTCAGTATGGGTCTAACCCTTTAAGACGTAATAGTCATTTAAAGTCTCAAAATAATAATATTTGTTAGAAATACCATTGATGATAATTATTTGTATAATTCTACTTGATGCTGCGGTATATCTGTTAGTTTATGTACGTTGCTTTTTACTATACAATTTACATTCTTCATTATATATAAATGTTAGAAAAAAACTTGTGTCCCTTCTTCATTGTTTTCAAATGGTTAGGATAGATAAACTACTTCAACTTTCACGCTCCCAAAATTTTAAATTTTTAGTAAGACGACATCAATCTTTTATTTTCTCTTTAACGTATGAAAAATAATTCACTGTGTTTGTTGTTTAACGTGGTTGGAAAATAGCACTTTCTTGATCTCAGATTAAACGAAATAAAATATATTTCCCTTACACAGTTTTATGGTCTCTTTGTTTTTATGATGTTTTGATCTTCTCTTGCTATTTTGTAATTCAACATTTAAATGTAATCAAAATGTGTACCATGGTACTAAAAATCCCAATAAATAATATGGAAAGAAATAAAATTTACTGTAGTATTCATAGCAAGAATTCAGTAATTTGAGTTCATTTTTTTAAATTAATCTGTCATATTTTTTTATGACTATTTTTATTTTCGCAATATATTCATATGTGTGAAAATACTTGTTTGTTATATCCTTAAAACAAATATTCTCATTAGTTTAACAAATTTATTATTAAAGGTTTAATGAATTGTTTTCAAAACTAATATGCCTTCTCTCTGCAAGTATTTCAATTAAATGGAATTATTCGCAAATAGTTTTATCCTTCAAATGCATTGAAAATTCAAATTATATATACCCAGTTGAAATATATATCCATATAATTGTCCAATAAAATTGAAAAAAATAGTATATTAAATTTTATATAACACTTAATCAATTTACCAAAAATTAATTTGCTTTCCAAACCATGTGAATACTTACTTCATAATGTAATTACTAAAATGAAATATTAGGAGTGAATTTTATTCTTGAAATACTTATATTACTTAATAAAGTAATACACTGTGTGTGTGTGTGTGTGTGTGATGTGTGTGTGTGTGCGTGTGTGTGTTTTGAAATGTTTACATACAATCAATAGAACAATAGACAAACTACATCAATTTTACCTAGCGTATGTTGACTTACTATTACTATTCAACTGTAACAGGTACACAAAATAGTTATTTCTTGGGGAATTAATTCATAATGTATTACACCTTTCACAATTTCATGGGATAGTAACATTGACTTCTCTAAAGTGTTGGACATGCAGTCAAAAATAACCGAAAAATATTTTGTGAACAAAATATTTACTATTCGTATTAACTGATTTAACAAATATATGCTCAAATGACTATTGTACGTAGTATTGCACATACAACCAATATAATAGTAGATCAAAGAATATATAAGGTAAAAAATCTCATTTTTCAAAGTGTTTAATTATTAATTTGTTTTTGAAGGCGACTTTTTAATGCTCATGTTGATATATATAATATATATAATAATGCCATTCATAATTTATGCTAGAATTATTGATATAATTTCCGACCTTTACAATTTTTTCTTAACATGTATGCGTTTTGTTTAACTTCATTTATATGGCCACATTTGCTAGGAATCATTCACCAGCAAAATAAAATATTGAATTTTAAATAAGCCTGGATCAATATAATGAAGAATCTGGAATATGATTACTTTATCTAGTATGACCAAACATGTTTAGTTAGAAATACGTCTTTGTTAAGTACTTCAAATTCTAATCTTAAATCTATAACATATTAAATATTTGCCTCAGTTACAAATTTTATTACATGTGGTGTATAATACAGGCTGTGTTATTTGTTCAGTAAGAAAAAACTGCCTCTAATTTTGCAAAGTACATTCTTACGTATTATATAAAACCTAGTGTTCCAGAAGTTTTGAGAACATTTCAAAACTGAATATTTCAATATCTATTAATTATATAGAAACACTAATGATGTTTTTAAAAGATTGTAAACTCAAGTTATCACAACGCACGTCTATTTGATAGACCAATTCTTGCTAAACTCATTCGAATATTGCGTTCTCCATGAATGCAACCACTTAAGCTCATCCCAACGTTTAGACAATTAATTTTGGAAAAAAGCAATCTCAGGCTATTAGATTATAATATCTGATGGACAGGGATTGAGAAACTGATCATATTGCCCCGGACTACCCAATCCATCTGTCTGACAGTGCTGTCATTTCATTCTGTCTAACCCTAAGACTGCAGTGCGCTCAGGTCCTCCATCTTATATGAAAATTAACTTTTCAGACTTTCCTTCACACAAATTATTCTTTAACCAGCTATCCACAATATCAAGCTAAGTGTCACTGTTGACTGTTGTTCCTCTAAAGATGAAGGGTCAGTAGACAGCTCTCTTGCACACAGTACAAAACGCAGTCAGCTTTGGTGAATATCGCTAGTGTTTAAGAACTTTATGTGGGTTTTGTGTACCCCATATACAAGATTTATACTTCTTAAAATATATTACAGTGAATTAAAGTTTTCAAAATAATTGTAAAATTATTCAATTTTAAAAAAAAAAGTTTTTAAAATTCATATATTTGTCGGGCAGGGATCTTTTCCTTCAAAGATATTTTTCTGTAAATTACATTAACAATGAAAAAAATTCTTGTAAGTACTTTAAAATATAAAAACTTTCAATCTATCAAATATATATAAATTTTTATATATAAAAGTTTATATGAATATATAAGATATAAATATATTATAAAAAATATAAATTACAATACCTATATAAATTATAATATAATATATCAAAAAAAATATTATAAAGGAAATATATAAAAGTTTCCTTTACCAATTACTGTTTTAATTAAATTAAAATTTGGATTAGTTAAAAAATTGAAAAAATATTAATATTAATCAATATTATGTTCATTTAAAAATTGGAATAATATTAATAACAAATGTAGTTTAAATTGGATTAATTAAATGGTAAGCTATGCTCAGATTAATTTCTGATTCTAATTCAAAATTATTAGTTACCTTTTTCTTTTATGTAAATAATATAAATGTTGCCAGAATACAATAAAAAATGCTTAGTAAAATATGCTTTTTCCTTAATATAAAGAAATTAATCTCTAATTATTTAAGAATAAATGTGATGAAGTTTATCTTAAAAGCAATGCTCACATACACGTCTCAGGTTAAATATATGTGCGATTGCATTAAATATGTTTCTGATGAAGAGGTCTAAAGTATTATAAGAGTATGTAAACGAAGAAAATGTAAAGCCACTTAGACGACAGTGTGTGGGTTATATGAATTGAAGTTGAAAATACATCAGCTTAACAATTTTAGGGATGTCAACAATTGAATGTTTGCTTAGAATAAAATCCTCAGAGTATTTGGAACTACTGATGTATCAGATCAAATGAGGACATCTGATTTCATAAATCAATTGATGACGGTAATATTACCGCCACTAATGTTGGTGATGGTAATAAACTAAATGAGAGGATTTATTTGTGGAAGAATATTTAAGTATAATTTAAATTGTGATAGGTTTTTTTCGTGATGTTTTAAATGAAATATTTGCTATTTTCTTAGTTCTGCCAGAATGTAAATGGTTTTGAAATAAGCAAGGCAATGAGTTTTTTATCTGAATGAATAGAACCTTAGCATGTTAGGAATGTCTATAATTAAAGGATTTCATTCTGGAATCTATCAAAAAATCACCAATTGATTGGTTACCTATTAGACTTTAGAGCATTCAAAATACTGTTCCAATTTAACTTAATCGTAGAAAAGTTATTCTTATTTTGAATTTATTTATGATGATCTCTTATTCAGGTTGACAGACGTTAAGATATTAAGAAGTTACGATATAGAAACTTAAAAAAGATTGCATGTAATTTTCTCCAGCCTATATTATATAAATTTAATATTCAAGCATTTTGTCATTACCACAGAGGTTAGTATTATTAATATTAAACAAATAATATACCGTCTTACCTAGTACACTGCTGCTGAAGCTCTCGGACCGGTTTCGGGTGTCAGCCATCTTTAACAAGAACTGATCTAAGGAATCCTACCTTTCTCATTATGTAGGATGCCTTAGATCAGTTCTTGTTGAAGATGGGTGACACTCGAAACCGGTCCGAGAGCTACGGCAGCAGTGTACGAGGTAAGACGGTATATTATTTGTTTAATATTAATAATAAATTTAATGTATTAATATTGTTAATGATTTAATATTTAATAGTTCTTAATGTATAACATTATGAAGGTTTTCTTATCCCTTTAAGTTAATTATAAGATTACACAACTGGAATGATATCTCAGGTAAATCTATGTCACATACATATTGTTACTTCTCTAAAAAAAATGTGTAGGTGTTTTTGTATTTTTGCATAGTCTTAATAAAATAATGTGGACAAATTTTTATTATACCTATCATGAAAGATAATTTTATGATAGTAGTTAATGTTTATGTATATGTTTTGTGTCGATTAGAATAAACAAGAATACGACTAGAAGGAAGCTGTGAGAAAATATTTATGTATGACTTGAGAAGGACTGCGGAGAATGGAGAGAAAGGTCTTTGGTTGCGAGCAGGGTTATGATGTATGCTTTCCTATCACGTAAATCTTTTGAGGATTTCGTGTTATTCATATGGCAAGGTTCAGAGGAGAGAGTGATTTATGTGTCGGGATACATGGAAGGAGCAGAACAGGTAAGTACACCACGGCCATCTTGATGAGGCATTCACTCCACCTTCTTAACAGTCAATGTTTACTTTTGTTCTTTAATAATATCTACTACTCTTACTTGCTATTATTCTTAAAATAATAAAATTATTGTAAGAGTACTTTGTGAAATAAATTTGCATAACAATATTCCAACACCAGTAATTCTAACTACTTAACAAGCGCAACATAAATACTACAAACATAAGTTTTACTTCAATTTTATGTCCATAACACTAGAGCAGTACTATTACTGTTATCACCGTGACCAAATTACTCCGTATAATTTCTAAATGTTGGAGAAACCTACTTTACCCTGACCTGTAAATCTTCTGATACTGTTTTGTATTCACAAACAAATGTAGACCCTAAAAACAGCTGTGGTGGACTACATTTTGATTTGAAGAATCCTGAACTCAAAAAATGTTTAAATATTAAATATTCAAAAAAAAATATTTAGTTAAGGCTATGCAATTAACAAATTAGTACGCGATAATTCTTCTGCTTGCCTCAATGAACAAATCCCCAAGGGTACAACTTTTCTTAAATTTTTTAAAAAAAAAGTGATATTTTCTCCGTATTCCTATATTTGTTTATATTTCGTTATAGTTCTCTGTGTTATATTTTCAATATGTTTTCTACACTTAGTCTCTAGAGCAAATGTAAAGGCTCAGCCTAACCTTTAGAAAAAAAAATAACAATGAAATGTACCTGCCTTCTAATGTAAAACAGATGCACCCCATACCCTACCCACGTACATCCTATTCCCAGTCAGTTGTACCACAGACACTCACCCTTAAGTTCGTATTCTCTTCCTTATTTTGTTTTATTTTTATTTAGTACTATATTTACTGTATGCTATAGATAACTCTCTGGTGTCATTGTATTTTTTAGTTAATGCCTGAGGAAGAACACTACGTGTTCGAAACGCGTTGTTTATACCATTAAATTTTAATTTCTGGAGACCATTTCATTAACTTTTTACCCTACAATGAGTAAATACCACATAATAAGTCATTGCATTACTTTAGAAATTTCCTTGTTTTTTTTCTCTATTAACAATGCTCGTTTTGTTAACAGGTCAAGTTTTTTTAACTTTGGTTTATAATTGTTTAAATTATAACCATTTTCATCCCAGTCAGTTGTCTTGATAATAAATAAAAATAGTATAATGCAATTTTAAAAGTCTCAAAGACCCTATGTTCTGGATATTTACTAGCATTTGCATTTCTAATACCAATAAAGCTTTCATGATGAGTTGTTTTACGTGATTTTTTTTTCTTCTTTCAATATTTTGTAGTGTATTTTTCATCTGAATGGTCCATCTTTTCTGCCTTAGTACTTAAAAGTATAGTCAGAGAGATATTGTGATTGATTTCATTTCTACGCATAAATATTTTTTTCTTTAGAATATTTGAATCCAAAATGATCCCAGACGTACAAAAAACATTCACAATTAAGCTAGAGGAGAACAAGGGACAGATACGCACAGAGTGTTTCTGATTTTTGATTCAAACGTGGTCAGAAGTGGTAAAATAAGAAGACTAAACGCGCCCCTCAAACAATGAATCTACTTTATAAATAGTAGTACTATTTGTAGTGTAAGAAAGAAGTTTCAACCTTAAATTTTTTGAAATATTTTATACTTTCTAACCTGAAGTTAGTCTTTTGGTTTATAAAGACTAACCCTCCATTGGGTACAGCTGGCATAAAAAATGGAAAATAAAACAATAACACAAATATAATATAATAATTATATTATAAATTTTCATAACCTCTCATTTAATTTACGTAGTCTCAAAGATAAATAAAATAGTATTAAAGGAGTATCAGTTTCACAGAACTGTACCAAAAGAGCTAAGGGTGTAATCACCATCAAAATACTAGAATGAACCCAAGTGACATTCGATTTAACCCTTGCTGAATAGGCTTAAGCAACTTTCCCATTCTAGAAGAAGAGAACCAGATACTGGCAAGGAAGGCAAAACAATGACCAAAAATCTATCATTCATCACAATGCCCGGTTACCGAGTAAGGTAGTCAGAAAAGTAAAGTGTTGCTCTTTTCTTTGCTAATTCTTTAATGTTATAGTGTTATTTGTTGAAATACCTTAAATTATATTTCCTTTATAGACCTATATCAGAGTATTTTGCATATATATACGATTCTATAATATAGAAACAATGATGGAAACTAAGATATTTCTGTCCGTGAACAATGGAATTTAAATTTATCCAAAATAACAGACGACTAGTTTCATTCAGAAATTAGTGGTTATTAGCATGCAAATTGCGTAGCCATCGTCAAAATAGATGGGATATTAACTTCTCCGTGACTTGATGTATATTCAGATTCACTTCGCCGCCAATCTATATTTGGTTATTTTAGCTTTAATTAATTTACTTATTATCTACATAGTCAAAATCCAATTTTCAGTTTTAACGGATTCGTTTACAACTTAATTAGACGTAAATAAATATTCTTTTGAACTCCTTAATGCTTAATAGAGGCAATAAGTAATCACCTACAACTACTTATTACTAATTTCAAGCTACTTACCCACATCTTAGTTTTAAAGGTGTGTTATTTCTTAAGGAATTAACAATTTTATTTTTCACGTAACTCTAGTAATTCTATATATTGCTTAAAAAAACAATGCAAAATATGTATTAAATTAGTTAACTATTCATTGTATTAAAATGATATATTGTAAAACAGCTCTATTTTGGTAGTATTTTCTTTAATTAATTGTATTAATTTTGCCTTTCTCTCAGTTATGTAGTTTATGGGGGTAGTTAAAAATGTATAGTTGTTTTAAAATATATTTAGCTATAGTTTTATATATGCATTCTAAATTTTGGTACCTATTTTGGTTTATTTTATGCAACATAATGCAAAACAATGTAAAGGTCGTCATTATTCTTCCTATAACATAAAACGTTTACATTATCTCCTCTTTTTCGGTTCAGTGTCAGTCACAGCTGACAAACCAAAAACACTGAGCGTTTTAGTAAACCAAAACATTATCTTTTAATTTCATCTACATTCATTTTAAACATTGAATAAGCGGGTTCGTTTAATACAGAAATATAATCTTGATCTATATTTATCAATATTTTAAACAGTTATTTTATATTACTTATCATCTGGACTATTTATAGTGCCCTTAATCACTCAAATTTATTTAAGTTGCGTATACATTAGTTTCATACTACTCTATATAATTATGACATTATGATTTTAAATTACCGAAATAGTTATAACAAATTAGTAATATCTTAATTTAATTAATATAATGAGTTTCTATTATTTAAACTGAATGTTATTTTGAATTTTTTTTTAATAATAATCAAAGAACAACTGCATTTATTGTTTTGAATTCTAATTCTAACGTAGTGTAATCAGTTATTATGGGGTATTTACTCATTGTAGGGTAAAAAGCTAAAGAAACAGCCTCCACATATAAAAATGTATAAAGAACGAGTTTCGAACACATAGTGTTCTTCTTCAGGCATTAACTAAGGGTGAGTGTCTGTGGTGCAACAGTTGTACCACAGACACTCACCCTTAGTTAATGCCTGAAGAAGAACACTAAGTGTTCGAAACGCGTTGTTTATACGATTACATTTTTATATTTTGAGACTGTTTTATTAACTCTTTACCCCATAACTTGATTACTAATCTTAATCCATGCTTTTTATTCTTCGCTATAGTTACTACAGAGTATCCAGATAAATTACTATGTTGATGTTTAAGTTACGAGTCGAATAGTATAACATATGTTGTGAAGAGAAAGAGTGATTCATGCAATGACCTCAATCTCAAATCAAATAGGCTATAAATAAAAAAAATACGTGTTACAGGAAAATATATAGGAGTTATAAGTTCAATCAGAATAGCCAGTTAATAAGCAAATACAATTCAAACTCGTTAACCTATTTTATTACTGATTTCTTTTCCATATTTATAATATAATAAAGATATTAAAGGTGAATCAAAATATTTGATGACGTACTTGAATATCAAGATCTATCCAATCCCGCATAAGTACGAGTAGCTTCACCTCACACTTCAGACAGATCTGCATGACGAGGAATGTGATTATTTCCATAATTATTGCTCAAGTTAAATTGTTTTATGGAACCAAACTATTTCAATTAAAACTAATTAAATTACTGATGACTTTAATGTCCAATGATAAATTTCTCAAAGGACTAGTAATAAGGATCAGAATTCACAAAGCTCTACCATCCATGTCTACTGGAAATATATAGGAGTTATAAGTTCAATCAGAATAGCCAGTTAATAAGCAAATACAATTCAAACTCGTTAACCTATTTGTGCTTTTTACTGATTTCTTTTCCATATTTATAATATAATAAAGATATTAAAGGTGAATCAAAATATTTGATGACGTACTGAATATCAAGATCTATCCAATTCCCGCATAAGTTTTAGTTGCTTGACCTCACACTTCAGACAGATCTGCATGACGAGGAATGTGATATATATTCCATAATTATTGCTCAAGTTAAATTGTTTTAGGAACCAAACTATTTACAATTAAAACTAATTAAATTACTGAATGGACTTTAATGTCACACATGATAAGATTTCTCAAAGGACTAGTAATCGAGGATGAGAATTCACAAAGCTCTACCATCCACTTCTCTGAATAATGTAAACTTGAACCTTTAACGTTTCAATAATTAAACTTTATGTGCTATATATATATATACATATAATTATTAAAAATATATATTATATTTATACTATAAATATATAATTATTTTTACATGTTTTAGTTACGCTTACAGAACACAGGACGACACACATCACAATCTCGATATATATATATAAGCAGATCTTGACAGTCATTCACGTGAAAGTAAGAATCATGATCAAGAAAATAAAATGGGAAAAGAAAGAAATGAAGGAACGGAGACGTAAATCGTCCACTGCCGATGTAAACTCTTATTAGTATATATATATATATATATATATAATATATATATATGATCAAACCACAATAAGAAAATGGAAAACAAGACTAAGATCGTTCAACCGCAACAAGCGGTCCTCGTCAGAGTCAAAAATCCAGCTGATGATTGGGTTTTTGTCTCTGACGAGGACCGCTTGTTGCGGTTGAAAGATCTTAGTCTTGTTTTCCCATTTTCTTATTATGGTTTGATCATTGATTGTTATTTCACGTGTTTATGTGAAATCTTATATATGTATATATATATATACACACACATACAGATTGCCTCTCCAGATTTTCCTGGTGTGATTGATCACATTCAAAGTGATTATCTCCTGTTTGAATCATCCGCTAATTCAAAATAGCAGTAGTTAAAAATAATATCAGTTAAAATTGCAATAATTTATGTCTTTTTTTTTTAAATATATTTTACAGTATCATAAATATATGTTTAAGAACGTTTTTGCAATTCAGTTTTGTTCTTTGAGAAATAAAACCATTTTTGAATTCATTGACAATGAATTTATATAAACCTTTATTTGTTTAACTTTATTGTTAGGTTAATTGATATTTATTTATAACGGTAGTCAAGTTTTATGTTATACGCAATGTGCAATCGAGTGTATATTAATAATAATAATGCGCACAGGAGTCAGTCGCCACAGGGTTGCAGATCGCTATGGAAGTAATAATTTGCTGGTCTGAGGCCTTGTTTCTGCGCAGTAGAGTTAGGGTCACACTTGCCCTACAAAAGCTATCCCTTCAGATTTATATGCGTGTTGTGAATCATTTTCTTTTTTTTTTTATACTACTTCCAAGTTAGAGTAGAGAAGTCTTCCACAAATTCATTTGAATTCATAAATATTCATTGAAAAGTAATGTCAAAATATCCTTTCCTCTCAAGAATTCTGCAGATTGTTTTCTCTTTTACTTTTTTATCATGCTCGATAAATATGTTTCATTTTTTCCTTCCGTTAATTTTTTTTCGGATATTCTTTCACAATTTATTATGTTCTGATTTGTCAAGAAATATTTGTTAGTGATATAAAATGGAGTTTTTCGTTAAATTGTGCCCAGTAATAATGTGATGAGTAATATAAATTCCACGCTTTATCTTATTAATTGTGTGAAGTAAAATAATCTGCTAACATTATCCACAATTCACCTTGGTTTATTCGGCTCCTCCCTAACCGACATAATCTGAGAGTTTCTTGGATTTATCATAAGATGTAAATTAGTGTAACGGTATCGTTAAAGATTTTACTATCTCCTGAAGCAACTAATTGTAGGCATAGAACATGACTCTGGTATGAGTAACTTGGGGTTATGGATGCAAGTTAGCTAGGAATAAATGGACAAATTGGCCAAGTAGGCATCTGGGTTTGAACCATTTGATGAAGTCATGGCTGGTAATTGATCTAAATATAGATACATCTTCTTTGCAAGGTATATCTTAGTTGAAAGGTCTAGGATATATATGTGGAGTCCACTTTTTCTAAAAGCCCCTTGAAGGTGTTGTTTCACACTTGGCGCACTTTTTGACGTTGGTTTTCTAGGGAAGCCAGTAATGGATAATCAGTGATTAAAACACTGCTGAGCTGATTTTCATATTTTATTTTATTGATCAATCATTTAACTGAACTCTGTTTTAATGAATCATGGTTTATTAAAGATCTCAACTGACCTGATCGAGTGAGACCTGAGCCTGAGTTCCAAACTTAGTTTGCGGGATTCATATAACATTCACCTCAATTATTGTTATACATGTTATAAAAATCAATAATATTGCCATTAATTACCAAAGCACTTTCATTCGTCACCTCTATGACTAATTAATAAACCAGGAATGCTTCATTAATAATAATAGGGTGAATTAACAAATTACAAGTACCCGTTAATAAAATTTTTTGCAATCCCAAAAAATAGCAAATAATTAAGTAATTTATCAACTCAATAAGATTAACTACACTTAACTTTATTTACGAGCTTATGAAATGATTTTCACTAACTCATTGTACCAAGAATCTTTAAAATAAATATTTTTTTTTATACTAATTTATAATAATCAAGATTGAAAATTATTTCAAATGGTGCTCATTTTTTAATATATTTTAGCAAAATTAAGTTTTTATATTTACTACAGACTTTTTAAACATTATTGTAATACTACTATCTGCTATTCTGCATTGCCAAATTTTTCAGTTCGACCAGAACTGAGCTCCAAATATGTGTACTGTCAAATCACTATATAGTGGATAAAGAATTCCAGTTCTTTCAAATCACTTCAATAAAACCAATATGAGCATATGGTTTTGACTCGTGGTAAACAGATAATCGATTTACAAATATATTCAAGGAGTTTTATTCCTTACGTTTCGATGAATACGTTACTGTCTTTTTAAGTTGTCTCATCATTTTCTTTATTTTAACAAGCAAATGAAAAGTGGGCAATAACTTTTTACAAATACACAGAAATACTAATTAAACAATTCTTTTTAAGAATTTATAAAAGTAATATTTCTTACGTCGATGAACACAAAAATCTTAATATAGAAGGATTATTAAAATTGATGTTTAAAAGCAACGAAATGGTTGTTTATTTAAAAACCAATTATGTAAGAATGAGTATTTTTAAAGTGAGGTGGACCCAGTTACTTCTAGTCACTCTTGGCTTCCTTCTACATTTATTAATCCCTGAGAATGGCAAAGTAGTGTCCTCAGAACGTAAAAGACTTGTTTGACCCTATCCTTACCAGTATACTGCTTAATTCCCTGTAGTCCCTTGGTCCTGTTACCTGCATGGTAGTCAAATTAATTTTACTTTTATAAAACTTAATTAACCTTTTACTCATAAGTGTATCGAAAAAGAGACCTTTTTTTGAAATCAGTAATCTAGGTGATCATTTCTGATCACTTATTTGCCTCCTGTTTAATGTTCTATGGGAGGTTTTGTATCTATCAATGTATAGAAAAAGTATTAGTATTACAGTTATTTATTTTTTTAATAAGTATATGTTATGTAAGCATTTTTTGAAGCTTTGAACTGTTGAAATAGCCTCATTGTTGATAAAAATACCAAAGGATGGACGTTTATAATAATTTTTCCATGCTGAAAGTAGGACAGGTGGACATCGATGTTATTGCTCCTAGATATGCATACTTTTGTTTATTATGATTCACTTGGTACATTTTTATTTTTACGACAAATATGTAGGTCACCATTGGTATTATCAATAATAAGTTTATAGAGTCAAAGTGTATATTTTGGATTAAACCCCATGTTTTATCTCACTATTATTGTGGTTTCACAGTGTGTATCCGTTAGATGATTTCTCCAGATTAGCCATTCATCACTCCAAAGTTTTTGCATATCTCAGAGAGTTTTTGTTTATTATGTTTAATGAAGTTCTCTTCATATTTGCTTCTATTCTTCTTGAGAAGTTACTGAGAATGTTTAAACGGATTTATATCCAAAAGCTTCTTCTCTATATATCTTTCCGCAATTATAATAGCATACTGCATACAATCAAGCATTCTTCCTCATAGAATAACAAGGCCACCTGCATATCTTTGAGTATCGTAGAATTGATTATTTGTGGTATCTAATAGGTCATCCACAACTAATCACTAGAAGAGGTGAGATAGTATCCCCCCCCTTTGCAGAAGAGGGGAATGTACAATAGTTCTTAGGACGCAGAGTTATCATCACCCTCAATAAACAAATATGCTGAGGACAGCATATAGTTCTCAAAATTTCAATTAGGTGCTCTATCCTATAATTCCACAAATTTTTCATTCATTAGATTACTATACTCTAACCTATTGCTAATCTATTATTTCTTCGAATACCTGGATTCGAAGGTGTGTTATAACAATCCTCTTCAATATCAAACAATTAGACCAAGTGATTAGTTTAAAACATTGTTGTCTTTTTTGTTAAATATAATTTTTCTGTTTATCTATATAAATTGCTTGTGTCCTTCTAACAAGAATATTTAATATCTTTTATAAAGCTATTACTAAAAACATATTATATCACTCGTTTTATGACTTTAGTTATAGTTTTTAGGGTAATACTGTAACTTCCTGAAATATTCGAAGGAAAATAAAACTTAATGCAAAATTCCAAGTTGATATATCACTGGAGAGGCAACAGAAATTAGTATCCGATTTAATGGACGAGAAGTACCTTCTCTATTATTTGAAATTAGCTAAATTCAATGAAGATCTTAATCACACCAATTACTAAATATGTGTGAAAAAATATACATTGTTTAAGGTGTTGAACATGTAGATTGATTCAACCACTTTAATAAGACACATAGTGGGTCACTTTTAGCAACATCATAAAATAAATGGTTAATTTACATGCTTTATGTAACTTTTGATATGCGATTTATATTAGAAATAGGTAAAACCGTCATACTTCGTAAGATGATCCTGGAGTTGGAACGCTTTCGGACGTTGTCCATCTTCGATCGCAACAAACCTACTCACACTCACAGTAGGTTTGTTACGATCGAATATGAACAACGTCCGAAACCGCTCCAACTCCAGGATCATCTTACGAGGTATGACGGTTTTACCTATTTCCAATATAAATTATACTAACCTCAGTGGTATTAACAATATGCATGTATTTATGATATATGGTTTAGAATATAATATTTTTATTCATCATATTAAATTATAAATATGATGAATAAAATATAGATCAAAAATGTACATTTAGAGTAGAAATATCATATTTCATTTATGACATATTTAAGCAGCAATTTTCTTTAACTCAATTGAAAGAAAAAAAATCTATGAAATTGAGTGTTCTGGTTTTAACGCTACATAACGAAAATTGTTTGACTTTTTTCATTCTAATTGTAAGTATTTTTTGTATAAAAACTCTCATTCTTGTTCTATGTTTAACCGTTTAGGATTAAAATAGTTTTTTTCTAAAATCGCGAAATATACCATCAATCCTTTTTCCGTTTAATCAATTTCTAAAAAAAGAAGACATGTGGCATATATTTTTAAAAGATGCTATTTTTTTCTTCTAAATTCGTTACAAACCGTTAAAAAGTGTGATCTATATCGTGTTTACAAGCTTTCCTAATCAATCACGCTCAATATTGTAACGTTTTTTCAACAGTTCAGAGTTAGTAGTTTAGGAGAAAAAATGTTCCATAAAATACTGTTCTCTGTAAAACTAGCTTTTGTTTAATTCATAATTACAAAAATAAGCCGGTTACATCTACGCTATAAATTTTATCTCCTTATAAAATATTATTTCGATTCATCAAACGCTCTGGTCTAGTGTATCCACATACTCTCATGTACACAGATTCAAACACACACACACACACACACACACACACACACACACACACACACACACACACACACACAGAACAGATCATTAATATAAAAAAAAAAATTAAAATGTACATTAAGAACCTTAAAACGTGTAAATCCACCAAACTGTCGAAATCTAATGTAGGGTAAAAATCTAATGAAATGGTCTCCACATATAAAAATTTTAATGATATAAACAACGCGTTTCGAACACGTAGTGTTCTTCTTCAGGCACTCATCCTTAGTTAATGCCTGAGGAAGAACACTACGTGTTCGAAACGCGTTGTTTATATCATTAAAATTTTTATATGTAGAGACCATTTCATTAGATTTTTACCCTACAATGAGTAAATACCACATAATAACTGATTGCACTGCATTAGAAATCTAATGTTTTTTACGTTCACTAACTCTACCAATTGTAAAGTAAAAAACCTGATCTATTTTTTATAAAACAAAATTTCAAGTTACCATTTCTGAAGCTTATAGTCTATTTGCAAAAACAGACTGTTTTAATAATGAACTAATGAAGGCTTACTTCTACAATGTTAGCCTTAATATAATAACAAAATTCAAAACGAATTCTCAATAAAGAAACTAGCTTTATTAATAATTTGTCTCTTTTATTTAATATTTACTAACAGCTTTACTTTCCTGAACACTTATATTTAAATTTAAAAATAGTTCTTATTTACTCTTATTTTCCAACATTAATATAATTCAATCTTTTTTTGAAATACTTCTACTTATTACATAATATTAGCATTTGTTAAAGTTCCACTTTTTTTGCAAAAGCATGGTATGAAGCGAAACCAAAAAAATTAGTGAGCAACTTTCATTTCTCTAATTATTAATATGTACTTTTACTAAAATTATATTAAATGCAAAAAAGAACAAAATAATATCTTGACATTCAAGGCAGGTAATTATTCATGTATAAAATGAGCCATTAATAATAATCAATGCCAATAATTATCTCTCTATAAATTATAAATATCACCAAAGTTAATTAAATAGCCAATAAAAAATCATTTCATTAAAATTCAATCAGTTCAATAAATGTTTAATTGTATATTTATAAAAGCACGTTCTCTAAAATTGTGAAATATATTATCTTTTCCTTTTCAACAAAACAATTTTCAAAAAAAAATATTCCTTTTATCTTCATAAAATTTGCTTTTCTTTAATTATTAAAAACAATAAATTAACCAAAACAAATAGAAATGAGAAAATCAATCTTTTTTATCACCAGATGTTCAGGTAGGCAAAGAAATATAGGATTGATTGATATTTTTTCTTTAACATAAACAGTGCTCTTTGATATTTGTCATATTAATCAATTTTAATCAAAGTCATTATTTATTTTTATTTTACTTTCGTTCATTTAATGTTTATATCAACATAATAAAATCTTATTAAAGTATAAAGTAATATATTTATTTAAAAATAAAAAAAAATATTAACTGATTTTAATATTTTAACGATATTCTGTTTAAATAAGGAGTGAAATTAATGTAAAACAGTATCTGCAAAAAATACTAGACTCATTGACAAAAAAATGTGAACATTTAAACTCAATAATAACTTGACTCTAGTACAGGTTAATAAACAGTTCTGGAATAACCTATTCGAATTGTAATATTTTTTTTTTCTAGTATGATTTGTTTTGATTGAAATATAATTTAAAACTTTCACAAAAACGATATGTATTTTGAAAAATAAATTATTTATTTAAAACATAAAAATAAAAAAAGTAAGTGTGTAATCAAAGAAATTCAAAATAATCATTAGAAGCCTTCTTATAATTGATTATACAAAAAAAATAAGTTTTTACCAGTAATTTAATTAATAAATAAGATAAGTGTGTTATTTGACTAATGGTGCAAGAGGTATTTATTATACATGTGAAGGATACCAACTAACTGGTATTAACTTACACTCATTAATCTAAAGTTAGGTAATTACGGCTGGATTAATAAACAGTTAAATGTCATTTATGGAAAAGGGCAATAATTCTGATATGGAGTCCTAAGCTAATATTTGCACCTACTGCCCACTGAACCTTATTATAACTTCCCTACTTCCATAATTATACATTCAACTCTCTTAAATTTCCAACATCAAATTCTAGATCACTGAAATAAATAGAGTTGAGAAATTACAATATTTACTATCATTGTTAAATAAACTTCCAACAAACATTAATTATTTGAAAACTAACTAATTACTGAGGTTATTATTAATTTAAAGTTGTTTGAATTTTTTATCAAATTTTATATATTATCAAGTATAATAACGATAAAAATCACAGTAAAATATTTCATCAGTTACCAATATGTTGGTAATCATAATTCAAATGATTGTCAGTGCTCTCCTGCTAACGTATTTACAACCAGTTTCATGTAATCAAAGTTTTCATGGGTATATAAGAACTTTTCTGCGTAGCTTACCCAACAGGAAACCTTTTTTTATGTTTATGTATACTTCTTTGATTTGTTCCTATGTACCTGCGCCTTCTAACAGGAGTATGGTCAAATCAACATCAGTTCATGTTTTTACGAGAGACAAACTGCTTGAAACATTACACGATTTCTTCCGATGGGTAATTATGTTATTTCTATTGTTCGATTAGAGATAAACAGTGTTCATAGTTCGCTCGAACTGCAGCTTAGTATGTTTTTTTATCGTCTGACTTCGTCATAGTTTGTAGCACTGGCTGCTTGTTAATTTAATAACTGAAGCCAGATGAACATTTTCTAATTGCTCACCACATTTAAACAATTTCATTTTGGCACAAATACAAATTATTTGACTGAATATTTCACCATATTAGTGACTTATTTCATACTCTGATGTTGCATTGTACCCTGGCTTTCAAATAGATATAAAAATAACACATGCTAGGCAAATATTTTATTATTTATTCCATTTCCACGATAAATGAGTAAAAGCAGAGTTCTCAATTATATAACATAAGCTTTCCGTTCTGATAAGAACTCATCCAATAACTAAAAGCTGTATTCATATGAAATATCGCGCTGCAATAAAGAAAGTTATCTCTTGCGGCTTAATGGTAGAATTGTCACAACTTAAAACACACAAGTTAAGATTCAAATATTAAAATTTAAATTATAATTTATAAATTATAATTAAGTTATATTTAGACTGTTTTTTTTTCTTATCACTCTCATAATGCCACTGTCTGGAACTTGAAGATCAAGGTGCACCTGCCGCCGGTTCCAGGAAGAGGTGCACTCCTATGACCCATATCAAAATTTGTTGTTATAGTTTTTTCTTGGTTGCTATATTTGTTGTTAAATTTTTTATATTATATTTAACAACATTTATATTATTTAAATTTTTTATATTATATTTAACAATATTTATTTGTTGATTGTTGTTGAAAATTACTTCACTATTAATTATAAAAATTATTTCTGTATATACGATTTCCAAATATTAACTTTATTAATTACTTCAAGACCGATTCAAAACACATATGGAGTTACCATGATACTATTACTCACAAAGCACATGCTATGATTGAATGGGTTACTAGATAAGCAAAATAATTAGATTCATACCAAGTGTAGATGATAATTAGATGGTTTTTAAACACACACCATGATGAGATGGTTTACGACGCACGTTATACTTGGATATCACTAGACCCAAGTCATGATTGAGTGAGATATAAAAAGCATACCATGGCAGTATTACTTCCTCTTTATATTATATTAAGGTATATAATCTACAGTCTGTCAATGAGAAATAATTAGAGTAATAATATAGAACTGAATGTGTCAAACCTAATATAGAAGTATGAATGCCAAACTGATAGACTGCGTACAATCTCAAAAGAATCTCGCACATTGGAATGACGAAAAGTAGCAATGTCAAATCTAGTCAAAAAGCTTAACCTCTCAACTAGTCGCAGAATGAACCAAAACTAAACATCAAACATTCTGGTAAATAGAATGAACACAGATTGGTACGAAAAACTTTGAGCTATGTAACTAGGTGATCCAATCATAAATACACCAACAAGAAGAAGTGATATTTTAAGTAATTTTAGAGTACTCTCATCTAAGGGGAAAAATAACAGAAGGCTGATGATAACTATGCAAAAAGTAACGTCTGGTATCCTAACAATACCCACCCCAGTCTCACCTGACAAGTCTATAACGGCTTAGAGAATTTCTGTGCACATTGTATGGAGAGAATATAAATACTGCAGGCAGAAATATGCTGAGAGCATACTGAAACTCTTAAGTTATTACAAGATTCCCAAAAGTGAATAACATATGATTTGTATACGTCGGGACCACTTTTAATATCATCAAAACAGCAGACTGCTAGAAAAGAATAATATATATCAAGAACCGATAAAATATAGTCAACTTTTTAATCAAATATGTTACAATAAATGACTGATTTTAACCAAGATATGAGTAGTATTTATCAACTTCTACATCAAGTGTTTTGTCTTCATCAAATACCATATTATAAATGAACTAATTATTAGATAACGTTTTAAATGAATTAATTAAACTATTTGATAAAATTCTTTGACACAGTATTGATCATCACTGGTCATAAACTTTTAAAGCATCATTGCTTCGGTTTATGTATAACTCAGATTATCGTTTTCAAAATATATATATATTTTTGCGTTTCATCAAGTAAAATGCCTGTATAAAATTCTACAGAGTTAACCAATTAGCGTTTTCTTTTGGAAAATAATTTGGTTCTATTAAGTTAATATTTTGTTTAACTG
Organism: Hermatobates lingyangjiaoensis; assembly: GCA_026182355.1. Lineage (NCBI taxonomy): Eukaryota > Metazoa > Arthropoda > Insecta > Hemiptera > Hermatobatidae > Hermatobates > Hermatobates lingyangjiaoensis. The sequence goes on along the minus strand of JAPFBL010000180.1, from coordinate 331,796 downwards.
GGCCAAATTTGAAAATTTGGTCAATGGCTTTAGAACGCAAGTGTTCCTTTTCAAGTTTATCTATGACAACAATAATAAGATATTATATTTTTCTAAACAACGAAATTACAGAATTGAACAAATGGAGGTTCGAATAAGCCTGCTCCTGAAGTTACGAAGCAACCTTAACGTAACCCTGTTTTGAGTCATCCTTCGTAGATTAACCCCGTTTTGAGTTACCCTTGGACATTCCCCTGCTTCAGATTGAAAAATTCCCAATCTATCCATTATCTCCACCAGAATGATATATAAGGTCTTGAGGCCACCCCAGATCAGGCTAGATGTAGAATTGCTTTTGTATTGATGCTTTCTCTTCAGTTTATCATTTAAGAAAAATTAATCTGTTTTGAAAAATCTATTTCACTTAGAATTATGTAACTCTAGTAAGAAAGTAGAAACAGATATGGAGTTGGGGAAGTGACAGTTTAAACGGTGAGAAAAACAGTTGCGAAAGATACAACATATTTAGTTAAATTTCGAATTATAACGCTTTCGTAAAAATTTTAACTTACATTTCACTAAAAACTTTGCTATAAATAATATTCTTTAATTGACTCAAAAATTAAAAAAATAATTACTTTAGATTAAATAAATATTTGACTAATTAGCTTATTGCTAATTCATGTATTTCGTCATTACCACAGAGGTTAGTATTAAATATACTACGAGGTAAGACGGTATATTATTTGTTTAATATTAATATTATTGCTAATTGTCCAAATTTTTTTTAGCTGTTCTTAAAAACCTAAAACATTAAAAAGCTATATAAATTCCTTATCAGTTTTAATTATAATCTAAAGTTATTTTTATTGCCTTTTCGGTTAGCTGTTGGTAAGATTGTATCTCTACCACCCTAGTTGCAATTCATTTAATGTTTAAACCGTTATTTCCTATAGCATATTCCAGTTTATACAAGTATTTATGTCTCCCTAATTTTGTTTTAATTTCATATAATTTTTTTATTTTATAAGTTGTTTTACCATAATTATTTTTGTAGATTAGCGTAGTTTAAAACCGATACCACTGCATGTCAAAACCGTTAGTCCTTGCAAACTTTTTTTTTTTTTGATCCGATGTTTAGGTATAACTACTCAGATCAGTGTTAAGAACTTTTGCCTAAGTTCCCTTCCCTTCACTAATTTATTAAGGTATGCAGCAGGGTCAAAGCTCCAACTATTCCGGTTTGGGAGTAACTGTCTGCGACTCTGTAGCACGGTCTAGTCTCATTATTAATGTTAAAATAATATAGTTAAAAGAAGGACACAACGTGTTCAAACACCATTGTTTATTTTGATCCTATGCTATGAATTGTTAGCATGAGCATATCTCTTCTACCAACCTGATATACAAATAAAAAACAACGTATAAACTTAACGTATTACTTAGTGACTTGTAAATAGAATAGGTAAATAACATCTTACTTCACGTCAATAAATCTTATAATCGTTAACTTTACTATTACTTCGGGATATTAACAATATCAATCAATTATTTTATAATTAATGTATTATTAATATTAACACTTTTTCGATGAAAATACGATCCAAACAGATAAATCCAGTTCAATTTAAGTAACCATAGAGAAAATAAAACTACAGGCTTGCTGTATCCAACTGTCTCTGTGACAGTGCGTTTGGTTTCCCTTTATTATTTCTCATGAAGACGGTTCAAACCAAAAATTAGATGTTGTAAGTGTGTGGTTTTAATTTCTCTAAATCTCTTTATCTACAATAAACTATAGAAATATTAAAAAAAATAATGATAAAATAATGTCAATTTACAAATTTTAATATCTTACTCTATTTTTTATAATATGTGACTGTGATTGTTTTTTTTACCAGAGAATTTCACAACAAGTCATTTTCTAGGATATACTCAAAATATGACCTCTTCAATGTCATAATATACTGTGGGAAATACAAGCACGGTACAACGGAGTATCTTCAAGTATTGCAGCCATCGATTACATTTTGCACATAAGTAAAATAATGGTCAGAAACTTAAAAATAAATTAATTAACTAAACTGAGTATCCATAGGTTTGGTAATGTGATTACTTATAGTTTTACTGAAATAAAAAAATACATTTCTGTTGTAAATAAATTAGAATTTTTTTTTTCTAGACTAATTCTGGCATTTCTTTTCATAATAATTGTTGTCAGTTATGGCTACAACAAGATATTAATTCTATATTAATAAGATATTATTCTACTGTAGAAAATCTTAGAAATCTAAAAATAATTTTGCATCCGTTTGTGCAAAAATCTGGCACATTTCGTACATAAAAAGTCTGGGATATTTCTTACATAAAAATTTGGCACATTTCTTATATAAAAAGTCTGGGATATTTCTTACATAAAAATATGGCACATTTCTTATATAAAAAGTCTGGGATATTTCTTATATAAAAATCTGGCACATCTCTTATATAAAAAGTCTGGGATATTTCTTATATAAAAATTTGGCACATTTCTTATATAAAAAGTCTGGGATATTTCTTACATAAAAATCTGGCACATTTCTTATACAGAAATCTGAAACATTTCTTATATAAAAATCTGGCACATTTTTTTATATTAAAATCTGACTCGTGATTTGTCAAATATTTAAATCAGGAGTAATTACTGGATGTCAACTGCCATCCAAGTGCTAGCAGTACTCAAGGTTTCTGAACTTCGCTGATCTAATTAAAACTGGTATATGTAACATGAATTAATTTATGTAAAAGCAATAATTAATTTATTTTATAACAACATTTATTTATTTTAAACATTACAAAGTATTTAAAGTTTATTTCCAAGAGTGAAAGTCTCTTACCTAAATGAGTTTACTCAGTTTAATTATGTACGAATGCAATTGTAATAAATAGAATCTTATTCTGAGAAAGGTAATTTGTTTGTTGAGTCTGTTTGCCGCCACTCGATCGGACAAGGTGATGGGGAGGGGCTTGCTACTTCGGTAAATAAGGTAGATGCTTCAGTTTCTAATCAGAACCTAGTCCCTGTAGACAACCGCAGGCAACAACCATCCCATAACTATAAACACAACTTTTATTACCTCTCTCAATAATTTTAGCTTTTACAAAAATAAAAACACAAATTAATTACTGCATACATATCCATGAGACGCACTGTTTACTAATCACCACTCAAAGTCTACGCAACACAAACAGTTTGAAAAACTACAAATTAAATAATCTTATAGCAAACCTACTTCTAGAGGACTAGTGAAACATTGTTATATTCCGCTGCCACAAATACTGAGAATTTCATACTTTGTAAACATGAGAGATGGTTGTAAGACAATAAACTATAGTTAGGAAAATACTTTTGACAAATATAGATAGAAGTAAAAAATATAAAAACTATAAATAAACCACATTGACAACAAAATTGAAAATTTACTTTGAAAGAAATACTTATAATTTATGGTCATATATGCAAAATAAATTTTTCACACACACAGGCACACACACTCACACACCATGCACACGCACACGCACACGTACACACAAACACACAACACACACACACACAATTATGTTAAAAATAAGGCTGTATATATTTTTTTATTGACAGTTATGTGTTTTAGGTGAAGAATTCAAACATTTATTAATTAACTCGATATTGAAAATTTTTCATGTTTAATATTGAAATGCAAATATTTCACTTGACTTTCAACTAATTTTTAAAGTCAATATTAGTAAATCTAACTAGTACTGCAGATATCCTTTATGTGAATTTCAGTTTCTAGATTATAGTGCTATATTACCTTTCGATGCAATCATAATTGCGTGAGACATTTTTTGTAATATACAACATTTAACTAGACTTTCTTAAAAAAAGTTCATCTTTTTGTAATTAGTCATATAGCGTACATTTTTTTTAAAAGATAAATAAATATACAATAACTCATTTTATTCATGTAATACTGACAAAAAAGAACTACAATCATTTTTACCAAAGGTGTTTTTTTAGTATATTTAATACTTTTTTTATGTTTCATCAAGCTGTGTAACCTCTACCGTGACCACAATCTTTATTCAGTTAATGTCTCACTTGATGTTAACCCTACGATTTCATTTCCTAGCTTTAGTAGTTTAGTGGAAAAAATACCTAAAATCACATTAGACTTTTCCTTAACAAAATAATGACCAAAAGCTGTAATGCCCATCTGCATTACAAGAACAGTTATTAGGTAAAACATGAATTTAAACCATAACCTGTTGTGATTAATAGTGACCACAAACAAACCAACACACACACTCACACATACACAGAAACACAAACACACACACACAAACTCTGGCATCATCGAAAAAACATCAAAAGTGAACGTTAGAACTTCAAAACCTGTAAATCTAACAATATTTTTGAACCAGTTATTTCATTCTTGCTATACTTTACTTATAATAAAGTAAAACTAAATCGTTTCTTAAAAGTGCTATGACCATTAGCATACCACTTGAGCAGCCCTATATAATCAATAATGAGACTACCTGTACGACACATTTAGCAGGTACCCATATGAGATATATGCTAATGGACTGTGCTCTCATTGATTTTCAAATAAGAGGATTAAAGAAGGTTTCTATCCCCTGCAAAGCATAAGCCAACCCTTGCGAAAATTACTTGTTTGTTATTGCATGCTAATTCTCAATACATAATGAAAACATCTCTGTATTTTCATAGGTGTGTAAAGATCATCCCCTATTTTTGACAGTATCACGAAAATCACTCGGCATTAATTATTCATTGTAACCTGTTTTATACCAATCATTATAGAAATAATAGAGCAATCTTTCGATCGATAGTCAAACTTCCTATCAATTTTTCTATTATAACTGTTTACGTGAAATTTTAAAAAAAATTAATGCATCGACAAGTAGTACAACGATTTGGAGTAAAAATTATAACTTATCAGCAATAATATCTTTAAATGTTCATATGAATAATACATATCGCTTAATCAAAATTATTTTCACGCTCATAAGTAAAACTGTTGAAAGGATTAATTAATAAAATAATATGTTGCGTTATATTTATTTGGTTTAATAAAATATAGTTTCTCTTTAGTTTTATGGTACTATTAAGTTGTTTTCACCTATTATTAAATTTCACTAGGTTCGATAAGCGTTATACTTTAGTAAATTATGAATACATATTTTTTCTACGATGTGATTTTACATCAACTATATAAATGTTCAACTCTGGATAACTTTTGAACTACTTTAGCCATTTAAAAACTAACAAATATATAATTGTGGTGCACTTAACTGATAGCTTGTTTTCTTAGCATTATACAATACAGGAACTTGTTTTTGATGCACGTTTATAGTTGGATTGGATTCTATATTTAAAAAATCCAGATAAATTAATATTCACAATACAGTGGTACGACATTAATTTTCATTTCCTGTATTTTTTTACAAATTTTGAAATATATATTACGTACTAAGTATTTTAATCAGTTTATTACTTTGACATTGGAAGTCTCACTTTTTCTACCTTAACAAAATGTACTAACCAATATATAAATATATATACATCTAAATTTATACATCTGAAGACAGTCCTCGCTTGTCTTCGGAGCAACTCACTTCTTTCTACCTAATGACGCGCCAATCGAAATATGGTAGTGAGTTTTTGAAATCTCTTTTATGTGTGTTCATTCAGTCAATTTATTTTACATTTTATTTAATTCCTTGCATATATAAGCATAGTTAGTTTCCTCAAAAATAAGTCGTAGTCATTCCAATGTACAAGTTTTGGTTGGTCTCATAGTCACTTTAAATATATTTGTATTCATACTAGGTTTGTTTCCTTCAATAAAAAACTCTCTTGGTTTGACAGTTATTTCATATAAATAAACTACTAAAGGTTAGACTATTTAATAAATAATATCACTTACTATATTATTTATAAATATGCATTTTATATTGCTTTTGGGTATATTTTTCAATAGTTTTCCATCCAACTTTTGTTGTTCAGTATATTGTTTATTTATTTTATTATTTAAATATATTATTGTAATTTAATTTATGCATAATTCCAAGATGTATTCAATTTGTCCTTTGTTTATTGACTGTAGGTATTTTTTTAAAACATTTCACATATGTCATTAGATAAATAATAACAAAAAATTAAATATAAAAAAAATCATTTTAGCGAACAAAAATATTAGAAATTAGTACAACGCGAAGTATAAATAAAAAATAAAGAATTAGTGGTACTTCTTGCTTATCATAATTACTTATTTCCCTAGTGTTTATTTGCTGGGCGCAGTTATGAAGAATTGGTTTTCCTATGTATTCTTTATTCTCCTGTACTTCTATCTTCAGAGAGGGGTGAACCTCTAACCTCATAATCTCAGATCTATCTTTTCACATATCTCTTTTCGGAATCCTCACCTTACTGCTAGCAGTATAGCTCAATGCTGGAGTTTGGCTGTCTTACTTGCTCTATTATCAACCTGCTAGTTTCTTTACTTCTTTTTTTTTTTTAGTAATCACACCTATTCTATTCCCAAAAAAACCCCTGTACTTCTTGTAACTGCATTTATTGGTTGAACAGCGCAAAATGTGATGATTTTTTTTTATAGGTTCAGCTTCCACTATGAACAGCTTGCGAATCAATAATCTCAGATCTTCCATTGATAAGTAAAATAAATTTCCCGTTGTTATATATAACAATTCACGGATTTAAGTTTCAATAACTGTTTCTCTCTAAAAACTCTGAGACCGATTTCTGATCTCAACATAAATGTCACTTTAAGACCTTCAGACAAAACAGTTGAAATATAGTTTAACGAAACTGTCGATATTTTATGTCCACCTGTGAATTAACTATATTTACAATGAATTTTCATTCTGTTAATTTAGCTTATAACGTTCGTGGAATTTTTATAATAAATTCCTTGTATATATATATATTGGTATAAATAGGCAGCAGATCTTCTTTTAAACAAGTATCATTAAAATTAACCGCAGTCTCGGCATTCACGATCTTAAGACTGAGAGATTCGATCCTACGAACTAACCTCCTGCTAACAGGGTTCAACTGGAAAAGGAGTTGGCCAAGTGACATGTTAAATTAAAATCGATGACTCATGCTTAGTCATTGTTATAAATAGATTAAAAGGATAGCACAGGTTAATATAAAGAGAAGGTTAAAGGTCAATAATGAACAAGAAACAAGCGGTTAGAATAAAAGAGTTGAAAGTCCAAGAAAATCAAGAAAGGCCAAATGACATGTTAAATTAAACTCGATGACTCATGCTTAGTCATTACTATAAATAGATTAAAATCGATGACTCATGCTTAGTCATTGCTAAAAATAGATTAAAAGGATAGTACAGGTTAATATAAAGAGAGGTTAAAGGTCAATAATGAACAAGAAACAAGCGGTTAGAATAAAAGAGTTGAAAGGTCAACGGTATAACTGGACTAATAGAGAATAAATAGATTAAGAAAATTAATAATAATAATAATGTTAATAATAATTAAGATTAATAGTAAACTAGAAAAGATATATTAAATAACGAGTTGAAAGAGAGTAAGAATTAATAGGGAAGGTATAGTTAGTTAGAAAAAGAAGGAAAAGTTTATAGTTAGTTATAAAGAAAAGAATAATAATAATAAATATAAGAAAAGAAAACGTATTGAGTGCGCGTATATATATATATAATTAATTGTCATTATGCATGCTTGCACTATCCCTGTTGTCTGCTTAAAACAAAAATTTTGATTATCTGTCAGCCAATCTATTACGTATTCTATTCAGCTTAATTTTATACTTTTTTCAAGAAATTGAAGTGGCTTTTTATGTACATGTGATACTCATTGATATAGGAAGATACTATCATATAGTAGACAAGAAAGCACATATAATTTATGACGTTTTGTGCGAAAACTTTAAGGAGAACCACCAAAAATGTTTTCTTTTCTTTTTTGTTTTTATTGAATGAAATAATTGAAACAAAAGTTACTAATGTCTTGTAATAGTTTATTTTTTTTAACTGTATTTCGTAAAAGTCTTTTAATGTGAACTCTTTCTTAGATATGTTTTATAATGACTTTTTTAAATATTATAAGTTAATTTTTCATATATCTTTCTTCATGTGTATTTTATTTTAATTTTTGACAAGAGGCACTATTATAAAACGGTCTTCTTATCAAGATATTTACTATGCAAGTAAATAAAGAGTAAAAAATAAAAACGTGCGCATAATAAAGTTTGATTGCTTTTAAAATTCATTTAATATACAGTTAACTGTGGAAGAGACAAAATTAACTCTCTCTAATGGATATATATTGGCTACAATATAATATATATATATATATATATATATATATATAAATATTGGCTACAATAACATAATATTTTGCATAATACAAAGTAAACCTGTATACTTTATCTATTTATAACCAAGTTCACCTTTAGAAAATAAGCAGTTAAGAGAAGGTGTGTTCCACTTGAAGGACAAATAGCATTCTGCTGTTTCAACGAACTGAATAAAAGTGAGTTATCAGAGTGGATTAAACGCTTTTCACTTCTTTGACAAGAAGCCACCTTGGAGGGTCATAGCATTTTTTTTTCTTTCGTTCTAATACCTTTTAAATCTAGACGTCACTATAAACCCGTATAACTAAAATGAAGGGGTCACTACTTCAGTTTTCTTTTTCTTTTTTTCCTTTTATTACTGATTGCCTTTATATTCATATGTGGTTTAAACTTAATTGATCGTACCACGTCTTTATTTGTTGTGATTTGCTTCCATATATATGTATATATAAATGATCAAACCACAATAAGAAAATGTGGTTTGACTGAGTTGGGTTTTTGACTCTGACGAAGACTGCTTGTTACGGTTGAAAGATCTTAGTCTTGTTTTCCCATTTTCTTAATGTGGTTTGATCATTGATTGTTATTTCAAGTGTTTATGTGAAATCTTTTTTATATATATATATATATATATATTCTTACTTTACTTACTATTCGTTTGTTTTATCTTACTTTACGTTCCTAGATTCTTATTCTCAACTATTTTCCTATATTTACCTTTTTATTTAGTCTCTATCTTTTATTTACTAGTAAAACTAAAAAAATTTGGGATTTATTTAATTTTTTTTTTCTTTTCTCTATCATTATTTTTGATTGATATAGTTTGTTTTTATTTTCTATTGCTTATAATTTTTTATATCTAATTTATATATTTACCCAACTAATATTGCTTATCTAAATTTTTGTTTATTTCTTCTCTTAATTCTATGTTTTAAGACAGAGTACGGTTGCCAGGTTGGTTATTTCACGTTGCGTCTACAACGTGCTTGGTCATCCATTCTCTTTTCTCCTGAAAACGGATTACCCGAAAATTTGAGTCCGTAAGTGTGTGTCTTACTCTGTTACTCTTCTTGAATTTTGAACTCGTATATATATACTGATAAGTATATATACCACAACATTAAATGAAAAAAAAAAGACTAAGATCTTTCAAATGTGACAAGTGGTCTTCGTCAACCATCAAAGTTGGGGTTTTGACTCTGACGAAGACCGCTTGTTACGATTGAAAGATCTTGATCTTTTTTTCTCATTTCATTTTGTGGTTTGATCATATATATAAACTAAATTTTGCGCTTGAATACGTGAAATATTCAATTCACTTATTTATTGCAATATAAACTGGTAGAATAAAATGTTTTGAGCTCTTTAGTGAAACATCCTTCATGAGGGAGAATGTCTAACACACAGTTTGTAATAATAAGGATGATAGGAGTGGAAGCTGTAGAGCCAGTGGTAATGAATAAATTTCCTTACATATATGCATAATATTCCAGCTCAAGTGAATAATTTTTTTACGAAATCGTAAGCTAATTAATATTTTCCTGGTGTAATATCAACTAAACTACATAGCAGTTTTTTCAAATGTAAACTGTGAGCAATAAATTTGTATTTTTTATCCGATATCATAAATACGAATTCCTAACTTGATTCTAATTAATCATGTTTTTAGTAATCTTAAAATATTGAAGTAGATTTTATTTTATTTTTTAATAATAATTTGTATGTATAATTAAAATAATGAGCGATGTCGGTTGATTTATTGACTACGTACCTACTTGTAACAGATATCATGGAGCTGAATGTATAATGTGATAAGTACATATTCATATAATTGAAACGGCATAAGTTCAATTCCTACTTAATGTTGCTCCTGTCTCAAATGATTTTCCTTTCATTGTTCCTAACTTAAGTGACTGAATGTAATACAAGTTTTCAGTCCTTTATTCAAGAGAAAACAGAAGGTTAAAACTTCTAATAACATCTTGAAGTAGGTATTCAATTTTCATCTTTTCAATGAAATTAGTCTTATGTTTAATCCCGCTCATTTGGAACCTGTCGCAACTCTTTGATTTCCAAACTAAGCCTTGTTTTCATTTCCATTTCTCTTTCATCTCCGAGGCAGTACAGTACAACTTTCATTTGAACAGAAACTAAGAATCAAGCTATATATATAATGTGAAATAAACACGTTATTTCACGTGTTTATGGTAAAATAACAACCAATAAATTCAAACCACAATAAGAAAGAAAAAATAAAGACTAAGTTTTTCAAACGTAAGCTGTCTTTGTCAGAGTCAAGAACTCAACTGACTCAGTAAGGTTTTTGACTCTGATATATATACTCGTATATATATATATCATATAAACACGTAAATAACGTAAATTACAATCAAAGATCAAACCACAACATGAAATGGGAAAACAAGTATAAGATCTTTCAACTGTAACAAGCGTATTCATCAGAGTGAAAAACCCAACTGAGTTATGACGAAGACCGAAATGGGTAGTCTTGTTTTCCCATTTCATATGGGTTATGATCATTGAGATATATATATATATATATATATATATATATATATATATATATCACAATTAAATGAAACGGTCCAGCGGACTTTAGTTTGAGTACCGCCCTGTCTTCCTGCGGGACTCTTCGCTCTTCGTACCTCCTGATGACGACGATGGCCGAAATATCGATGTGAGTTATGTCTGTGTCTTTCTGTGTGTTTCCTTCGTTTTGAATTTATTTTATTTTATATATATATATATATAAAAATATTTCACATAAACACGTGAAATAATAATCAATGATCAAACCACAATAAGAAAATGGAAAACAAGACTAAGATCTTTCAACCGTAACAAGCGGTCTTTGTCAGAGTCAAAGACTGGGTTTTTGACTCTGACGAAGACTGCTTGTTACGGTTGAAAGATCTTAGTCTTGTTTTCCCATTTTCTTATTGTGGTTTGATCATATATATATTGATAAAAGTATCGATATTGGAATAGAAAGAAAACTAAAGTTTTTCTTTAGTTTTTTTTAAGCCAACATTTAGAAATTCCAACATTTCGTTTTTTTTTAAAACATTTTCTATAGGCCTACAAAACAGAAGAAATATGAGCAATAATTCAATCATTTAAAAATCAAACATACATTATTGAAATCTTGACATTAGGTTAGTGAGAAAACTTACAGAAGTATACAATTTCTCAACAGAAAAACTTCTATGCATTACATTAAAGATTTTTTACTAGAAAAGGATAGTCTGTGGATTTTAATAACAACTGTCTACTTTGAATGGACACGTGACACTGAACTGAAAAACAAAGAAGGCAAGTAAATTTCAACAGACAACCAAAAAGTCACTAAAACAATTTCGCATTGACCATCAATGTTTAACTTAACACTCCGAGTTAAGTGTTAAGTCAAATATTGTTATTATTATTACGTAATAATATAACGTAAGAATTATAACGCGTCCAAACTGAAGGCATATCAATACAATTCTTAGGTTTTCTATAAATGAAACAGTTTATTAAGGTTTGTTGGTAATTCAAATGAATCACCTTTATTACATACCATCATACGTTTAATTAAATTTATATATATTTTCATTGCTAAAACTATAAAATTAAAAAAAAGGGATGTTCCTGAGTCTTTCAAAAAAAATATAACCATTTGTAAAGTTTTTATGTAACTACATATTCTATTATTAAGATGTATATAACATATATTCATCTCGGAACAACAAGGTAACATTACTTATTCAACTACATACCAAATGTGAAGAAGACTAGGAAAGAAAATCGATTTATTTACTACCGTAAAAAGAAACACATTCAAACATGTTCCACTCTTATAACTTAAAAGTCATACCACATGACAACGAATGTTATGTTTTTTTATTCTATCAAATGTACTTATGTTATAAGCGTATCTAGACACTCTAACCAAATTTTAAAAAGTAAGATAACACAACATACGAATGATTGAATAATTAAAAACACGTTTTGTACTTTAGCTAAACATTCCACTACTTTAAGACATAAATTTCAATTTATAAAGAAAGGAATATTTGAAAAATGATCACACAGTAGTAATCAAAAATTAATGAAATGATACATACTAAAGAAATTACGTAGAAAGGAAAAAAAAATATTTCTAAGAAGAGAACAGATATAGCCCAATATAGTCTGATTAAAATGTATGCTGAGTTAATTTACTAACATTGTTGTACTTTTGGAAAAAAATATTATTTTTAAATTAAAAGATATTACAAGTAAGTAAAATTTTCATATTTTTTTTAAAAAAAAAAGTAGAGAAATATGTTAGATATCTGTAGAACGTTCTTTGTATTTTTGTATATATTTCTTTACACATGGTGATGTACAATAAATTTGATGAAACCTAGGTAAAGTGTAGTAAATATGTTTTAATTTAATAGCCAACAAACTTCAAGACATTTTTAATTTATGTGTATGAATTATTCTTTATAACTATATATAGAGAATTTTTATATGTTATTAATCGTTCGAGAAAGAGAAAGTGATATTAAAAACATAATGAATAGAGTTTGGTCCTTGATAGCGTATCTGAAGATTTACATTATCATTATTGTTATAACAATAACAGCTTAAACCCAGCAAGCAATATATTTTCAAATCAATTTAAGTAATGTTCTACTTCTTGAACATAACTCTTGTCAGGCAATATCAATGAATCATAGATCATTTACGTAATTTGGAGTCCGGTTTTCATGTAGCTTGTATGTTTGAAAATCATTTTATTTCCTATTGCAGTGTATACCCATTCTAATTATATAAATGGTGTGTCTTTATCACTTACTATAACAGTGGTTATCTTCCAACTACATTTAGTAGGATGTTATTGACCATAAGACTGTCTGGAGAAAATTCAACAAAAGCTTCATATCGTCTAGGGCATTTCAAATTAGGTTTACTTAATTTCACTCCTTTATAAAACGACAGTTCGTTTAGTTAAAACTAAATTAGTTTTAAGTATATTAAAGATGATTATGTTGTTAGACCAAAACAGTTGTTAGTCGTATTATTATGGAAATATATTCTCTTGTCTCGTTCCTGTTCCTCAACCTATTGGAACATCTCCATTTTCAAGAGGATACTACATGTTATTATGCTTTCACTGGTTATACCGTGTCAGTAATTGACATCCCATAATTGATTTTTGACTTCTTCTATGAATTAACCTACTTTTACATAAACTAATCATTGTCTAAAAAAATTCTTGATTTAATTTTTTTTAATTAATATTTATAAGTTCTTGGAATAAATTTTATTTAACTAACACATTATAAAACTCTGATGATCAACAATTATTTTGCTTCAAAAATTTTAACTTACTTTTCTAAACCTCTGACTGTGTTATGAATGTTAATTTTTATTTAACGTAGTTATAGTCAAATCTATGTATAGATATTATAAGTCATCATTTTTGAAGTCATGTGACAAAACTTTATAAGTCAATCATTTTTGAAGTCATGTGACAAAACTTTATAAGTCAATCATTTTTGAAGTCATGTGACAAAACTTTATAAGTCAATCATTTTTGAAGTCATGTGACAAAAACTCTTCAATGACAAACTGGGTATACGAGTAGATCAATAATTATTTGTGTTCTTTTAGTTTACTATAAGTTTTAATATAATTATTAACCAAATTAAAATTAAATTGAACTTTTTAATTGATAGTTTAAATTAATATATGCAATTAATTTAATTTTATTGATGTGCATATCTGAGATAATTCTTTTAAAAATATTTATGACTGTCATGAAATATGCATACAAACTATCAGAAGTGCCTGTGAAAAGTGATACTTCTAAAATTGTTATGAAAGCATAAAAAATATTGTCAGGAGACTATTTCACAGGCATTAATGCTCAGCCAGTAACATTTTTCAAAAAGGTAGGTATTGAAAATTTGCTGCTATTCTACACTGTTACTATTTCACCATTTCATGCTAGCTCTAGTATACTCATACACACATAAACAGACACATAAGAAGATTTCGCAGTAAACATGCAAAATAACAATCAACGTCTAAACCACAACGAGAAATGAGAAAAAAGACTAAGATTTTTCAAAGATCATTCTTTAGGATTTTACTCTGAGGAAGACCGCTTTTTATTGTTAAAAGATCTTAGCCTTTTTTAGTCTTAAAAAAAGACAAAGATTTTTAAAAGATTTTCCTTTAGGATTTGACTCTGAGGAAGACCGCTTTTTATTGTTAAAAGATCTTAGCCTTTTTTCACATTTCTCTTGTGTCGGTTTGGACGTTAAACAGACACATATGTATATAGTGAGACCTAAAAATATAAAACAAAGGAATTTATAGTCTAAACAATAGTAGGAATTTACAAATAAGACTAAGATTCTTCAAACAAAACAACTGATCATCTTCAGAGTCTGTCGAGTACTGGAACTAGTCAAATATGGCACCTGGTGTGATATTAAAAATGGGAGGGGGACTAAATGGTATTTTAAAATTTCTAAGGAGCAAGGAAATAGTGTAAAGAGCTGGGAAAGAGAAACTGAGGTAAACGAAACAGTTCAGGAGAACTAAGTAAAACATATCCCCTAGCTGCTTAACCTAGTAGCAAAGCAATTCCTCTCGTTAACACTGAGTCTGAGAGTTTATTAGCAATAAACTATTGCTAATGTTACTATTATGTTCTATTAAAGAGGACTCGGTAACATTTCTTCAGAAAATCAATATCACATATGTGATCATTTCTTACACGTATAAAACATTGTTGTTGTGAAGAAATATTATCCAGTCCTTTTTGAATACCTTTAAAAGATCAAGTATCATAAACATTAGTAATGATATTTTGAAGAGGAGTAACAGCTTTATCTACAAGTTTTCAGAGTTACCATATAACTTTTAAATATTTTTTTCCTAAAATCGTTTGTTTACCACAACTGCCCTAGCTCAGCCTTTTGCCCCCTTTTCTATCTATTTACGGCCTTTACAGTCCCTTTCATGTCACAGTCCTTTATTAATATTGCACCAGATGTCCTATTTCACTAGTTTCTGTATGAGACAAATACAAATGAAATTCATCAGAGAAAGGCTCTGAAGAAAATCACTTCTTTTATTTAAAATATTTTGGTTAAATTTCTGAATTTCTTACTGTAGATATATATGCTTGAATGAAGTGAGATTCCATCAGTTTCTTGAACTCAAATCATATTCTCTTTTCATGTATGTTCAAAATAAATTTCATAGCAAAAAAAAATTTTGAAAATTAAATATTTTAATTACAGTACAGGAATAGTTTGAATTGTCAATACAAATTAAACGGAAGAATTAATTAAAACTACTAGATAAATTATTATTATTATTATTGTTATTATTATTATCAGTTAATCATTTAAAACTAAAACTATAAACATATATAAATAAATAAATCATATATTATCAGCAGAACTGTTTTTACTCTGGGATCTGTGAATATATTTATAATGAACTTGATCATAAAATATTTCAAAGGTATCTTCCAATAAGGGATAGTAATGAGCCGCTTATTTTGAAAGTGGCCTAATTCCATTTATTTTAAAATCGAGATATTTAAGGGTTTGCGTTTTACAAAATTTAAAAATATTGTCGTTTTATTTATCAACTAATTTTTGTTATAAAAAAACTTAGTAATTTTAAATAAATTTTGTACAATTTGCTGCAAAAAATAAAGATAACGTAAAAATGTAATTATTTAAATAGCTAGCTAAATTTTTTTGGAAAATGGAATTAGGCCACTTTCAAAATAAACGGCTCAGTTAAGACATGTATACTTTCTTTGATTCGTTTCATTTTAAAAGCACCGCATTCTCAAATTGTGGTAGTATTATTTTCTTTGAGATAACATATATAAATTTGGCCAGTATAATTTTAGGTTAGATATAGGATGATGAAAAAATTATTCAGCCACTGACAAGGAAAATATATTTGCTTTTAGAGGAAGAACGTGATATATTTCATATCCTCATATATTTCTATTGGATCTGAAGAGATGATAATTTAAATTTAAATCTGGATTTAAATCCGTATCTCTTTAGAGACGATATCTGGATCTGTTCAAAAGAAATGTTACATTATTTCAAAACCTTCGTTAACCTTTTCTTCAACTAACTAATAATATCAGTAATTTATTCTAAGCGACAACATTAAACTTTCAATCACGACATTATTAATTGCAGATGAAATTTTACTTTCTATCCAAGTTTAGGATTAATGGAAAATTACTCTAATATGGGCTTGAATTTCAATGAAAGGAAGGAAGCATTTAAAACTTTAAAGTTTTTTTAAAGATCGTTAGGAATAAATTATTGAATGAAAACATGTATTTTAAATGAATTGATAATAGATTTTATTTTTTGTTTGAATCCAACTAATACTAATCCAACATAATTAATGCATTGCTTATTTTGTTGCTATGTTAATTCGAAAACAAATCATTGGAAATTGAGACATCAAATTATCTCAAAGTTCTCACTCAATATAAACATTATACTGAAAACAGAAATCACTGAGCAGATTACAAATGTTATTCTCTAAAATGGTTTTCAATATGAAAACTTAAAAAAATCTGTAAAATTGTAAATTGGTGTTTACTGTTTACTGACATTCATCATTCACCTTTTGAATTGATGTGTGTGTTTTATCAAAAAGTTTTATACTATTTTCGTTTGTTTTAAGATATGGTAATGTGTCATTCGTTTTCACACCATTCCATCACGATAGTCAAATTAGGAACACTTAATTAAATTATTTGGAACTGTTAAAAATTATTCTTTTTTTAACTTTATACAGAAACAAAAAATAATGATTTGTTTATTATTATTATGACGATTTTAGGTTATCCGAGCAAAGCAAGGTAGACTGTTGGAAAACTAAAAAAAAAAAATTAAAGTTACACCTCTCTTTCTATAGGTGAACTTATGGTGGAGAAGATATTGAAGTGAAATACCGGACTATAGTCATGTCTTTTATGAAGGTTGTGTGTAGGTCGTTAGAGGATGGTTCAATAGGAAGTAAGATGCTTTGTAGCCATTAAAAGTATTTCGGGCTGTTCACACCGGATCTTGTAAGATTGTGCAGGCAAGCCAAGTCGTTTAATGGAAGCTATATCGTTTTGTAAACAAGCCAGTTGTTCTTTATTACTTCTTACCATGTATACCAGAGCAATCTGTCCCAGGCTTCTTATTGTCTAGGCAGTATGAGATATTATTTAACACAAAATACCCATGTTCATTTTATTTTTTTACTTCTATTCATCCTCTAAAACAAATGTCGAGTACATAGTCTACAGTGTTATCATGTAGTCAACTTTTAAATTATGAATAAAATGTATTTCAGTACTTTATAAAATTAAATGATTTACATTTATTTCAGAAAACAACACTTTACATCAACAACATTTTGAGTATTACATATTATACACTGTAGAATAGAACTGAATGTTAAGAGTACCTTAGGTTTCTTTTGATTTTCTAAATGGTGCCATATTTAGTTCAGAATTGTTACTAAACTCATACACTGAGTTACATTCAGTTTCATACAATGACTCATCATTTTATTTTAGATAAATATAATATATAATACATGTGACTATTGAATATAATTCACTTTTAACATATTACTAATTACTTACTCATACTTAAGCTTCTAGTTCTCACCAAACTCAGAGACATGAAGGATGCGACGTGTTTCCAATGAGAGTTGCAATTACAAATTATACTGTTATGATACTTCTTATTGCCAATTGTATTTTCCAAATCACGAAAATTTGTGATAACATCTCTTTTTTAATTATACCATCTGTTATGTCATTTATGATTAATCCTCGATTAATTAAGCCTCGTCCGAATAAATCTTAATCGAATAAGCAAAGTTACGGGATTTTAGTTGCGAGTAAAAAAAGGATAAGTGCAAGCTGGAATAAGAAGAAAACTTGGGATCCAGCTCCGGAACCAGTTCGCCACTGAGAGGACTTTCGACCCGCAGAGACAGCCTGAGACGAGGAACCCCAGGGTAGGAGCTAAAGTGACGGTTGTGCACCATAGTGAATATTGTTAGGCTATCACCTAAGCCAGCGTGCGAACGAGCGGACTATTCATCTCCCGGATGGTAGCCCAGGCTAGCATAACCCCGCCTAGGTTATGCCTTTGTTAGTTCACGCCATCCAGGGTTTAAGCCTCCCACCCTCTCCACTACGACAAGGTGAAGACACGTCGTGGAGGGAAAGAGGACATTTCCCATCGGTCTTGAGTCTATTCGATGGCAGGTACTCGTTAAAGATCCAAAATTTAATAACACTTGAGCTAGGCTATGGACTACTTGAGCTATGGACTACCACTCTAGCAGAATATTCTTGTATGGTGTCAGAAAAGACCAATGTTCGGTCTATCTGTGGTTCTTGTGAACCTGCTACTGCAACCTAACCTAGACAATTAAATTACAAATCAAAAGATTAGAACAAAACATCTAAAAAGTTACATTTTCTAAGTTTCATTGTCAGGTAGGTCATATTCAAGAAATATCAGAATGTATGAAAAAAGAAGAGTTATCAACTAATAGGTTATCAATGGCAGATATAATAGAGTTAATCATTATTTTGCATATATTCTCAAGCGCAAAAACAAGTACTATTTCGACTATTTGTTGTTGCTACTGCTCAGATAACACCAGCATATGAATTAACTCCGAATGGTCATTTCATATGATTTTCAATGGTTTTTGTTACATTTTATATTAAAGAAAACAAACAAACGTCAATGAAATTGGATCACAATGAGCATATTACATTGCATCCATAAAAAAATATCTTAAATGTTTAAACTGTCAAACTTTATAATATTATTTTTTTATATATTATTAAAAGCCATTTTTTTTATGAACATAAGGACTTTATTTTTAAATAATATTATAAGAATTATTTATGATATTTAAATTATTTTATTGAATTTTATTTAATTTTACTATTCTGTAAAAAAACAAATTATTCAGTAAACTGAAGTTTTACTATTCTGTAAAACTTCAGAGATCCATACTTATTTGATATTTACGAAAAAACGTAAAAATTTTATATAACTAGATTTAGTCGTAATTAAAAAATATTAATATAATTGTGCAAATATTTAATATAATAAATTTTTCATTGATATTGCATACAAAAATCAATAAGTGTGAGAAGAACGCTCTTTTTAAGTTAATTTACTTACATTTATAATTATTGCTAATAAAGATATGAAATATTGGTATACTTGTATGTACATCCAACTCGTTTCACTTAAAGGTTATACTATTTACTTAAAATGTAATTTTCATTTTTTTTTTCAATTTGCATATACTTTTATGTGTAAACAGTAAAATGGTTGACTTAGAATTTCTTCCACGCATAAAATTCGTTTCTTATTGATATTTGAGAGGATGGGATTGTTCTCTCCAATCCCTTTTTCACATTAATAGAGTAAACATTTAATCTACGTGAGCTTTACCTTTGCAACCTATTTAACTCTCTCTAAACATTGAATCTTCTTTGTGGAAAAGCCTTTTTAGATGTACACAACTTGACAGTAATATTTAAATTATATTCTGTTTTAAATTGAAATGAGACATGGGAATAGCAAGATCAGCTCATATTGATGAAAATAAACAAAAATTACCATCTTTTCAGACCGACAGAAATATTTATTTGCAAAAATATCTTCAATTGTTTGACATTCCTGCTATCGTTTTTTTTTTTTTTTTTTGAAAAATCTAAATATTGAATATTAATACTAAGTTATGGAAAAATAAAAATATTAAAAAACATTGTTTCGTTTATATGATAGGATAAATAAATCCTGATGTTTAAAAAGAAAAATATTATTTTAAGTACATCAAAAATAGTCGTTGGAGGTATCAGATATTATACTATTCAAATCAAACTATTGATATCTTTACAACAGGAGTATAGTCACTGGGCTGTTCCATAAATGCTTTTTCTTTTAACAAAACAACCAGGGTTTATTGAGCATTTACCTCAGTAAGTAGAACTTCTTATCTAATAATATGAATTCACTTAATTATTTTTTGGCACAACTAATAAGAGTGTTTCAAGTTTCCTACATGGTAGATATAGTTTATGGTCTGGACTAGTTGGGCTTTCATTTTGCTCTAAATAAAAGCTTCTTGATTGATTTTTGTGTTCTAACTAATTTGGGTCATTTTTCAACACGATAGTTTATAAAAATTTTGTGTCTTTTAGTTCTGATCAATAGTAAACATTTCTAAATGGACACTAGAATCAAAATATAAACAACCTACTAACATAATTATTAATTATAAGGCAACCTTGTGCCTTGTGCTTAAGCCTGTGATATTATGTGATACCTCAAAAACATATTGATATATTATTTCCATATATATATATATTCATCATGATTTTCTTTCTTGACCCTATATTTATATGATGTAATTTTTGAGGGTTGAGGTCTCATGATTTTGTCGAAACGCATTGTTATTTTTCATATTAATTTTTTTTTTGTGGAGACATAATTTTTGGAAATTATACAATATGAGTAAATATTACACTATAACAGATTGCACGAGTAATCAATTATGATTATGAATTATGAATTATGTCGAAACGTCGGCAAAAGGACTAGTTTAAAATCATTAGACCTCAACCCTCAAGAAATTACATCATATATATATATATATATATATATATATATATATATAAAATATAAGTTCCATATAAGTATCCATTTCAAGAATATTTACAGTAACTAATCATAATTCATTACTCGTGCAATCTGTTATAGGGTAATATTTACTCATATTGTATAATTTCCAAAAATTACGTCTTCACAAAGAAATATTTAATATGAAAAATAACATTGCGTTTCAAACACTTAGTGTTCTTCTTCAGGTTTACCCCTAAAAAAAATATATCTGTGACTCTGATATTCTAAAAACTCACGTGTGCATATATTTTATTATGACTTTAAATTACATAAAACACGACACAGAAAAAGGTATTAAAAGCACACTTACAAAATTCTCAATCGAACTCTTGTTACTACGACAGAGAGAAAGGAATAAAAAGCGAACATCAGTTCCAAATATTGAGAATTTTGTAAGTGTGTTTTTTATTCCTTTTTCTTTGCTGTGCTTTGTGTAATTTAAAGTTTAATAGTCCTTGTATATAAATTTAGTATATCTTATTATATGTATATGTAAGTGTTCAAAAAGCGTTGTTGGATTTCATATTAAACTTTTTTTTTTGTTTGTAGACATAATTTTTGAAATTTCCCAATATTAATTTTAATTAATTTAATTACGACTTAAATGTATCTGAAATTTGCGTAAGCATCGCTATGAGCCACTTCTAGTCAATTTAATAATTTTATTTCTATCTATCTATAACAGATAATTTGAAAGTCACGTTACTTTCAAAAGAACAAAAAAAAATGTTTTCTCTTTAAATCACCATCTTTTTTTTTAATATATTATTAATTTGTACTTCTCGCAGTTTCATATTACTACTTTCAATATTGGTAAATGTTTAAAACTGACTTTACTTAACTCTACTCTGGAGGTTTAGGGTAGCATTGATACAACTAAGCAAAGTGTGATGTTTTAATAAACATAATCTTCGCCAATAAAGATAAATTGTTGCTTAACTTTTGTCGCAATAAACAAATTACGGTAAGAATGTTTTTGCTTATAACTTATAATTATAATACATAAAATTATAAGCTATTAAGAATGCTTTTACTTATAACAGCTCATCTGTTTCAGGAAAAGCCTTATGTGATGGTGAAGCAAGGCAACTTTACAGGCAACGCAAGGTTTGAAGGCTTCTGCATCGACCTTCTTAGATGGATCTCTAGTCAAGTTGGCTTCCAGTTTAGCATCAGACTTGTGCCTGATGGTATGTACGGAGTCTATGACCCAGAGTCCAAGCAATGGAACGGCATCGTCAGAGAACTTATAGAAAAGGTCACATATTTATTAAATCTACATTAATTTATAAAAAAAAATTGTTATTTTCTCAATTACTATAAGCATATTTATCAGTACATGCATATACCACCTGGTATCTTATATACCCTGCCTGAACTCATCGATATCATACACTCTACCATTAACCTTCCTCTATCTAAAACCTCTCACAATACATGGAATACTGAAATGGGGTCATTTATGACCCCAATAGTTTTTTTGTTTAAATCACATTGTAAATACTCATAAATGGAAGGAAATTAATGAAAATCATGTTTAGAGACTTTAAAGATTAAAAAATAGATTTAAGGAATAACACAATTAAATGAAAAAGGAATAATTGGCTTAAAAATAACCAACCGCTGCAGTTCACACAAGTTGTTGTATTGGATTCTGTATGTTCAGGGCAGAGGAATGCTGAGCATGTTGAACATTTAGCACTATATTTGGGGTCTTTTGACCTTGGGCAGAGTGCACAACGACTTCTTTTTCCTCTTCCTAAATTAGCTATCATTGCTTGATGAGCCTGCTGTGGTAGAGGCCCTATCACTGATGCCAGAGCTGCTTGAACTGACAATATTATTCCTGTTATTGGAGGATTAGCCCTCTCATTGATCGCAGGTTTCACGAGTGCTGAACCCAAATTTTTGAGAAATTTAAGTCTATTCAATGATGTGTTAGGAAATTTTTTTTTGTAGAGCACATAGGCATTCAAAGCACATACATTGATAATATGAGTGAGAAGAACAAACGGCCATCTTCTTGAGATTCTGTGAAAAGAAAACTCTTTGAGCATCTTGTCAGCACTATCAACAGCACCCTTTGATTTGTTGTAGTCCAATATAATATCTGGCTTTGCATGATCTGCAGTGCTAACTACTTGACCATTATGTTGACTTTGATCATTATTATGCAGTTTTCTTCCATTTGGTCCCATCTCTTGAAGTCATGAAATTATCATTATCTTCATATTCATCAGCATCTTCTTCATAACTAGTCAGAATCCTCTTCATCAGACAACACGTTTTCATTTTCGGAATCTTCGTTGTCAATTAGTTCTTCTTCACTATCAACCTCCATATCATCTAAATCTTTTAACATTTCACTTATCTGATGTTCACCGAGACATGGCTAGAGTTTATAAGCTTTAATTAGTAAATATATCTGAAATAGAAAGGTTTTTTTGTCAATAGTTGTCATCAACACTTTATCCTAAAATGGAGTCATATTTGATCCCAAGCAATTAAAATACTAATTAGTAGCAAAATTGAACACTTGTATTGTTGATACCTCTTGTCAGTGTTTTGTACATCATTTTAGGAAGGAAATAGTAACTTTACATAAAATTAGCATGTACTTTATATTATTAAAAAATTCCATACTCTGGGGTCATTTCTGACCCCATTTCAGGTTGAGGAAGGTTAATATGTTACTGTTCAAGGTAAAAGATGTCAAAAACTAGCAGATTTTACAACGCATTTCATTTTCTCCTTTCTATAAGCAAAGTATAGTGATCTTGAAAAAAATCAATCTCGATATTTGGACGGTTTTACATGTTTGAAGGTACGAGAAGTTGTTTTATGAATTTTTTTTTAAATGTCTGTATGCATATGGGTCGGTGGGTGGGTGAGTATGCATGCAAAGATTGTGGCCATGCTACGGTCCAGAATCTTTGATTGATCAATTGTTATTTTGCACAAAACACAAAAATGGGCCTCATAGTGTAGATGACTCCTATTGTCTGGGAACAATTATGCATGATGGAAAAGTTACTTTTTTGCCAAAAACCTGTTCTTAGACTACATTATTCTACTCCTAAACTACCATTTCTAGAGTTTTGGTAGCTTAGCTTTTTATTATTAAAGCTACAAATGCCATAAAGAAAAATATCCTCAGGTTTCTAAACAACAGGAAATAATTAGTTTCAATAAAATGTGAAAATTCTGACTTATAATTTAACCGAAAAGCTTGTGAGAGTGATGCAAGACATACCGATTGACATGAAGTAATACCTAGAAATAGAACATTATGTGAAGAACGAATTGAGATAATACTTTTCCAAATTACATTCACCAATGAGGTGTTAGAGTACATTTTCTATTTTCAGAAAATTTTTTTTTCATCGTTAAACAACTCATTAAAAAACTAAGGAAATAAGCCAAAAAAGTAAAAAAAATAACAATTTATAATGCAATTCACGTAATTTCAAATACGGCAAAAAGGAACAATGCTAAAATAACTGATTGTTTATCCAAGATTAAGGGATCACCTACTATACTTGTCGGAATTATTGATATTTTTTTACATATTTATATTGACTTAGAAATTTTTTGAGTGAATGCACAGAGATAAAATAGTTCTTAATATTGAAAAAAATAAATAATTTATTGACTTATATCAGATATATGAGGAATAATATTTTTACATGTAAAAAATTACTCCCAATGAACATTAATTTCATTCAATCAGGTCAGGTAAACCATATAAGAGATGCATTGGCTATTGGACAAAAGTCATGCTCTCCTGTAAGAGATTTTGTTTTAACATGAAATCCACACCTTTGCTTTGCAAAAATGTTATTACGGCTGTAGTTATACTAAAGATATTATATGCATCAGTGGTGTGATATATAAAAATTATCATATAAACTGATATTGGATCGATCACTATTTATTTACTTCCAGGAATGAAAGACTAATAACAATTTAGTTATTATTCCCATTTAGACATTTATATTATACTTTAATGGAACATTTTATATTATATATTCAAGAAGTATAATAGTAAAGTTGAGTGTAGGCAACTTCAGATTTTGCTTCCTTCTTTTATAATGGAAAACTTATTGAAAAACAATTATATTTCTAATGTAGTGCAATCAGTTATTATGTGGTATTTACTCATTGTAGGGTAAAAATCTAATGAAATGGTCTCCACATATAAAAATTTTAATGATATAAACAACGCGTTTCGAACACGTAGTGTTCTTCCTCAGGCATTAACTAAAAATTGGTTTATATTTCGTTATAGCTCTGTGTGTTATTTTTTCAATATGTTTCCTACACTTAGTCTAAAAGAAAATGTAAAGGCTCAGCCTAACTTTTAAGAGAAAAATGTACCTTCCTTCTAATAAGAAACAGATGTACCCTATACCCCCACCCATGTCCATTCCATTTCCAGTCAGTCTTATTCAGAGGCACTCATCCTTAGGTTCGTACTTTCTGCCTTATTTTATTTTATATTAATTTTTGTACTTATTTACTTTGTACTATAGATAACTCTCTGGTGTCATTCTATTTTTTAGTTAATGCCTGAGGAAGGACACTATGTGTTCGAAACGGGTTGTTTATATCATTAAAATTTTTATATGTGGAGACCATTTCATTAGATTTTTACCCTACAATGACATAATTATATTTTTATCAGTGAATGTTCTTTTTTATTACTTTGACATTTTTTACCCATATTGAATTTTGATATGTTTGATATAGTTTTAGTATGTTTTTTACAAATCAGTATTAATTGATTAATTGCATTATTATGATATGTCTCACTTTTTAAAAGAGCAACATTCTTAATTTATAAATGATAAATATGATTGTAATTGTCTCTTATTAAGAACAGAATTACAATTTGTATATTTTCCACAACTGTTTATACCAGTTCTGGTAAAATATTTTTGCCTTTATTTAAGATACAGTACTCATTGTCTTAACAAGCAGCCAAGATCAATTGAAAAATTAAAATATGTTCAACAGACATACAAATTCAAATCTATAATCATTTAAGAAATATTTACAGCAGTAGTGAACTAACTGCATACAGGTACACACATAGGTACGATACTGCAAGTATTTGTGATATATATTTTTTTTAAGGTGCCGTTTTTTTTCTGTTAATTTGTTATAAAGCAACAAAGATATCTTAAATGTAAGCTAAACGATTATTTTTTAAGTGGTTTACCCTCGTCTCTTCACAGGAGATCCATTTCATAGTTCATTTCAAGAGAGATTTAATTACAGTATAGCATTAATTTCACCATGCAAATAATTTCCTTTAAATATAAACTGAAACCATTATTAAAACAAAAAATTAAATTTGGACAAATGTAAAAACAGGTTGAACTAAGAATAACAAATAGTATCAGGTGATGAACTGCGTTTAAATAGGATTTAATACGAGTTGGTGAAATAAATCAGACAAACGGCCTGCATTCACTGCTATTTCACTGTCTCAAAATTCATATTCAGACAACCTGCGACCAGGCTTGCAATAGAATCCAACTAACTAAGATCAATTGTTGGCATTCAGAGGACCTTTCCATTACAAACCACTATTCTTTATTAAATTGTAAATCATCTTTTGGGATTTTATACAAAAATATTTTTCAAGAATATTTTTCTAATTCGACAAATAAAAGTAAAAAAACTTTACTCCTCAATGAATTGCATGATAAATTACATACCATTGCATTCTTTAATACCTTCCTTAAACCATAACTCTTCTCATTAAATACAAAAGTTTTTCATGTACATAACTATACATTTATAAATATTTATTTATTGTTATAAATTCATGACATTAAACATAATATAATGTTACATAAATTATTACATTATTCTTCACAAAAAATTTGAACATGTTTTGCATCTAACTATACATAATAGGGAGGTTTGTGGTAGGATGTAGAAGGGGGGTGTTTCAATATGGAAGAAGTAGAAGCAGAAGGGAGAGAATCGCAAAAGATTCCCTAATCACAGAACCAAGTTTATGAGTGCCAGGGAAGTACGTAGTCAAAATAGTAAAGAAGAAGGAAGAATTACATCTATCGGTCTTAGGTCTAGGTTAGTGGAAGACGTCTGTAGGTAATATACGGCTTTCAATGAAGCAGCGGGGATAGCCTCGTTCAGAAAATCTGTGCTTTAAAAGATTGAGGTGATATCTATATATATAGTGCGATATATATATATATATATCTTAGGTGTTGCTGGTCTGAATACTGGGCGGTGACTGAGCGTCGGCTTGGCGAGTAGCTGGTGGTTGGTCACCTAGAAGCTGCAGTGTGCGTGAAACCCCCGTGTGTTGACGATTAATTAATGGGTTGTGCTTCATGATTTTCATGGCTTCATATATTTGCAGTCTGGCTGGATCATTAATTTTCTTTAAAATGATGGTGTTTTGAACAAGGTCACCATCAATATATATATATTATATATATATATATATATATATATAATATATATATATATATATAACAGATTCAATAATATATCGACCGTTTGATAGAATAGGTGTGTTCTCTAATCGGGGTTTGGTCAATTTTCCAGGATAAACAATCAAACTCTCGTTGCCAACGTTTCGGTTTTATTTAAAACCTTTTTCATAGTCAGAAGTAAGAATTTTTTAACTAAGAAAATGAAATTTACATTATTTAGTGGAACAACAATGTTAATCAGACAAAACCTTCGACTAGACTAAACTGGACAAAACAGTCTAGTCAAAGGTTTTGTCCGGTTAACATTGTTGTTCCTTTAAATAATGTAAATTTCATTTTCTTAGCAAACAATTCTTACTTCTGCCTATGAAAAAGATTTTCTGTAACAAGCGGTCTTCGTCAGAGTTAAAAACCCAACTCAACTTTTGATCATTGATTGTTATTTCACGTGTTTATGTGAAATATTTTTATCTATATATATACAATAAAATAAAAAACGAAGGAAACACACAGAAAGACACAGACATAACTCACATCGATATTTCGACAATCGTCGTCATCAGGAGGTGCGAAGAGCGAAGAGCGAAGAGTCCCGCAGGAAGACAGGGCGGTACTGAACTCGGAAACCGCAGCCAGTACCCCACCACTTACCACCAAGCGGGGGAAGGGAGGGAAGGAAATGAAGAGCCAAATTAAGGTAAAAGGAACGAGTAAAAATTATAACTATAAAAAATTATAAAAAAGTAGATAAATCAAATTAAAATTAATAAAAATAATAAATAAAAAGTAAAATAAAAAATAATAATAAATAAATAAATAAAAAATAATAAATAAATAAATAAAAAATAATAAATAAATAAATAAATCATAAATAAATTATCGGTTGAGGTTGAGTCCGGGGGAAGAGCGAGCATCAAGTAAGCATATGTATGCCTCCTCTGAAGCTCTTAGGGTAACTTTATTGTTGGATTCGGGGATCTGTTTCAGGATCTGAACCCTGAAACAGTCATTGAAACTGAGTCCATGCGAGTTCGCATGGATGGCTACAGGATAGTTACTGCGTTGACCGACTGAAGCCCTATGACCATTCATACGAAGGCTCAACTTATTAGAAGTTAAGCCAACGTAAAAGGAGTCACACTGAGTGCAATCCAGTCGGTAAACACAGTTGCTCGAGGTACAGGAGGAATTGACCTGAACCGGGTAGGAACTATGGTGGAGAGGGAATCGAAGGAAGGATTAGGATTTACAATCAGGCAAGTTTGACAGCCACGGCGTCCACATTGTTTCATTCCAGGAACAGGATTGGAAGGCTGAGGGAAATATGAGAGAAAATGCTTTTTAGATTGGCAGGTTTACGGTAGGAAATAGAAGGGGGGTGATTGAAGATGGAAGAAGTAGAAGTAGAAGTAGACAGAATCGGAAAAGACTCCTTAATAACAGCACGAAGCTTATAAGCGCCAGGGAAGTAGGTTGTCAGGAAGAAGGAAGTGTTACTTCTATCCCTCTTGGGTCTGGGTTGGTGGGAGATGTCAGCCGGTAAAACACGACTATCAATGAAGGAGCGAGGATAGCCTCGTTCAGAAAATTTGTCCTTTAAGAGGTTAAGGTGATGTCTGCGGTCTTGGATTCTGCAATAATCTCCAAGACCGCAGACATCACCTTAACCTCTTAAAGGACAAATTTTCTGAACGAGGCTATCCTCGCACCTTCATTGATAGTCGTGTTTTACCGGCTGACATCTCCCACCAACCCAGACCCAAGAGGGATAGAAGTAATACTTCCTTCTTCCTGACAACCTACTTCCCTGGCGCTTATAAGCTTCGTGCTGTTATTAAGGAGTCTTTTCCGATTCTGTCTACTTCTACTTCTACTTCTTCCATCTTCAATCACCCCCCTTCTATTTCCTACCGTAAACCTGCCAATCTAAAAAGCATTTTCTCTCATATTTCCCCTCAGCCTTCCAATCCTGTTCCTGGAATGAAACAATGTGGACGCCGTGGCTGTCAAACTTGCCTGATTGTAAATCCTAATCCTTCCTTCGATTCCCCTCTCCACCATAGTTCCTACCCGGTTCAGGTCAATTCCTCCTGTACCTCGAGCAACTGTGTTTACCGACTGGATTGCACTCAGTGTGACTCCTTTTACGTTGGCTTAACTTCTAATAAGTTGAGCCTTCGTATGAATGGTCATAGGGCTTCAGTCGGTCAACGCAGTAACTATCCTGTAGCCATCCATGCGAACTCGCATGGACTCAGTTTCAATGACTGTTTCAGGGTTCAGATCCTGAAACAGATCCCCGAATCCAACAATAAAGTTACCCTAAGAGCTTCAGAGGAGGCATACATATGCTTACTTGATGCTCGCTCTTCCCCCGGACTCAACCTCAACCGATAATTTATTTATGATTTATTTATTTATTTATTATTTTTTATTTATTTATTTATTATTTTTTATTTATTTATTTATTATTATTTTTTATTTTACTTTTTATTTATTATTTTTATTAATTTTAATTTGATTTATCTACTTTTTTATAATTTTTTATAGTTATAATTTTTTACTCGTTCCTTTTACGTCTTAATTTGGCTCTTCATTTCCTTCCCTCCCTTCCCCCGCTTGGTGGTAAGTGGTGGGGTACTGGCTGCGGTTTCCGAGTTCAGTACCGCCCTGTCTTCCTGCGGGACTCTTCGCTCTTCGCTCTTCGCACCTCCTGATGACGACGATTGTCGAAATATCGATGTGAGTTATGTCTGTGTCTTTCTGTGTGTTTCCTTCGTTTTTTATTTTATTGTAAAAAAGTCCGCTGGACCGTTTCTTTTAATTGTGTATCTATATATATATATATATATATATAAATATATATATATATATTTGTAAAAGTTGGGAGCAGTCCTTCTTCAATACATGCTTTTAAAAACTGGATGTCTGTTTCCACTTGATTTAATTTTGTCTTATATTTTTCAAAATACGAAATTTTTTTTTTAACTCAGAACTCAATTTAAAAATTAATTCACCATAATTACTTGTTTTATTATTGAACATGTTTCGGTGTACGTTCACCATCTTCAGCAAACACACGATTAATTATAATTACCTTAACAAATGAATCTAATAGTTAAATTACATTTCAAAAACAATGAGTGAACAAGTTAACTAAGGTTACACTGACAGGTTAGGGGTTGTCAGTGTTGGCAAAACTAGCCCTAGGTTTCCAAACAAGCGCAACTGGTTGGCAAAATTACCTTTTTGATCGTTCATTCTAGGAGCTTTTTCTAGTATGAACAGCGCTTCTAATATCCTGAGTCTTCTTCCGTCCTTTTCTTTTGCTATAATTCTAGTATTATTCACCATAGTTTCCCTCGAAATTTTTGTTTTGTGAATCTTTTGGAAGTGTTCTTTGGGGGCTCCTGAAACCAGATGCATCGTCAGCCTCCTAGAAAGGGTAGTAGTTGTTGATCCTATATATGAGTATTTTTGGAATTCACAGTTTCCCAGTGGACATTGAAACTCATATACTAGGTTCGTTTGTTTCAGCGGCTGTTTCTTTTCATGCTGGTTCCTTATAATCAGTTGCGTGGTGGTTTTGTTCCTATAGAAAATAATAAGCTGGATCCTGTCTTCTTGCTTTTTAAACCTTGATATTGTTTTTTAATATTGTTTTAATTATTCTTTCGTCTGTTTTATAGCTGTCCGAAAATTGGTTTTCATATATATCTTGTAGGTAGTTTGCTTTGTTACTTCATCTTCCTCATTTTTTTCTTTCTTCTGATTAATATAGTTTTTAAGAGTTTCATCAAATTCACTGTTCTTGTAGCCATTGTTGATAAAAACCTGCTTTAAATTTTCTATCGCTCTGTTGAAGGTTTCCCAATCGGCCGAGATTTTAAATGCTCTGTCTATCAGTGTTTTAATAGTGCCATTTTTATATCTTGAGGGACATTCACTCTTGTTGTTGAGGTATATACCGCTGTGTGTTGGCTTGAAAACCATCGCTGTTGATAACTCACTATCATTTGCAGATATCTGTACATCCAGGAAATTAATTTTATTGTTTACAGCTACCTCATGGGTAAATTTCAGCACAGACTTTTCTTCGAATTTTCTTTTTATTTCCATTAGCATTTCTAGGTCATGTTTTTGAAATGTAATTTAACTATTAGATTCATTTGTTAAGGTAATTATAATTAATCGTGTGTTTGCTGAAGATGGTGAACGTACACCGAAACATGTTCAATAATAAAACAAGTAATTATGGTGAATTAATTTTTAAATTGAGTTCTGAGTTAAAAAAAAAAAAATTTCGTATTTTGGAAAAATATAAGACAAAATTAAATCAAGTGGAAACAGACATCCAGTTTTTAAAAGCATATATATATATATATATATATATATATATATATATAAAGATTTCACATAAACACGTGAAACAACAATCAATGATTAAACCACAATAAGAATGGGAAAACAAGACTAAGATCTTTCAACCGTAACAAGCGGTCTTCGTCAGAGTCAAAAACCCAACTGAGTTGGGTTTTTGACTCTGCGAAGACCGCTTGTTACGGTTGAAAGATCTTAGTCTTGTTTTCCCATTCTTATTGTGGTTTAATCATTGAGATATATATACACACACATATATATATATATATATATATATATAATATATATATATATATATACTATTATTAAATTATATATACTAGTTATTAAATAGTGTTAGAATGTGTACGAGTATTTATGAAAAAAAAAGTTTGGGCCAGTTGATTTTTTTATTCCCCAAGAAACTGAGAAACAGCCTGTAGGACATTAAGAAACTCTCAAAAATGGTAACTAAGCATGAAATTGGCATAAAATTTTAGAAACATGTTTGCAAGAAGAATTGCTACCAACCTTCACTAATATAATATATATATAAAAAGATTTCACATAAACACGTGAAACAACAATCAATGATTAAACCACAATAAGAATGGGAAAAACTATTCCAGTTGGGTTTCCAGTTGGGTTTTTGACTCTGAAGAAGACCGCTTGTTACGGTTGAAAGATCTTAGTCTTGTTTTCCCATTCTTATTGTGGTTTAATCATATATATATATACTCGTATATATTTGTGTATGATGGCAGCAGATCTTCTTTCAAACATGTATTATTAAAGTTGGCAGCAGCTTCTGCGTTGACCAATTTATGGCTGATTTTTTCTAGATTCCTCAGTAGTTTACGGTAACTCTCGGGTAGTTTCCAGAGGAGTACTGGTAACGACATGAAGGTAAACACTAAACACTTTAAAACTTTATTCTAACACTAACACTAACACTAACTAGTGTTAGAATAAAGTTTTAAAGTGTTTAGTGTTTACCTTCATGTCGTTACCAGAACTCCTCTGGAAACTACCCGAGAGTTACCGTAAACTAGTGAGGAATCTAGAAAAAATCAGCCATAAATTGGTCAACGCAGAAGCTGCTGCCAACTTTAATAATAATATATATATACCTATTACAATATTTTAATGTAGTAAACATAATTGGAGGTAAAATAAAAAAAAAATCAGACAAATTTTACCATTATAAATTGTACTAAAAACACCCTTACATTTTATATTTACTATTTGTTTTTTTTTTTTTTTTAAATAGAGGTATCTAATCGCCTCGACTTATATGTACAATACCATCTTCTTTATTCTAACAGCACAGTCTTTTCGATTTGTTCTGGTTTTAGTTATTTGCTATTACTTCGTTTCCAATAGCAAAAAAATTTGAAGTAATAAAGCAAAAATATATGAAAAGAAATTAAATCTGATCCTATTTATTTATATTCGACATAAAACTCTTTCACTAAATAAATATATGTAATATGAGAAAAAACAGGTTGAATGGGTCTTATGTTTACTTTTCTTTTGTTTGGTTTTTTTTTTGAGTCCATTAATTTTTGTTTTTGCGGTAATACATGTATTTAACTCAGAAAGAGGATTTCATATTGAATTAGAAATTTTAAGCTTAGTGCTTATTTTAAAAGTAGATTATTTTGTTAATCTTGCAAAGACTGACCAAGTTAATGGGGGTTCACCAGTTCGCTTTTTTTTTAAAAAAAAAAATGGTATTAAATGCCACAGAATGGTATTCAATATGCTTTTTATTATGATTTGTTTTTTTTTTTTTAAAAACTTCTGATATTAGAAACAAATATATTATATTTTTTTTCACCAATGCTTTGTGGTTTTACTAAAATTCAATCACAGAGTTTCTATTATAATTACTCAAAACAAAAGTTTATATTTTGTAATCTAATTACAAAATATTTCAAAATTTATTTGCTTTTTCAAAAGAAAAAGCAGTAATCATTAATGATTTTTCTTTGGATAAATAATGTCATCTCGAATATGTTTGCCTTTAGAGTATGAAATCAAAGTTTACAAAAGCTTTACAAAGTTTGCAAATATTCAACTAAACGTTTTCAATGATCCTCTCAAAATTTCATGAATTAAAATGTCAGTTATAGCAGTTTTCAATTCCAAAGCTGGAATTGAAAACATTTGGTGACATATGTTTACCAATCACATCATTCCATTGGCAACGTAAGCTTTGAAGGATTCCAGGTATTTCTTCTTGAATGCAATTACAGATTTGTTTTGAAGACATGAAGGGCGTATTTGTAAATCCCTTTTTAAATAAGCAATAATTGTATTATTGTGGATAAAATATGTTTGTAATGGTATTGTTTCACACTCTACTATTCACCATTTTTCAGATGAAAATTGAATACAAATTCTAATGTATCTTTAAATGAGGAGTAGTATGTTTCCATGTATTCAAAAATGGAGCATAGAACATTATATATAAATTGTAAATAGAAGGTTCATTATAACAACAACATTTTGTTTTTGTTACAGAGAGCAGATCTTGCTGTCGCATCAATGACGATAAACTATGCCAGAGAAAGCGTAATTGACTTCACGAAGCCCTTCATGAACCTCGGCATTGGAATCCTATTCAAGGTAATCCTCTTAAAACTGGTTACATAACGAGTCTTCCTTGCACCATCAGCATGTGTGCATGTCCCAAGTAAGCAAACTTACGAATACAACACTATCTAAAATAAAATATTCAACTAAACGTTTTCAAC
Organism: Hermatobates lingyangjiaoensis; assembly: GCA_026182355.1. Taxonomy (NCBI): domain Eukaryota; kingdom Metazoa; phylum Arthropoda; class Insecta; order Hemiptera; family Hermatobatidae; genus Hermatobates; species Hermatobates lingyangjiaoensis. Next base: position 297,055 of record JAPFBL010000180.1, on the reverse strand, counting down.
GATATCAAGAATGCATGAATTATATAATGAATGTTCAATACAAACATTGTTTACAAGAGCAATTTCTGTTCATACGCTATGCATATCTGAATATAAACAAACTTTCCTTCACAGTGTGTATTCCAGTAGAAACTGTAACTATAAAATAAATTTCAACTAAGTCAATCATATCAATTCAATTCATTCATATAGACAATTTAAACTATGTGTTGGTTACATATGATTTGCAATTTCCTGTTCAGTTCACGCTATTCATATCTGAATAAAACAAATTTCCTTCACAGTGTACGGTATTTGAGATTAAAACTGGTAACTCCACTAAAGATTTTAAATTTCAGACCAAAATCACACTTCATTAGTACTAAAATCAATTCAATTCATATCAACAATTTAAAATATGTGATCGACTCTAAACTATGAGATAAAGGTATTAATTGATATTAATACATTATATTCATGCTATGTAGAATAATATATTTTAACTTTTTAAGAATGTGGAAACCAGTTTCTTTGTTAGATGTTGGGTTGTCTATTCATCATGACCTGGTTGGTTAGAGTGTCTGTTTCAATGGTGCACTTTATGATTTGTGAAATCTTCAAGATTTCGTTTTTATGATAATTTCTATCTCACTTCCATTAACCTATATTGTCGAACTGCGACTACTTGTAAATAATTTTAAGGCCTTGCTTGCACTAGCATTTTGAGTATTTCTTCTAGATTTTAATCTAAACTTGAACATTTAATTAAAAATGATTTTAGTTCCACTGACGATAAACTTCTTTGTCAGATTATATCAATAGACATATTTTTGGAGCACCAACAGAAGGTTTCATAGTGATTCTCCTGGAGAGTGACGTTGTTGTCATTTTGATGTATGCGTTTTTTTCGGGCCTCACAACTCTTAATTTGACATGTGTCCCCACACACAGAATGAGGTGCTCTCAGTTAAGAATTCTTGAATGAACCTATTCTTATTTTATTTTACTAATGGTTAGACAGTGGTGGTACGGTATTATAACCACTAATTATTTAGGTTAGTGTGCTTTATTTGTTTAACAATATTCTTTAATATTTTAATTTGTCAGTAAGATACTCTTTATTATATGTATTTGATTTGATGTAATTCTTATATACATATATATATATATATATATATATATATATATATATATATATATATAAAGGATCAAACCACAATAAGAAATGGGAAAACAAGACTAAGATCTTTCAACCGTAACAAGCGGTCTTCGTCAGAGTCAAAAACCAAACTTCAGTTGGGTTTTTGACTCTGACGAAGACCGCTTGTTACGAGTTTGGTTTTTGACTCTGACGAAGACCGCTTGTTACGGTTGAAAGATCTTAGTCTTGTTTTCCCATTTCTTATTGTGGTTTGATCATTGATTGTTGTTTCACGTGTTTATGTGAAATCTTTATATATATATATATAAAGATTTCACATAAACACGTGAAATAACAATCAATGGGCAAACCACATAATCTTTATATATATATATATATATAAAGATTTCACATAAACACGTGAAATAACAATCAATGATCAAACCACAATAAGAAATGGGAAAACAAGACTAAGATCTTTCAACCGTAACAAGTGGTCTTTCGTCAGAGTCAAAAAGACAACTCAAAGTTTGGTTCTTGACTCTGACGAAGACCGCTTGTTGCGGTTGAAAGATCTTACTCTTGTTTTCCCATTTCTTATTGTGATTTGATCATTGATATATATATATACTAATCAAATTAAGCAATCCCACGAACTAAATAAACTAGAAACACAAAAACAAAACAAAAAATAAATCACAGAAACCGTATTTCGATTCCCTCGTCATCAGGAAGACAGAAGTGAGTCGCACGAAAAAGGTAACGACTCCGTTAACGACTCAGATAACGACTCAGTAGTTACCTCTATTCATAACGAACCATATCTGACTACTCAATACTAGCGAGTTTCTGTGATTTCTTTTTTTTCTTCTTTTTGTGATTCTAGTTTATATATATACATATAAATGATCAAACCACGTGGTTTTCGTCAAGTGGTTTTCGTCAGAGTCAAACCCCATTGTTATCATATGGTTGGTCATTCTATTGTTACGGTTGAAAGATCTTTGTCTCTTTTTTCCTATTTCATGTTGTTGTTTGTTAATTAATTGTTATTTCACGTGTTTATGTAAAAAATTATATATATATATATATATATAATACACACTGACATAATTCACTTCAATATTCCGAGGATCGTCGTCATCAGGAGGGGAAGTCTCCCGTAGGGGAGTAGGTCTCTCAGTTACTAATTGAATTATGCCAGTATCTGTGTTACTTTTCTTTTTGGCTTTATATAATATCCAAGTGACAGTTTCATTTGATTATTTATACAATTAAAGTAAAAGCATTGCATAGAAGTTGCAGTTTTATTAAGTACAATCTATAGATGTTTAGTATGGTTCGGAGCTGAACGTTGAAACAAATCCTGAGTACTATTTATCTATAATCAATAAGATTATAAAGCCTGTGATACAGTTAGAGTAATTTTATATGCCAGAAATGTGAAACATCTAAAATTACAATTAAAACGAGTTGATTAATAAACAAATAAAACCAGAACTGGATTACAACTTTTACGTGTGATACTATTGCACTATTTCAAGAGACTTGCTCACCAGGCCACTTATAGTAAAGCAGTGTTAGTTACATTATGGTACCGTAAGTGATAACTTTGTTATCTATAGTATTTGGGAGAATAGAAACCTGTAAAAGATAAACCTAATTCAAATTGAAACATTACTTTTGTTTTTAATAATCTTCAATTAAAACATCAAATGTTTCCAATCACGTTTCATATTTGTCTATTATATTTTATTACATGAAGTTACTTTAATATTTCAGCATTTAATGAAACAGTCTATGAAATGTCTAAAGGAAAATTATTTAATTAAAGCAATATTAAAGTAAATTGGAAACTATTCTAAAGCTTTCATGCAGCAGTTGTAGAACAAGGCTATAGGAAGAAATTAATTAATTCTACCAGGCTTTGTTCAGAAACAACTATCCGCCATAAAAGTATTCATCACTTCATTTATTATTCTCGTGATGTGTTTGATGTGTGAACATGTATTTTTATCAAAGTGTAATAAAATATGCAATTCCTAATTAAGCTAAGTAAAAATTAATTAAAAATGGCATGATTAAAAAATTAATTATAAATTTAAGGTATTACTAATAAATAACTAAATCACCTTTTCATATATAACATTTTTCTTTACATAACGATCAGTGATCAAACTGCAAGATCAAATGTGAGAAAAAGACTAAAACTTTTCGACCACTACAAGCGGTCTTCGTCAGAGTCAAAAATTCAAAATTAGATTTTTGACAAATTTTGTATGCATGCATATATATTTAGTGTATGTATGTTCAATTTGTCCGTTTAGGACATAGAAACTCTAATCTCCTATTGGTCACCATCGTAACGAATCATATTCCTTTCCCCGGACAACGCATAGAAAAAAAAAGAAATAGATATAAATACAGAAGTGATTGTGTTGTATAAGCCGTGATAGTCAACACATCTGTGTCTCCCTGCTGGTGACAGGTTGTGTTTCCTGGCTCTTCGGTGCTCCCAGGGACTCAAGGATTACCTCACTACCTGCTTCAGGATATTTGGACGCTGGGGTGTGTGTATCCTGGTAGTGAATAAGTTTTGCACAAAGAAAGCCGACCCCCAATTAATCCCCTGCAATCCTTGCTGTCAACCTTCTTCACCAGGCGGACTACCTGCGGGCCTTGTTGGAACTCGTTCCTATTTGCTACCTTGCTTACCTGTTTATTTAACTCACTTGCTAGAGGAGTAGGTTCCTTTCAACATTACCAATATTTTATTAATAATTCAACTGAAAATACATTTTCTTAGTCTTAAGTCGATCAAAAAAACAGTCATTTTACTGTAAACAATTTTCTCTCATTCTCGTTTCTAGTCAGTCATGGATTTAACCCAAAAATGTGAGGTTCATTTTCATTATAATATGAACAATCATTCATCGTTACGTTGTTGCAGTAAGATATTATACATGAAAAATAAATTGTTTTCTTCTATTTTAAACAAATGCAACCTATGTAAACTTCTTTTACTCTACTTTAAGTATATAGTCATAAAAAAATATCTATTTCAAGATTTGTACTTCTTTAAAAGCTTTGAGACATTCAAATTGACTTTTTCCTAGTTCATTTATTGTGCGTTGCCGTGTGTGTATCTCAGTCACTGCGGACATGCTGAACTTCAGATCGCACTGTTTTATGGTTGAAGTTCATCTTATTACATCAAATAACGTGTCTAATTTTTGGAATCAAAAATATTGAAAAATTTTGGTAAACATTATCATAGAAACTTACTTTGTTACCAAACTATCATATTAGGGCCCACTTTTATTTCCTGAGCTACACTAAAGAACTTGTCTCATTTTTGGAATGAGGACATCAAAGTTTTTTTACATTATTTTTTTCATAATAAAATTTCAGATTAAAATTACTTTTGAACTTGATAAATTAACTTCAAATTATAAAAAAAAATTAGTGAAATAATAACTTAGTTAGTTTGATATCTAAAACTGTTAATACTATTCAGAGATATTAATTTCAGTTACCATTCCTGATGGTGCATTTTCTTTCACTAGAGACATTAAAACGTTTTTATGGTATCGTCATAATAAATGATAATTTATTAATAATAAATAGTATAATAATTATAAATTTGATTATACACCTTCTTACTTATTTTAATGATAAAAATGAGTTACATATTATTTCACCTGTAACAAAACAGATCCTTATAAAACAATTATCCCGGTTTTGTTATATCAGACAATAAGATATAGAAATATTAAATCAAATGTAGTTCTTATATCAATTGTATTAAGGTTTAATGATTGTTTTACAATAAAGTTTCATAACATCTCATCCCGGAAAAATATTAAAACAAAATCCAAATTTGAGTTGATTGTCGACGAGTTTGATAATGTTTTTATGTAGTAAAATTGAGTAAAACCACTTATATTTTTTTGTAATTAGTATGGTTGCTACAAATACTATATCAGATATAAGTTCCTAATAAGAGGTTTGATTATTGTGTAATAATTCTCTTTTCCTAATTATTATCAGAAGTAGTATTTTAATACATTTTTGACTGAATTTTAAACAAAAAAAAACCTAAAATATAAAGTTTCTACCATAACTGGCATCCTAATTTTATACCCTACTATTGAAATAAGCTCCCCAAATTTTTCAAATGGATTTTCACGAATTCATTAAAAAGTGAACCAACTTGCAAAAGAAAAATTGCATGGAACATATTCGAAGATGTTAAAAAAAAATAAGTTAATACATCTGAAAAGTCTCAGAATCGCAATGAAAACGAGACTCTAAGGAACCATTGAAAGGGTTCTTTACACTAACTTCCACCATTAGATTTTTCCTGCAGCAGTTATTAACTGCAGGTAAACATAAATATTTTCTACTGGTAAAAACATTTCATCTTTTTTTTTAAGTTGGAAAGAAAAAATATTTTGTAACATTGATAATAACTTTTGAAGTCAATTAAACCGAAACTTGAAATAATTTTGTTATCTAAAATTTAATTAATATGTTGATATTTTAGGTTTTGAACTAGTTTGTTTATATCAATTTCAATGTTATTTTTGTTCTATTAATTTTTTTCTAAAACAAATTATAAACTATAATTCAAATAAATGAACTAAATAACTATAATAAATGTTTTGCTAATAAATAACGTACTTAAAAGGTTTTTTAAAAATAATATCCTTTTTGGAAATGACTTTTATAAAAAACGTAACAATCAGATTCTTATAATTATTCTTAAATTTTGACTTATTAAGGATAAAATAATAAAATAACGATTATTTATTTGTTATGTAAAAAGCTACATGTAGTCAACAATCTATTCGTTCTTTTTGGAAATACCAAGAATTTTCTATTATCTAGAAAAAAAATTTGGAGTTGGGTGACAAGAAGAGTTGTCACCTATTTTCTCCAGGAGGCCCCTGTGGTCTACAAGGTGAAGTGATTGTGTTTTCATCAGGCCCCTAAAGAGGAGGGTGCAGCCCGGTGCACCGCACCAGGACCCATAAGTCTAGGAGGCCCATGAATTTCAAAGTTAAAACTTGAAATAGGCAGTTACATATATGCATTTTTTTATTGTTGAATTCTAGACGAGAGGGAATTAGAGTGTACTGTCACAGTCCTTACTGCTTATTCTTCAGGGTTGCCATTTTTCGATCAAATTTCATCAAATTTTATTTTTTTTCAAATGTTTGGCATTACAAAAATACCTGATTGTATTTTCCTGTTGGTTGACTCTTTTTCAGCTTGGCTTTTTTTTATTTTTTACAGTAAAATAGTCTGTGAGTCACAGGAGTGAAAAAACAGACTGAAATATTTAGACATTTTATCAACTAACCTATAAAAAAACGGCTGCATTTGAGGAATTTAATTCCAATGTTCGCCAATGGTCAGATTACAGAGGCAACTTTTTTTTATATATCCACAAACCTTTTAAAAAGATTCTTTATTAATTAGAGCATATAATATAGTGCAAGTCTATATACATTTACTTGCCTTAGACTTGTCCTATAATTTATGGTTTTGATTGTCATATAAGCTATATAAACAAATTAGTAATGAAAAATTTAAAAAAATGTACTCATAATATATTTAATACAAAACTTGATAAATTAAAATTTAATTGATTTAAATTTCTATCATCAATTTTTAATATTTTCTTTCTGTTGTATTTTAATATTTATTATTTGAGTTTTCAAGTACATATTTATTGATTGAACTGTCGTTTAAGTTATATGTGTAGGTAAATTTAACTTAATTCAAATAAGTAATTATATTTTTTTATAATCCTATATCAATCTGGCTTCATTAACTTATTTATTGAAGTTAGATGAATTAAAATACCATGCAGAAATTAATCTTTAGAATGCTATAATTTCCTGTCATAAAAAGAGTTCAGTTATGCTTAAAAATGATACAAAAATTATGAACCAAAAATAAAAAAAATATAACAGATTGACATAAAAACTTTTCTGGTATCTGAAGAATTCTAAACTACTATTAATCTAAAGCTATATACTAAGAGCTGGACTTTGCCTAGTAAGTAAGTTTGGATTTAGAGGCTTTGTAATCCCCTGAGTGCATTTTTTGTGATTATTGCCTAATTGTAGCTGAGTTAATGTCTATAGAAATGATTTTAAACATTATAAATCGCACCACTTAAGAAATTGTAGCAGCATCTAACAGTTATATAGCTCTAGGTGAGAGAAGATGCCTAATAGCATTTAGGTCGATTTGAAACACCAGAATGCTCCGCCAGCGTTCCTTGAACGAATGACGGGAACTGATTGAAACTGACTGTTCTATTGAATGTGGGGCATTGAATTTCATATTAAGTATTACCTCAATATTTATATTTAATGATAAATTAAAATATGAAAAGTATTAAGTTTCAAATTTAGAAAATTCCTGAATTAGTTACATTTTTGTTATGACTGGGACTTAAATATATTAAAATGCATTGGGAGTATATCTACCACTTTGATTTTGATATACCACTAATATTACCACACATTTTGATTTACTTCTTCACAATCTTTATTTTTAATTCGATATCAAGAAATATGACCTCTATATTGTTTCTTATCTCAAATATGATTATGACATTTTGAATATTGTTATTACCATTATTCCCACTAATGTATTGTTATTTTACGTTTTTGTTAGATTTAATACAAAAAAAATAACATAGGATAAGCAGATGATTACTTTCAAAATACAATAACATGAAATCTAAACTACATGGAAAAAGAAAAACAAAGCAAATAAATACTCTGTTGACATAAAGTGAAAGGCCTTAGTGCATTTATTTCTTTCCTTTTTCTTTTTCCATGTGGTTTAGACTTCATTGACTGCATCACGTGTTTAATTGTGATTTTTCTGTATATAATAACATTTAGGAATTCGTATTTTTTTTATTTTAGTTAAGAGTATTTTACTTCTTATATTAAAGCATAATGTTTAAGTATTCATTAAACACTATCTTCAATAATTTTTCTGTTTTCATAACCGCAACAATTTAGTTAAAAAGGATTGATAGCTTACTCTGGCATTTAAGAGATAAAATTGAAACATTTCCTGACAATGTAATGAACATACAACTTTATAACTTTCTTCATGACAGTGTGGCTCAGAGAGATACTTTTTTCCAGAGATATCAATATAGCCTTTGATGAATGGCAGGAGTCCAACCGACTGGAACCCCTTCATGTCTAAAGCACCAGTGAATCCTGCAAATCCATAATATATATTATGGGATCAATTTTATTTTTTTTTTATTGAAATATCTATTATGAAAGATATTTTTAATTTGTTGTAAGAGTTTTTTAATTAGATATGGCATTGTTACAGATATCTCGTTTGAAATCATATTGTATTGAAGCGTATGATAGGATACAATGTATGCATACACTTTTACAACGTTTTCTTATCCATCGTCATTTTCTCTGGCTTCAAATCACTGAAAGTATCAGTACATTTCATATCTTATCTACCTTTTTTATTATACCTCTATCCTTAGCATTTATACCAGAATATTCTGAAGGAGCGGTGAACTTGTACCAATTGAAGTCGTTTTAAATTTCTCTTCATACATCACATCTTTACCTTAAAACTAATTCCTTCTCAACGACTGTTCTCATTTAAAATGCGTTACCATAAATAAATTTCATATTATCTGAAATACAGCTATATCGCACATCGGACAATATCAATAAATTACCAATAACGACAAAATGCACCCAATTATAAAAGACCTTATACCTCGTATGAGTGAGAAAAATTCAATTTTAGTTCTGTATTTATTTTCTTTGGGTCACCTGCTTTTTCATATACTAATCAAAAGATTTTTAGTCTGTTAATTCATATCATTCTATTCCTCAATTGATAAACGATTGTTTGAAAACCATTATCTTGAATAGCTTTGAAAATGTTATAAAACATTTTAACATGATATAATAAATACTAACTTATCATGGTAACTCATTTCAAACTAATGTTAGCATTATTTCCGATCCTTTGAGTTTATTGTAGTATTTATTTACTAATGCAGCGGGTTCACTTTCCAGCTGAAATTTATTGACGTTGCATGGATTTACCGTTTATTTGGTTTTGTATCTTTTTTATAGATGACTGAGGGAATGACAAAGTCAACCCTCCAATGCTAGATCCCTAGAGGGAATATTGTATCTCCCATTCATTCTACATTGGGAGTTCTAAATTTTGCCTAACTCAAGTGTATTTAGTGTAAGGTTCTTTAACAGAAAGTACCTGACATCATACAGGCACAGGACCGACGGTTCAAAATCATTTCTGATAAACGACGTGCTCATATTTATTCTCCTTCCACGTGAATTAATCGATGGCTACAGTGGGTACCGTACCGTACTCTCTTCCTTATTTTATTTTATACCATTTATTTTATACTATATATAACATTCTGATGACAACATATATTTCTTTAGTTAATATCTGAAGAAGAACACTACGTGTTTGAAACGCGTTGTTTATACTATTAAACTCTATATTTGGGAATATTTCATTAGCTTTTAACCCTACAGTTTGTTATATGTTTTTTTTTTAAAGAGAACAACAAAAGTAATGGGAAAAATAAGGGGTCCCTCTAAGATTTTATTTGCAGCTAATTTAATTCAAGATCGTTATAAAATCCTATAATTACATTAGGTTAGGTTGCAGTGGCAGTCCCACAAGGGAACACACGTAGGCCGAGCATTGGCCCTTTGTGATACCACACAATGAAGATTGATTCTACAGTGGGAGTCCTAAATTTTGCCTAACTCAAATGTATTAGAGTAGGGATCTTTAACGAGTACCTGACATCATACAGGCTCGGGACCGACGGTTTAACGTCCTTCTCCGAGGGACGACGTGCTCAGATTTATTCACCTCCTGCGTGAATAAATCGAGGGCCAGGTGAGGATCGAACCCCGGTCCTATCAGTTCAGAGGCGAGCACGTAACCACTGAGCTAGCAGGATATAATAAAATAATAATATTATTATTTATTATAAAATCCTGTAAAAAAATATTTGTTTTAAAAATCCTTAACATAAAGTAAAATCAACTAGAGGGACTGCTGTATAATGATAAAATAAATTATAATGATAATGATAAATATAATGTATAAATCTGAGCGCGTCGTCCCTCGGAGAAGGACGTTAAACCGTCTGTCCTAAGCCTCTGCGAAGTCAGGTACTAGTTGAAGATTCATACATTAAATACACTAGAGTTAGGCAAAATTTAGGACTACCGCTGTAAAATCAATCTTCATTGTGTGATATCACAAAGGGCCAATGCTTGCCCTACGTGTGTTTCCTTGTGGGACTACCACTGCAGCCTAACCTAACCAATCTTAAAGAATACGTTTATAATATATAATATTATATATATAATATATAATACACTAAATAATAACTTCATGTGACGATGGAACCAGAAAGAGAAAATTTCTGTTTTAAGATATTAATGAAAGTTTTGCATATAAATATTATATACAATAAATATTTCGAACACGTATGAATTGTGTAACATCTGACCTGTATGAGTTACAAAGTTACCATTAGCATGCAAGTTAATAAAAAAAAACCTTTTATCTATCATAAAGGTTCAATTAAGTTTAAGAAGAGTACTACGTGCGCGAAAACCGTTGTTTATATAGAATGTGTCGTTTGCAGAAAAGTGTATATGTATTCCAAACATTAATGTACTTCACAACATTGATTTGATATATAATTTATTGCACCAATTACATTGTATGCAGCCTCAAAGAAGAAAAATACGTGTCCCAAAAGTATTATTTCTATAAAATATTCGTTCTTTATATAAAATTCAAATTTTAATACAACTTTTATATTTCAATATAAATAAATACTTCATAATAGATAATTTTACATCTCTTTAATTTCTGTTTACTATCCTTGATATTTATAACAACAGTTGCTGTAACCTGTTTTTGTTGCTACTGTTATTTTGTGTATATTTGTTATATTTGTTTTTAGTGACTTCAATTACTTTTTTCAACATTAAAAAATACCAAATAATAACTGATTGTACACTTTATATAGATCTTCATTAAAAAAAAGATTACTGGCAGAGGTCCAAACATTGTCATTGAACTCTACTGTAGATATTTTCTAGCAACTTTCAATGCAATGTGTATTTTTCATATAAGTTAGAATTGTATGATAAATGGGATACCAAGCAACTTTTTGAAGATGCTCTCAAAATGAAGAAGTATTATGCAGTGTGAATGCAGAAGTCTGGAGCAACTCTTATTGTTGACAAAGTCGTGAAGTCATTAACAAAACTTCACTTTCATTTTCATTTACACAAATGTTTACAAAGTCAAATATATAACATTCCTACTTTTGAAAACACATAATTCTATTTATGATAACAATGTGTGAAAGAATACTTGCTTTTAAAACTAAGATATATATTCTTAGGAAAATAAATATAATGGTTCCAAGAATAATGAATATATGGGCTCTGTTCTGAGAATCATAGATTGTAAATTGTTTTTAATGAAACTCTTATAAATTATTAATGGAGAAAAAAAAAGTTGTAACCAAGCAGAGGAAATATAAGTGAATGGAATTTGGCAATAGTCCAAGATAACTGGCGCTTACTTCACCATCAGGCTGGAATTCTTTGTGAGAGCGATCAATAGAAGGCTTCATAACTGTGTCGGAAGAGTAACAATCAGATTTCTGGAAAACATAAATGAGTAATCTGTAAGAATACTTTTAGTTAATAAAAGAAGAAAATACTGAAAATAAAATCATAAATGCAACTGATTTAAAAAGGTTGCATTTAAAAATTATAATTAGCTCGCATGAACCCGGAAATAAAGGCACGATGAGGTGCAAAGAAACAGAATAATTATATTCAGGTTTTAGAATAGACTTCAAAAAAGTTAACACGAAGAAAACATATCAAAGGTAAAATCGTTGAATTGCATGGGTTACCAAGTACAACATCTAACAACAGTGGAGAATTTTTAACTAGAATGCTCCTAAAATACAAATAATCATTTCTTTATATTTTAAAATACAGTGCTGTTTAAGACTTCAAGGAATAATTTAATTAAGAATTTTCATTATTCAGTCACTAGATCAGGGCTTCTCAATCTTTTTTTAATACTGGGCGCATTTATGAATTAAGGAAAATCCTGGGGCGATAAAATAGCAATGAAACATAAGTATGGTAGTGTTAAATTAATGCCAATTCATTTCTATTGAGAATAGGATTAGTTGATTTTTATAGGTCTCAAATTTCCTACTTATTATTAGTATAATTTTAGGTTTTTATGCTCAAATTTTCTTCTGTTATTGTTTCATGTCATATTTCTTTTGGGATTGCCTTGATTGCTGGTCTGGTGTTTGCGGTCTGCCTGATGAAAAAGATACCATTTATAGTGGTGATATTAGTGTTTATGACTAAAACAACTCTTCCCTTGTTGACACTACATTTTGCACCCTAGTGTCCTAATGAGAAACACGCACTTGATGAGACTTCGATTTTATTTTGTTATTAGCTCTTACGTGTGATAAACACACATTCAACTTTTCACCTTTGATACTTGATCTACTTTTACATTTAATAAGATGATAAGATTGGGTGTAGAAGATTACAATATGACTATTACTATTTTTCTCGCGATATTTTAAAATATTAACTGACAGAGACTTTCTTCTGATATGACCACATATCTGGGTTAGCAAAAAAATAATGAAATTCACTCAAATTCCTTAAATATTCAAATATTTATCAAAGAATTCAAATAAATATCAAGTATTCAAATTTTATCTTTTCCCTTGGGACGAACTTGAGTGTCTTCCTTGGCGCACCAAGGCGCCAAGGTAAGAAGTCAACATGCTTGCCTCAGGATTGGTAGATTAGGAGTTCAATAGCCACTCTAACTCTCCATTTATTCATATGGGAGGAAAATAAATCTGAGCACATCGTCCCTCGAAGAGGACGTTAAACGGTCGATCCCAAGCGTGTATGATTTCAAGTATTCGTTAAAAGTTTCTACTCTAAATACATTTCACTCAGACAAACTTTAAAGCATCCAATGTAGTAGAATGTTTACAAAGGGCCAATATTCGGCCTATATGTGGTTCCATGTGAATCTGCAACCTAACCTAACCCAACCTAGGGTCATTTACTAATTCAAAGTTTTCTTCAACAACTACTGCTACTTGATAGCTGTAAATTGTACAGTGTATAAAAAAGAATACATTAAGTATAAAACAAACAAAAATATGTCACTTATTTACTTTTAACAATAATGCTTTATAGTTTCATATATAAACATTTTTGTGAAATATCGCAAACACTATCATTTCACAGAAGTAAAAAGTCATGTCTGTAATTTAATTAATATTGCATGGAATACATTTTTTCATTCAATTTAATATATCAAAGAAAATATGAAGACCTGCCTGCCTTCTCATTAACTGTAGGGTAAAAGCACTGCACATGTAATATGGCTTTGATGAAATAGTCCTCTGACTGTACTTCACATTTGTAGTTACTTCAATGAAGTTATCAGACATTTTGGTTTATTGCTCTTGTTTGTGGTTTATTTTCACTTTGGTGAATCTATTTACAGGTGATGTAGAATCGCAAATGAGCTAAAACTCTATTAAACAATTCACTAATTTTATTTATTCGATTACTTTTAAGATGTTATTCTTATTTTGTAGTACATCATATAAATAACGACGAACTCAAAGTAAAAAAATAAAATAAAAAATGAAATCTGGTGGGTTGATGTTCAAACTTGGTTTCCTGATAGAAATGAATTAAAAAGGAAGAAGAAGCAAATAATGACCACCACTTAGAAAAGAAAGTTGGCTCGCCTTATGAAATGTTCCGTAAAGAACTAACATTAAATCCAAGCCTGGATTAAAATTAAATTTCGCCTCTTCTGAAAATTATCCTTTTTGGGGCTGTTATAAAAAAAGTTTTTACTACTTGATAAGTGATTCGAACGTTGTTCCAAAACTCGAACTTATTTAACGGTGAAGTGAGCTAATGCACTTTATTTCCTTCTTTGGCACTCGACTGCTGCTCATCTAACGTACCCTCGGACAGCTTTATCAAAATTTTATACTTCATAAAATATCAAGTAGTGGTGAAGTGGTTTCTTTAAACTTAATATTTTAGAGTTTATTTCTCGACTAACTTGGCATATTACTTGATAATTTAGTATTTTTTAATTCAGGCATCTTTTTTTAACTGCTAGTTTATTTAAAATACAAGATATATATTTTTTCTATACTTTCAAAACATCCTTTTTTAAAAAGACTGATAAATTCTGAAGGAAATATTGATGTTTCTAACGATATTTATAAGCAGCGATGGTTTATTTTTTTAAATAGTTTTTGCATTCAGTACTACTTTACAGAAAGGTCAGCTCACATACTAAATCGCACTAATATTCCTTTAGAATGTCACTAGTGGATTACCTAGTTGGTTTGACATCGAAAAAAATAAATTTTTTAAGTAACTTAAGTTTATTTAGAGTATTTAATATTAAAGTGAGCCTGTCACTAAACACTCTCGAGACGAATGGTGTTTTGCTCTATCCAAACTATTTCGTGAAAATTTTTTCCATGCATGAAGAAGTTTATTGTCAAAGCTAGCTATAAATTAGAGATATAAATAATGACTACACTCACACCTCCTTTTATAATCATACGATATAACCGTCAATAATAGTAAAGATAAAAATGCAGTATAGGTTAGGTTAGGCTGCAGTGGTGGTCCCACAAGGGAACACACCTAGGCCGAGCATTGGCCCTTTGTGATACCACACAATGAAGATTGATTCTACAGTGAGTGTCCTAAATTTTGACTAACTCAAGTGTATTTAGAGTAGGGATCATTAACGAGTATCTCACATCGTACAAGCTCGGGACCGACGGTTTAACGTCCTTCTCCAAGGGACGACGTGCTCAGATTTATTCACATCCCACATGAATATATCGAGGGCCAGGTGGAGATCGAACCCCGGTCCTATCAGTTCAGAGGCGAGTACGTTAACTTCTGAGCTAACCTGGCCCCCCCCCCCCAAATGTGTTATAACTGAATACTTGAGCCATTAGGTCTCAGAATAATTGCTCACTGCGATTCTGTACTGCCACAGGTGCTGATTCGCCAAGATAATATTACATCGCCAACATTTACTTTTACAAAGTTTACTCTACACAAAGACATAAACTTGGATTCAATACAATAACGGTAAGGATTTCGAAATAATTTTAAAATTTTTAACACAGTACATTTCTATAGCACTTATTATACAATTTCATTTTTTTTTATCAATAGCTATAATGGCGACAGTTATCTGTAAGCCTCATGTTAATTAAAAGTTTTTTCAATGCAGAAACTGCTGAAAATTTACTATTATACTTTACTACAATTTTTATATTATTTACTATTATTTATATTATTACTGTTATATTATTTTTATTATAATTTACTTTAAGAGAAAAATTGTTGCCTTTATACTGCATATATATATATATATATATATATATATATATATATAAAAGGATTTCACATAAACACGTGAAACAACAATCAATGATCAAACCACAATAAGAAATGGGAAAACAAGACTAAGATCAATCAATGTTGTTAAGAAATATTATTGAATCGTCTCTAATTAAATTTAATAGATCTAATATTATAAACATTAGTAACGGTCTCTTCAAACTTGATACTTTCGTCACGAGGGCAATAGCCTCTTCAAAGAGGGTTGACAGCTAGCGGATAGTTTTTTACTTTTTCTTACTGTACTCCTTTGTTTCCCCAAACATCCCTTTCTGGACATTAGTCCTTTCCTGTGCTTTCACCCTTTTAAAATACCACTCTTCCCTCTTCTCAACTCCTCACCAGATGTTTTCTGCATCTAGTGTTCAGTTGGGTTTTTGACTCTGACTCTGACCGCTTGTTACGGTTGAAAGATCTTTGTCTTGTTTTCCCATTTCTTATTGTGGTTTGATCATTGATATATATATATATATATAACGATTTAACATAAACACGTGAAATAGTGAAATAACAATCAATGATCAAACCACAATAAGAAAATGGGAAAGCAAGACTAAGATCTTTCAACTGTAACAAGCGGTCTTCGTCAGAGTCAAATATATATATATATATTATATATATATATATATATATATATATATATATATATATATATATATAGTTCAATATAGACAAAGAAACATAGATAAATCAAAAGAACACACTTACAGTCTATAATTTTCGGTTTGAACCGTCTTCAGGAGAGATAAGAGAGAGAAACCAAGCGCACTGGTTCAGAGACGGTTGGAGACCCAACCATTGGAGTCTCTGAACCAATGGGCTTGGTTTCCCTCTCTTATCTCTCCTTAAGACGGTTCAAACCGAAAATTAGAGACTGTAAGTGTATTCTCGTGATTTCTCTATGTTTCTTTGTCTATATTGAACTATTTTTGTTCAATACAATCCTCAATACGTTGTAGAGGTTGCAAAAGTCTAGTTAATGGGATGTTAGACCCATTATTTAATAATGGCCAGAGCCATATTTATTGGCTCTGGTTCTAGTCTCAGGTTGGTGTTTGGTCTCTGAGTAGTCGGAGTGTCCGCCTAATAATAGTAGTCTAACGTATAACACGCACATCCTCCCCCTGATTGATGTCCTGAAGATGATTACGGAAAGTGATCGAAAAGCGTCGACTACAATCGCTGACCATCTCAACCGTTGTTCTAACAACGAAAAAGCTGTTTTTAGGCAAGTCGAAGTTCTTGAGAAGAAGATTATAGACAGGAACTACTCTGTCGTATTCAACAAACCATGCATATCTGAAGGACTGCTACCAAATTATACTAATATATATATATATTAGCATAATTTTAGTAATTTATTAATTACCATAACGACTATTTCATGCAGGTTATATGCATACCAATACATTGGGTAGTTAGTCTTGTTTTTTCTACGTAAATACAAAATTGCATGTATTGAACTAGGTGATAGGGTGTTATGGCCACCTGCGAAGTAATTAACCCGAGAGCGTTAGAGAGGCAACAGAGTAACTCCAGTATTTTTTGTGCCCCACACAAGTAATCAGAGCACGCTGTATTGGACAGAAATAGAATAATAATACCACGACTTCGTGATCAGAAAATGAGATTAGTGTGAAAAAAACAACACAGGTTTATATTACTTTTTTAATATCGAAGTCTATTAACTTCAAATATTAGTTTGTTACTCGTACTTTAATAGGCAATAGAAAATACCACTTTGTTAACCTAGTAGTGCTTATCTGATACCTACGTTTTTGTAATATGTTTATTAAAAATGATAAGTTGATTATAGTTGATTTTATAAAGCTTGTCTAAAGTATGGTTTCAGATTACTGATTGAAGAACCTAAATTTGTATCCTGACATTAAAATCTCTTCAATGTACTAGTCCAAGGTGTTTATACATAGGTCTAACCGTTTATATATATATATATATATATATATGTATGTATATATATAAACTAGACTTTTCAAAAGAACACAGAATAGAAATCACTGAACTCACTACTATATTTTGATGTCCTCGACGTCAGGAATAGATGTGAATCGCTCCAAAGGCTGATAATGATTCAGCCTATATATATATATATATATATATATATATATATCTTTTTAACTTTTAAATTTATATTGTTCTTACGTTTCTCCATTTTATTATTTTTTTTATACTTTTATATTCTTTTGTTAATTTTTTATTATTTTAATTTTATTTATTCTATTTGGGTTATACTAGCTTGCATTTTATCTTTTTTTCTGTGTCGTATTTTGTGTAATTCAAAATCTTATATATATGGTTTAGAAAAATATATATCAGGAATCTCTCAGTTTTGTAGGGTTAAACCGAAGGTTAGTAAACGACGCCTCACTTTTAATGAAATGCTTATTTATTAACTTAGGTAAGAAAACAAATTATAAGAAACTGTATAAAAATTAATAATTATACAGATGTTAGAAGATTAAACTTATATAAAATGTTATAGACTTTAATATTCAAAATTAAAAAGTAAAAAAAGTATGATGTATGAAAATGTTGAACATGTGAAAAAATAAACTTATTCTTTAGAGATTTATTAATAATTATTTTAGGAATACAAACTTTATTATAACTCTCAGTATTGAAGAGTGATACACTAAACAATGATACCATAAAAGAAGCCAACTAAAGCTATGATACTGACTCCACTGAAACATATAAAATTACACTAACACATCCTGTTGTCATTTTAACTAGAATTATCGTTTGGATCATATCAATTACGATTCTTTTAATGTAGTGTTGGCTTTAAGAAAAAAACGTGTTTGTTATTAATTCTTTCACGTCTTCCCTTGGTGACCTTCCGAACGACATTCATGCAAATTCTCATGAACTCATGGTATTATGGTCACCTCCATGTTCAAACCCTCAGACGTTCCCATATTCTAAATCTACTGTCACTTTGATGATTCTAAAGGAACATATTTGTCATCTTCAGGTAGATTTTAATATTTCCTTTTAATATTTAACTTATCTATTTAAGTCTAAATAGTTAATTATGTCTTATTACTCTTTTTAAATGTGGGTTTCTTTTTACTATATATTTTATATTTATGTTTGAACCTTAATTATTTATTAATACACATTTGTTTTTATATTGTATTGTTAAAATTTATTTTATACTTAGTTTATTTATGTCCCTCTGTTATTTTTTTCAATCATTTCTAAATTTCCTTATCCCCCCCTTCTTTTGTAAGTTGTCAACACAGACAGAGTTTTTCAGAAAAGGACATTTCAATTTCGGGTTGCCTTCTGCCTACTGAATTCATTCTTTGATGACGGCTATTATTGTAACGTCGTATTGAGTTTTGTGTTTAATTTACTCTGTAATTATATATATATATATAGTAATCAACAAAAACATACACTGTCAAACCTTACAAATGCAGTTTATGGTAAAAAGAGAGTTTAGCTACACTTACTGTAAGTTTAGCTAAACTCTCTTTTTCCCATAAACTGCATTTGTAAGGTTTGACAGTGTATGTTTTTGTTGATTACAATAAAATAATTTTCCACCTCAGACATAATTTCCACTATATATATAATATATAATATAATAATAATATATGTATATGTATAATATATATATATATATCTCATACCTCTCTAATGTATCCAAAAAAGTTAATTGATAACGTGATGAAAAAAGCCAAACAATCTTTGATGTCATCTGTAAGTGAGGAACGTTTTTCAAGAAGGAATTTGCTGGTGGTTCCCTACAGCCCATGTTTAAAAGACATTCCATATTTGTTGAAGAAGCTAGATATCTCAGTTACATTTAGTAGTGGTGGTAATTTGTCAAATAGACTTGTTCATAACTCTAAAAGAAGCCGAAAAACTGTTGTGTATACAGAATTCCTTGCAAGGATTGCGAGTTGGCTTATATTGGACAGACGGGAAAAGGAATGGATACAAGGCTTAAGCAACATCAATATTCAGTTAGAAGACAAGATGATAAAAGTGCCTTGTTCCTACACATTAGAGACAAAAATCACATAATTAACTGGGAAGAAGCAAAGGAGTTGGTTTTTATGTCATGTGAAAGAAGAAGAAACATTGTTGAAAGCGCCCTCATAAAAGACTTTTCTAAGAGCTTGGTCAAAAATAGTCCAGGCCTTTTTAAATTAGATGAATTTCTAATTGAAGGAATTATCAAACAAATCAAGACTATTTCAACAGTTATAGGGAAAAATACTGTCAATGATGCCAATCTTACTCCTTCTTTAAATCAAAATTCATAACCTGCTTACAACTTGTATTCACTTGCTCTCTGACGACGTGAAAGCGAAAGGCCTTAGAGCGACTATCTTCTTTAATTTGTGGTGAGTTACCTGAATATATATATATATATATATATATATATAATATATATATATATATATAAACCAATTAGAAAGAAGATAGCACACAGATAAACACAGGAATAACTCACTTCTATATTTCGACCATCGTCGTCATCAGGAGACGAAGAGTCCCACAGGAAAGCAGAGCGGCGACTATATATATATACATATATCGAAATAGGAGTTGGCCAAGAGACAGTTTTCATAGGGAGAAAATAAGTACAGGGAAAAGAGGTCAAAGAAAGAAATGAAAATAAATATATGAAAGTGAAAAGGAAGAAATTAAGAATAAATTTCTTCCAGTTTAAATAATCATATAAGCCAAGCAATATGTATAATGCAATAGAAAATGTAAATTAGGTTATATGAAGAGATTAAATAACGCTATTATAATATAGTTTAATATCTATGATAATTGGATTTTGGACATTTATGAGAGCTATGTTATCTTTTCATTAGTTGTAGACAATCTGCTTGATACATTAAATAATCAAGGTAAATAGACAAGATGATAATGTTATTATAAGAAGCGGAATGTATGATTATACTGTATTTGAGTTTTAGCTGCATGCTCTATAAATTCGTGAAAAATAGCTAAAGAAGAAATATCTCGTTATAAATCTAGTTAAAACAGTCAGTATACTTTCTTAAAAAAAAAATAGATCTTAAAAAAGTTTTATTAAAAATACTAAAGTAGAGCTGTCAGAGTTATGAAAAAGAGTTGAAGACTCTTTTTATGAAAGACTAAACTGGAAAAGCTATGCAAGGCAATATACCTGTTACATTCGATACATTGTGTAAGACGCAAAAGCAATCTTCTGATGTAAGAGATCCTTTGATGGAATGTATGAACAAGTCAAAAATTAATAATAAATCCAATAACAATCAGTTAGCTTTCATCTACTTACCTGAACACAAAGTAATACGTGAAAAGGTCATTGGAACTGTTTGAAAAGTTTAGAGCTACAAAAATCAACTTTCATGTTTTCAATCAAAAACAAGAATTTACAGTAACTATTTGAATTTCCTTTGTTCCTGTGTCATTCATGTTCGATGCTTACTTCTATTTTTGTTATATATATCTTTCCTTCCTTTGTTCATATAATAAAATATTGTTTCTTTTGTTTTGTGAAGACCCATAAATTAAAAATAAATTAACATTTTTAACCATTTTCTTCAAAGAAAAAGTTGTTTTAAAGTCATTAATTTTGAAGCTTGGTAGATAAATTTCTATAATTAAACATATTTAAGAGTGTTGAAATGAAGTGAAATTAGCATTTTTGATTCTGTATATAAGAAAAATTGAATTTTTAAGCTCATCTCAATAAGCCGGGAGGAAAGTAGTCTCTAATCATGTTCACGGTTACCTGAGAAAGGTATGAAGAATTGTATACACATACAGAAAAAAAGGTATCAATTCTGATAACGCTTTGGACCCTAAAACTAAGTAATACCAATTCAGAAATTGGTCTTAATCTATGAGATAAAAATTTGGTTAATGGAATAGTAAAAGAAAGAATACGGGTTAAATTACGTTTTAAAGAATGAAAGTATAAATTTTGTTCATGTGTCTAAAGATTTTTGTAATAGAGAAAAATTACAAAATATAAATCCTGATAAATAACATTTTGAGCATGTTGACCTAAATATTTTAAAAAGAATAATTTATAGACTTGCAGAAAAGAAGGAAGTTGATAGGGTACTTAAAAGTTTTATTGACTCTTTTTCTAAATGCAATAAGGAAAATGTTATTTAAATTATTAAAGCTGATATGTAAGAAATAGCAGTAATGATAAATAAAAAAGACTTATTAAAAAAATTTTAACACTTTAAATGATAAAAATGTTTATTCTAAGTTAAGATACAATCCTTTGGAAAGAATCAACAGTTATTTTAATAAAAATATAACAATTTTTTTCAAAAATCAACTCCAATTAATTACTAGATTTCCTTCAGTTTCATTGCCATATGTGTAAGGGTTGATCAAGAGGCGAAAAAATAATTTTACCATAAAATTAATTAATAATTTAATTGGTTCGGATTGATATGTCGAACGGTTTGTAAGGGATTCGAGCTCGTTAATTTGTAAACTTTCAGGCAGCCAATTATTAAAGATAACAGAGATTTATTTATTAAATTAAAAGCGTCAATATTAAGGAAGAATATATATTTATTGTTTTTGATGTGAAATCCCTTTTTACTAATATACTTCTAACTCCCTTACCTACCATGATTACAATGTAGTTACTTAAATTATGTATGTTTGCTTGTCATTTTCAATTTGAAAATAAATTTTACAAACAAAAATTTAGTCTTGCAAATAGATCGTCTAAAGAGTTATGAATCAAGTATACAGAAAGAACAAAAAGTTACCTGTTTATGTCTATTTTTATTCATCCCATCTTAAAAATGTTAAACTGCCTATTATTGCATATAAATAATGAGAATCCTTCTATAAGTTGGATGGAAGCTAAAATAATCACGTATAAAAGATCGATGTTGTCAAGAAATATTCGAGTCTTCTTTAATTACATTTAATAGATGAATTACTATCTGCATTAGTAATGGTTTATTCAAGTCAGACTCAATCAGAGTAATAGCTTTCTCTACAAGGGTTGACAGCTCTGAGTTAACTTTTAATTATTTCTTCCTGAACTCCTTTGTTTACTCTGATTTGATTTGCTGAGGCAATTGTTTTCTTTTTCTGGCGTATTGTGACTTATAAAATACATATTAAAGTAAACTCTTTGATGACACTGTGACCTTGTTGTTCATAACTAAGCACTTTAGAATAAATAGTTTTCTATCCTGCATTATATCTCTCAAGATAACTTCATTATTGTAAACTTTTAAAATATAATAAACATATTCCCACAGATATGCCAATCTGACATCAAATTAAAAATGTTCATTTTATTCCCATATAATTCATACTTTATTAATTATCTATTTCTTGAAACCAAATCTTTGAAATTATTCCCTTAAGTTACTAAATTTGCTGCAGTTGTACATTTATTGCTCTTATTCCAGTTTTCTGTTTTGTCAATGAATTACAAATACGGTGGGAGTGAAAAACAAGTCTTGCCAGTTATTTGCACAGTAGTAGGAAAAAAAACAGTTGCCAGATATTTGAGGAATAAAGAAAAAAAGTTATCAAACATTTTGCAGCTCTTGCAAGCACAAGAGGCAAACCGGTTTTAAAAACTGACCAAATCCCTGTTTGTCATAACTGTTATACGCAAAGTGTTCTTCATACTACAATTGTTTCAACAATAAATTATTTAGTTGGAATACAAAATTTTTATAACAAAGGGATAAATCTTTCATTATTTGATCCTTGAATGTGTAAATGTATAAGAGTCATATGTCAAAGTTACAAATATATAATTAGTGCTTATTCATTTTTATCTTTTATAGGAGTCATTTTCTTTGAATATAAATTACTCCATGATATCTAAGTAATTAAATACTATTGAAATATTTTGAGTTTCTTACACTCATCTTTAATATAAGTAACCATAACATGAAATTTGTTGAAAATCAATTTAGTTTTAATTATATTTCATTGCTGTTATGCTGATGAAGTTGTTTCATTTTTTCAGATAAAGCTTGATCAAACGTTTAGGCAATAATTCAATGATTTTAGTTGTTTTGTTGTGGCTATAATAATTTTTCAATTATATCTTTATCTAGAGCAATTATAACAAAGAAATATATCATCATATAGAAGAATTATAAGAGTGATTTAGAACAACCAAACACGATATTATTATTTCTATGATCTTAATTGAATCTTACATAAGTAGTAGTTAAGAATTGCTAAAAACCGGGTTATACATATATATAGTTTGTATCGGTCGGTGGACGCATTCACGTTTCCGCTCCTTCGTTCCTTCTCCTTTTTCTTTTTCTCCTCTCCTGAAAACGACAAGACAGCCAAAATTATCGAAAATCGTGAGGATTAGCCCTTTTTTCTTGTATTTTTGGCGTTCTCTAGTAGTAACTTTAATTATATATATAAGCCAACAGGTTAGTTAATGGTACTCAGCGAAACATAACTTTTATGTGGAAAAGAAGGAGATATAATCATACCAATTTTTATATAGAGTTTCTATATTTATTCATTGTGATATCTAGTTCACTCTTTATTAATTGACCTATGGTTCATTTTAGAATAAAATGGAATGTGTTCTGTTTTTAGTGTTTTCTTCGAGTAAATATTTTATGAAAGCATACCTATGTAAAGCTATTATGTCATAAGATTCATGAACAAGTTATTGTAAGGTATTTACTGTTGGGTAAGCATTAACTTAATTTGAAGCAGTGTTAACTATTTCGAGAGTTAAGAACTATTGACTTGAGTGCAGGCTCAGTCCCTCACAGCTCCCATCTCCCAGAACTCTTACTTAGAGGGATATAATGTCTGGCTTTTTTATATGGGAAGGCGTTAATTGCCCAAGTGAAGGGATGGGATGGCTACTCACAAATTAATACAAGAGGCCGTGGCAAGAGGCCAGACTGGAGGTCAGTCTGACCATAGGCCAGCCTGCTATGAATCCCCGCAGAGTTTTATCTACCCCAGTACCGCCTCTTCTGGACTGTCTCCAAACAATTAACTCTTACAGCTATTGAGCAAAACTGTCTTCTGATGGAGTTATTAAGACAATCACAAAGAATCTTTTGGTCGATACAAATTCTTTTTTTCCTTTCTTCATAAAGAATGATGAAATAGAAAGATTCTTTTAGCATTTAAAATTGCATGCCTTAAGAAAACATAAAACATTATAATTTCTTTGTACCATCTCACTTAGAAAAGGTCTTGAGAACTGACATAAATTATTTAATGAAATAATTATCAATAAAGTATTTGATTTAATTGTAACATCAACCTGATGTTACTGTTCTGACTTGCTCAACTAATGCGACCCTTTTCTGGTTATTCCAGAATCTTGTAGAACCTTATATACATATGTTTAGAACAAACTCCTTACCTCTTTGACCCCTACATAACTTTTATATGGATTTTTGACACAAAGAAGGAATTAAAAAAAATTATCATTGTGTTCTCATGATGATTGATGAGTACTAGTGGTCTTCGTCAAATGTTTTATTCCGATGAAGATAGCTTGTTTTTAGATGAAAAATCTTAACCATTTGTCTGATTTCTTACCGATGTTGATATTTATATATATATCACATTTAAAAGAAACGGTCCAGCGGACTTTTTTAAATAAAATAAATTCAAAACGAAGGAAACACACAGAAAGACAAAGACATAACTCACATCGATATTTCGACCATTGTCGTCATCAGGAGGTGTGAAGAGCGAAGAGCGAAGAGTCCCGCAGAAAGACAGGGCAGAAACTCAGGGCAGGTCGCTGCCCTGTCTACCTGCGGGGCTCTTCGCTCTTCGCTCTTCACACCTTTTGATGACGACGATGGTCGAAATATCGATGTGAGTTATGTCTGTGTCTTTCTGTGTGTTTCCTTCGTTTTGAATATATATATATATATATATACCACAATTAAAAGAAACGGTCCAGCGGACTTTTTTACAATAAAATAAAAAACAAAGGAAACACACAGAAAGACACAGACATTACTCACATCGATATTTCGACAATTGTCTGATGACGACGATTGTCGAAATATCGATGTGAGTTATGTCTGTGTCTTTCTGTGTGTTTCCTTCGTTTTTTATTTTATTATATATATATATATATATATATATATATTCCAGAATTAGTTTTTATTTTTATTTTTTACTCATTACATTATTTGATATTCTTCTCCTTCTGTTAATTTTATTTCTTTTTTTTTTTAGTTATTTTTCTCTCTGTAGTTAGTAGTCTTACCTAGGGCATCCAGCAGAATACATCCATGTTCATCGCATTGAACCATTCGTTCAGTTCGCTTCAGCTATTCAATGGGACTACTTCTACCCTACGACTACGAATGTCTAAATATCGTAGTGAGTCTTTTGTGTGTGTTTTTATCTGTTTTCCTCTTTCTTTTGTGAACTATATATATATATATATATATATATATATCAAAACGTTTTGATACAACTTTGTGTTAGTGAGTTAAAAGGTAAATGGTCATGGTGATCTATTTATTAATGTTGATTAATCAATATTGATTAAAACTTAGCAGCTGTCAAAATCATACATTCTTTTTTTGTTAAAGATAAAAAATCATGTTAATATCGTCTAGGGATAGACTACAAATCTGGAACTACATCAGTCATAAGCCAATGCTGAATCATATCTTTGATATTTACCAGAAAAGATTTTCTTTTTTTTTTTTGAAGTAAATAAGAAACATGTAGAAATAGCTGAATGGAGAAATCACATTGAGTTCTATAACTTAAGTATGTTTTCATGCGAGGAACAACTATCGTTTACTGTAAAGTTAACACTAATCAGGAGGGTTTTTGATTGTTCTCTGGATAGTGAAACTAAGATACTCCTAATGTACTAGCAATACTAACATTCCTCTTAATACGAAAAACATGGATTAATTCTTTGCCCACGCTCATTCAGATTCAGGCTTCCATCTAATCTTATTTGTTAATAACAGTGTGTGATGCTAGAGGGGTCAGAGTTTGGTCACCAAATAAATAAAATTTCTTGATGTCACCATCCTTCTGTTTAGTGTACAGAAAGAGAAGTTTTATCAGTAACGAAACTGTTTTATAATCACTGGTTTGAAAATCAATATCAATGAGAAAAGTTCAAATATTAAAAATAGCTGGTAAATTAGTCATTATTTTCCAATTAATAATAGTTAATTAAATATTGATGTATTTTATTACATTTCCAAAAATCTACCAGAATCGCTAAAGAAGATAATGATTTGTTTTTTTTTTTCAAAGAGATTCAAAAGAATGAGTTGGACAATTTGTCAAGTTTGATGGAATTGGAGAGACTGATGCTAGGCCGAAAAAGAAACCGAATTGAATTGAAGCATCCCCTGTTGGTGTGTTGGCTGTCAGGCACGAGTCTCAGGACGACTTTCTGCCATTTGCCTCGAGATTCCCTTAAACCAACTCGCAAGAAGTGCTTCAATCTGAGCAAATCAAACATCCGATCGGCTCAAACGATTTCAAGATAACCAGCGTTTCGTATTTTATTGAATCAAAACCACCAATAGGCTAATATGATCACAAGTTATCTTTGTAGTCATACAAACAAGGCATGGAGTTGACAAATAGTAACCGCAACTTTCCTTTAGAAACTAAATAATCAATTCAACTGTTCACTCAGCTCTATTGAAAACTCCTGCAGTAGTATGTGTTCGATTTTCTCTTTGTTTTTTTTTTTCTTACAGGTTTCTTAACATACAAACATACACATGCTAATCACATAAAAGGAACTCACTGTATATATGCTGGCAGTTTCCAAGATAAAACAAATTTTTTAACAAACTGAGAAAAATAAACTGTATAATATTAAAAAAAAATATTGATTACTTTAAAGAAACACAATTATGACAAATTATTCATCACTTATCCTTTCTAAAAGTGTATGTAAAAAAAAACTGATAATGTACATTGCTTTTACAATCCAAGGGTTGTTATGTCAATTCCGTGCATCATAGGTTACTATTTTGGATGCAAATTATGAGAAATTTTTTCACCTTATTAAAAACTACGGAAAGAGAAAGCAGAATGGTATTACATATGTCATTGAACTTTCCAAAAATTTTCCCGTATATGGGCTTTACGCTGTATTATTATTATTTTAACCTGTTTTATGCTTTTTATTTCGTCTACTATAAATATTAAAATCATTTTGAGAAGTTCCCAAAAAATTTCGAGTATGTTTACAAAAATTATATTAGGTTATAAGTGATATTTTAAACTGCAGCCAGTAGAAGAGTATAGTATATCTAAATTTTTCTTAGTACAGTGTTTTTAATTTTAATGTATCTATAGTATAGTTAAATACATTTTTCTTAGGAAAAATCACGATACATATGACTATAACAATATTACTATAACAATAAACATGTCGATCAACAATCAAAGTTCAAACAACAATAGGAATGAGAAAAAATTATTCCAAAATCTCTCCACCATAACAACCGGTCCTCGTCGGAGTCAAATACCAACTGACATACGACTATGTAACTACTATCTCTGCTTACTTCTAACATTGCTTATATTTGTGTTATACTGTACGTCATTTCTAGTAAGCTGATATGTTGTAGTTAAACAATATTTATCTATTTATATACTGAATCGATATTTCGGTTTTATTGTTATTTTAGCTACAATAAATATAATTGTAAGCATTTCATATTTTTTTGTACATGCAATTTTGAACTATTCATAAATTTAGTTTTATTTATGATTAAAAGTATTGTAAACAAACTGGAAAGTAACTTTTCGGTGATAAAGTCGCTTGGTCACTTTTCATTATTGTGACCACTGTAGCGGAAAGGAAGACACATAATGAATTCATGAATTAGAACGATCTAGAAAAGCCAGTTTATCTCTTCTTTTACACGAATGTTTAATTTACTAAATACATGTTATCTATAGCATACTGTCAGCTGCTCAATGGAGGGTTAAATGTAATCATTCTGGTGTAATACCAAAGCTGGTATTATATTATCATTGAAAACTTGGATTCGTTTGGCCTGAGAAACTTTGAGTACTTTATCTATAATTGATTAAAGCAAATGGCTCTCAAAGCAAGAGCAGGTAAAGAGGTTTGGTAGCTGAAGGAATTTATATATTCATGCAGCAGTGGTAAGAGAAACAGTATTAAGGGCGGTTAGGTAACTCAACCATTTCGTGACTCAATACCATCTCCCACTTAACGTCAATAACTTCCACCTCTGTTGCATTTATTCTATCTTTATTTTTTTTATAAAAACAAAAAAAAATTTTTTTTGATAAAAGTTGCAATTTTTAAAGAATATAATATAAAATAATGTTATAACTATTGCTTACATATAAAACCTTGCATAGCAAACCATAGTAAATGTCAAATAAAAGTCGTCTTAAATCGTTCTGTATACTTTTTTTTCAATATAGAATCATATTCACAATTATGGACATGAAACACTATTCTACTATAAAAAATTGATTAGGATATGATAGGTCAGATTAAGTGGCAGTTCAAATGAGCACTTGGGAAATCACACAATGAACATTCTACAAATTAAGGGACCTAAATTTTCTCTAACTTAAATATCTTTATAATGGGGATCTTTATCGCATAGTTGACTTCATACAAGCTTGAGACCGATGGCTCCGAGGGACGATATGCACAGATTTACTCACATTTCACGTCAATAAATCGAAGACCAGAATGGGTATTGAACCCCAAATCTACCTGTCCAGAGACGAACACGATGTCACTGAGCCCCCCCCCCCAACCACTGACACAGGTGTTGATCAATTCTCACTCAATTTTATTAAAGTAGCTGCTTATAATGTTTATCTGCTACCATATAAGCTAAGTTACAACATTACATCATCTGCCAGAAACCGAAAACCTGGAAACATTTCATTTTATACCTTCCAAGTGTACAAAACTTTAATACACATAAGTCACCGTTATTGAATAACATTTTTTCTTATACCCTGACTATGTTATGTGTTATTTTTTTTACATAATATTCTGAGAACTTGGGTCTTAACAAATATTATATTATTTGATTAAATTTCGTATCCTTTTTTATTATTTTTGTATTCCATTCTGAGCATTTTATGATATAGAACAGATAAACAACAAAGTTTGACATCAGGTTTTATGAACTAACATAATCAAATAACAATCCCAGTGCATTTCATTTAAGAAAATTGTAACATAAATTTTTTCGTTATAACAGAAGTTGTTTATTTCGCATTTGTGCCAATCTTATACCAGATAACTAATGTTGGATGTAAAACAGAGAGAAACTACCTCAGTTATATAACACTTTTCCGGCTACAAAGCAAAACCTCGTCTGTTGCCCACCAAATCGGTTCAATAACTTTAATGGCCCAATTGTGACTCATTTGGTGCAATTTTGATCCCTGTTGGCTCAAGAAATTTAGTATTCTGAATGGATCAGTTCAAACACTAGAAAAACATACACTACAACAAACACTTATCGAAATCCTGTAGCCAGATTTTCGTTATATGATGTGATTAAAATCTAGAGATGAAGCACATATAATAAACATGTCTTCCTGATCTAGAATGAGATCTTTTTCAGTCAACATTTTGGCTACTTTTCCATAATAGTAATTTATACAAAATACTCATTTCTATTTGATCAAAGTTATTAACTTTATTTCTTTCCATTATTTATTTATCAAATTTTAATTTCTTTCAAACTGACACTTCAGTTAAAACCTGCCATATTTAATTCATGGAATAAATCACTTGGATGTATCCTTAATTACAGGGACCTGGAAAAACTCAGGTAAATCTCAATCCGTTTTAGTACTACTATAAATCTAATAAAATAAAAATTGAAGGCAAATTCAAGCAATACCGCTTATTTATTTCTTTATTTGTTTATTAATTAAATCTTCATTTATGTTTACAAAATGCATAAAAATGCATATATTTAATTCTACTTCTTTCATCAGTGCCACATTTACAAAAAAGTAGTTCATGTTTAAAAAAACTGATGGAGTTAAAGAGAGAATTTAGAATGTTTTACATTGAATAACTAATGAAAGGGTGATATAGAGGGTGATAAACATTATTAGTGATAGTGAAAGTGATAGATAAAAGTGAGTTAGAAACACTAAGAATTAAAGAGTGACGAAGAAAAGGAGAGTGAAATAATGGTAAAGAGATTAGGTGATAACGAGAGGTAGGTACAAATAAGAGTGTGAGAGCAATAATATTCCTTTCAGTTACAAATACTAGAAACATTGTAAACGAAAAACCGATGTAATGATTTTAATTGAAAAATTAATAAATCTTTCTAATTTCTTGAGTTTTTTCATAGACACTTAAGCCATGGTTTTTGCATTATTTAAAGCCAAGTATTAGTAAAAGTGTTCTTATAATTGGTTAAGTTTAAGACCTTCTGAAGATGCATACATTTCGTTTAATCGCGAGTTCAATAAACCTAGTACAAACAACCCTTCCCAATCCCATGACTCCTAATAGCTCCCTTCCTGAAATAAATATGACGATCTGATGACTTATAAATAATATAGTACCTCAGATAATGCAAAACTGCAAGACCATACGACCACGAATACGACTCCTTTCCCTGACAGACTAACGTCCCCAGTACTGACAATGTCTACTGACCAAAAAAAAAAAAAAAAGCAGGATAATAATTTAGCAGTAGTGGGCCTCTGGTCCGAAACTGCTAATTACGACGTGCACTGTCGTGCATGGAACTCTTCGTTGGTCGTTGGTAGTTCAAGAACTTCTTTTTTCATCATTTATTTATTTAAATGTATAACATTCCACCTCAATGCTTTATTATCAGCACTTTTTACTTAATATATTTTCTGTTTCATTTAGTTAGTTTTCACTTATTTCATAAGAAATAATGTTTAATTGCTTGAGTTCACGCATATCTAGGCTTTAATGACTTTTCCTCAAAACCTTACTTGGTTTTAACATATAGTTAAGTCAAATAACGTATCGTTTTACCTTCTCTTGATTGTATACTCCTCTTCAAAATATCTTCCGTAAGAAATATACGTAAGATATATATCCGTAAGATATATAAATATATATATATATATATATATCCGTAAGAAATATATTCTGTTTTAGTGTTGTGTTATTTTTAGTTTTAATAAGTTTGTTTGAACCACTGATTTCGTATTTTAAAATGAACTATATGATTGAATTATAAATAGCCTCTTTCAATTAGAACAACTATGTCTAACCGAATCCACAACGCACAATGCAAAATGTCTGTACTTTGTTTGTAATTGTGGTAGTATCATTGATGAGACGTATACTATGAGTATAGTGTAGTCCTATTTTTAAATAGCAACAATTCTTTATTCTTTGATTTTTATTATGCATTATCATCGCAATGTTTTAATGTAGAGGTGTATCTACTTCATTAATTCTTATAGTTCTGTTAAACCAAGTAAACTGCTTACTGACAATTGAGTAACACAAGAGGTAAGAGGTGGTTGCGAAGTGCCCTGAATTTTTGAATTTAATTCCTTCTTATCAGATCACCGTTGAATTGCCTGAATTCAAGTTTTTCATCCAATTGGTTTGTGAGATTTTTTCCCCCTTTGCATTGGGTAAATTTCTATTATTTCTGGTTATGTGCTGTTTCCATTTAGGAGTTTGTTTTCCGTTACAATGACTGTAGCCCTTGCATTGCTGTTGTAAAAAGAACATAGATAATTTTCTTATCTGCTCAGTTGTCTTTTGAAGTGAAAGGGCCCATAAAAATAAGCAGCTTTTGTTAAACCTCTTTGAATGATAGTAGTTGCTGTAACATATAGAAAAATGATCCTGTAAGATAACAGAGATAATCCTTTTTTATACTTGGTTTGTGAAAGGTAGGATAAAGAAAATTCCATCTATTGTTGCCCAACCCTATACGGCATACAGGCTCGTGATCACACTTTTTTCTTTCTTTACTGCATTCATTATATTGAATGTATCACAATACTGAAGAATTAATACAAGTACATAAAAAGCAGCATCAGACATTTCAATCCAACGCTTATTAAATACAATGATCTGCTAACCAGTCCAAACATGTTCTTGAACAAAAAAATTGCAAAACATTTTATTCGTAAAAGGCTACAAATTTATTTAGACTTTAAGTAATTTTCATCTTTAAATTAAAAATTTTATTGTTTTGATTCTTTAAGACATCATGAAAAGTGGTATTTAATCACTTTTATGGTGAAAAAAATAGAATTACAATTAAATAATAATATTTAAAAAATTGATATACAAAAAAAATTACTGTACACTGAAATCAGTTAAATTATATTTGTATATAATAGTTTTCGTTGTCACGAATTAATTATTTCTTCCCCTTATAACGATGAATGCCAAAACACACAGTTCAGGTACTTGTGGTTGTGTCTCTCTTAAATTTTTTCATTGATTTAATACTATAAATGTATAGTATTTATACGTTAATTAATTTGTTCTTATCATAATGATACTTATCAGTCCTGGAATAGAATAAAACCAAACTGTCAATCAAAAATTGTACAGCGTTTGAGGTTAACCCTTAAGCGTTAATTATTTAAAAAGTACTAGTTCTGCAATATAGAAGCGAGCAATAATGGTCAGGAAAGATTAATACTCATGGAAAGATTAAATCACACAGAATAGCTATATTATCGGATACAAAAACAGAAAATTAATTTCGGTAAAAATATATTAGACTAATATGCGAAATTATTCGTGAATGACATGTAGGGCAGTTAATGAAAATAATACGTAAGTGATTAACCTATACGGGATGATAAATGGGATTCACACCATAAAGCAGTAAATGCGAAAAAATGTAATAAAATCTAACAAATTCCTCGGACAAAGTGCTGAATCTGATTTGTGTTGCTTGTGGGCAAGGTTTAGATAAAACCAATTACTTCGTTATTTTATTTATATATATATATATATATAAATCACTTAAAATTACACAAAGCACGACACAGATAAAGAAATAAAAAGTATACCTACTGACTTCTCAATATTTTTAATTGTTGTTCGTCATCAGGAATAGACTATATGAGAGGATGAAATGAGAGAGATCTCTTCCATATATATATATACTTTTTCGTTGTAAATACGATCCGAAACGGACAAGTATAGTTCAATGCAGAAAAAGAAGCATATCGAAATTAAAAGCACAAACATATAGGGTTGGTCTCCAACTGTCTCTGAACCAGGGCGCTTGGTTTCCCTCTCTTATCTCTCCTGAAGGCGGTTCAAACCGAAAATTAGAGACTGTAAGTATGTGTTTTTAATTTCTCTATGTTTCTCTCTCTCTCTCTCTCTCTCTCTCTCTCTCTCTATATATATATATATATATATATATATATATATATATATAATATAATGATATATATAATGTATAATATATAAGATATATATATATATACAGAGAGAGAGAGAGAGAGAGAGAGAGAGAGAGATAAAATGATATATAATGTATAATATATAAGATATGTATTATAATATATATATTGATGTATATATATATATATATATATATATATATATATATAAGAGAGAGAGAGAGAGAGAGAGAGAGAGAGAGAGAGAGTGAGAGAGAATGAGTGACTTACTAAAATCATATTTGTGAAGTAAAACGTTATCAGGAGAAAAAAAGAACGGAAGAAGAAGTCAAAATAGTATTTCAACTTCAATTACATTCTGTTTCATCGTTTACCTATTCTATATATATATATATATATATATATATATATATATATATATATAATAAGAGAGAGAGAGAGAGAGAGAGGAGAGAGAGAGAGAGAGAGAGAGAGAATGAGTGACTTACTAAAATCATATTTGAGAAGTAAAACGTCATCAGGAGAAAAAAAGAACGGAAGAAGAAGTCAAAATAGTATTTCAACTTCAATTACTTTCTGTTTCATCGTTTACCTATTCTCTCATAACAAAATGGGATATGTAAAAATTACAAAACAATTAAGTAACAGTTTTCTTTCATTGGTATTCCTCATTATTAGCTTCGTACTTCTTGTTTGCTTAGTGGCTGTTTGTTTAATATGACCATGCAGATTATTGCTTAGGTTATACTATATTAAACTTTTTGTATATATTAATTATACTGAATTTATATTTTTGTTTAATTTGATCAGTACATTCAATTTTTAAATCGTGAATCATCATTATTATAGCTAATGCTGGACTCACTTTTAAAGAACTAACGTGGACGGTTAAGTTAGGTTAGGTTGCATAGCAGTCCCACATGAGAACACACATAAGCCCATCATTGGCCCTTAGTAATGCCACATAATTAGTATTCTATATTGGGAGTCCTAAATTTTGCCTAATTCAAGTGTAAGAATAATTTCCATTAGTAAACTAGAAAGGTTATAATAACACCAATTTCATTCAGTAAAAGTTTTTAGTAATTCAGAGAATTGTGGCATTGCTCATATACAAGCGTAATAATAGTCTAAACGCCACTTGAGAATACACAGCTAATTAAATTAGTGAACAGTAAAGTCGTTAAATTAAATAAATTTCTTAGATACTGTCACTGCCAGATAAAGAAACAACTTAAACGCAAAACTTCTCGTAGAACAAAACTGCATTAGCGTGACTATGTTCATTCTTATTTGGATACATTTGTTTTATATAAAATATTTCAAAGCAACTTATGTAAAGGAAATACTTTGGCATTTGAGTTTAGATTTACTTTTCTTAACCGGATTATAGAACCTATTTTGAGAAAAAAATCAGAAGAAGTCAATTGACTATTCAGAAGCACCACAATCAGGCTTGCCCATGGGACATAATTTTTTATGTAATTAATATGGAATATAGTTCAAACAAAGTTATGAAATTTATGAAAGTTTAGGTTTAGAGTCTACTGAATAGGACTATATATACAAAGAGACATTCAAAACGACAAAATTTATTAACTTTATGACAATTCGGTATCACTCTAACACCCTCGTTTTACTAAACCATTTCTGAGTCAATCTGCTCATTCAGCACATGATCAATCCTCCGCTGATCGCCTGCTTTTACTAATTCAGTTAATTCAGCTAATACTTAAACCATTTCTACAATTTTCATCTGACAGGCAAATCTGATATATACAGGGTTTGTGACGACAGCTGGTGACA
Source organism: Hermatobates lingyangjiaoensis (assembly GCA_026182355.1). NCBI lineage: Eukaryota > Metazoa > Arthropoda > Insecta > Hemiptera > Hermatobatidae > Hermatobates > Hermatobates lingyangjiaoensis. The sequence goes on along the minus strand of JAPFBL010000180.1, from coordinate 261,139 downwards.
TCCGTTTTCGTAACTTACTCAACAATGCGGCCACACTAAATAAGCACTCCACTGCTGCCGATGACGCTGGTATGGCCGAAACAATTTTCGCACTTGCTTTTAACAGTGGAAACCTATATACATTTTTTTTAATAATTTAATGGTTGTGAATTTGGTTGCCGTAATTTTTCAAACATGGTGTCTTCATTCTCAAAGCATTTCTTGTTTCTGAGGCCATAAAAATTGAATGCTTTGTTTGGCGAAGGTACAAATAGTAAGTAAATCCCATTCCATCCCATGAGACATTTCCCATGGAAGTCATTATGGACAACCCTGCCGCATACTTTAGGTACATCAGAGGGTTTCCATCCAGTTTCTGAAATCCATCAGCCTATAGGAAGCATAAAATCTTTGATTATTCTTACCTGAAGATGTGTAAAAATTACAAGAATTCCTTACAAAAATATAGACTGAGTAAAATAAGGAATATTCTTTTGATAAATTCTTAAATACTATACACATCTGATGATGACATAGTACATACATCTTTAAAAATTGTAAGAATCTTCAATATATTTCTAAATAAATAAAACGAGCAGATTATTGAGACTTGTTTGTTTCACATGGGTATGGTAAGTCACAAAACCAGTATAAGTTATTCTTAAATCATTAGTTGTGCAATCCGTAATTGTGTGGTATTTACTCATTCTGAGGTAAAATGGATAAACCAACAAAAGTCTCCACACAAATGAAGTTTTATTCAACGCGTTTCGAACAGTTGTTTTCACTGGACCAACCCGTCAGTACCACATCCTTGGTGTCTTCCTGATGATGAACACAAAGTCTTCGAAACGCGTTGAATAAAACTTCATTTGTATGGAGACTTTTGTTGGTTTATCCATTTTATCTCAGAATAAGTGATTCTATACGTATTTATAAAACTATTAAACATTTAAAAATAATTGTAAAGATTAAATACAAATTCATTATCAAAAAAAATTTTTAAGGATAGAACACTACAAAAATTATTAAGCGCAGGCAAAGTTTTTAATTAGGACTTGATGAAAAGTTGAAACAAATAATTAAGTGGGAGTGTAAAGGGGAAGTGAAATGGGCAGCGAAGTTAAAGGTTGCCAGCTTTGTTAGTTTAATTGTTGAAAAAGTCTGAAACTCATTGGTAACGTCGTTAGTCCTTCATCAGTAATAGACAGATAAAATTGGGTGCTTGCAAATTTGCAGAAAAGCCAACTCTCATGATTATAAACTCTTCACTTGAACTATAGTTTCACTCTGTATTGATTCTACTCCTGTTTGTTATTTTCATTCAGCACTAATCATCGAACAATTTCAATTATCTAAAATTGAAGTTGTTCTTCACTCAATTATTAACAAAACCTCAAAACATTGTAATATTGAAATTTCCAAGAAGTCTTGTTTTAGTTTTCAAAAGCCAAATGTAAATTTAATAGCACAAAATGTCTATGATAATTACTGTACTTAACAGACTACAATTACTTAACTAAAGACTACTAAAGACTACTTAACTTCACTGTAGACAAGCTAGAATTTAATAATTGCAATTGATCATATTATTAGGTATTTATACATCATACACATAATTTATTTATGTTTAAAAAAATATAATAATAATTTGTTTTAAACAATCCTGCTTATTTAGTAGGACACTACTAAGTAATATGCTTGCATTTCACTATCAGTTGAAGTTTCACAAATTTGATGTTAATTAGAACTAAACTCATTTCATTAAAAGAACTGAAATATTTTCTCCTCCTCTTTATCCATTTTGTTGCATAATATGATATTACCAAATTTGTAAATATTCAATTTTATATATAATGGTAGGTACTTTTAATAAGACCATTATGTACATATGTATGCACATATTTTGTTATTCTAAGCTATGAAAATTACATAACATAATAATTACGAAATCCTTTGTGCTTCTTTTGCGTTTAAATTAATTATAAAAGCTTTCGGTTGTTTTTCATTTTTGTAATTAACAGTTTATGGGATTCTTCAAAAGGAATATGCTCAGTTGTATCTCTTTAAGTTCTGGACAATGTTTATAGAAACACTGTATTTTGGAATTGTATATTCTATGTTATTGAGTATAATTTGTTGATTAAGGATACTCCATAGAGTTTTTTCACTGTAGTGTTAATACGGGAGTGAGGATGTTTAAATAGAAAAATGAGACACTGTTTAATGATTTAAATAAAAGTTTTTCAAGCAGCTTTGTGGTGGATATCGACTGATGTCCTGGATATCCCACAGATCCCGAGCTCTCAGCCGACAAGGCTGTTCTCCTTCATGAACCCTCTGGCCTTCGAGATCTGGCTTTACGTTCTCGCTGCCTACCTCCTCGTCAGCTTCACTCTCTTCGTCATGGCCAGGTTCTCCCCCTATGAATGGAACAACCCACATCCCTGCTCCCCAGATCCGCACATCGTTGAGAATCAGTTCTCCGTGTCCAACAGTTTCTGGTTCATCACTGGGACTTTCCTTAGACAAGGATCTGGTCTGAACCCCAAGGTACCAATCGCATGAATTGCACGTCCTCTTCTTCAACCAGGCATTGTGCTCTGCAGTACTGCTAAATTCACTATCGAGAAAGTTTTAGTTAATTTTTTGTGACAATCTTCACTGGGTAGGAAGCATGTTCTGAGAAGTATTTTAACATCCCATTACTTAATCATATCACAAAACAAATAATGTATTTAATTTCAAACTTTATCATATTCGTTTAATATATTTTCATATCCAATGCATGCACCATCCGTCTTGGTATGCCTTGTAAAATCTAGCATGTTAAATTATAATGTTAATGATATTTTAAATTTTAAGTTTAATTATTTATTTAGTAAAAATATTTATTTTATCAATTGTAAAATTTTTATATGTATAATTTCACTGTATTTTAAAAATTGTCATAATCAGCAAAAAAAAAAAATTCTAATGAATTCCCTTGAAGTGTAGTTTAAACACTGTAACTTATACATAAAAAGTTCTTAGCAAGAGTTAGAATTCAGTGTTTAGATATCAGCTGCACACTAATTTAAATATAGTCAAGTAAATATGTCAAGACTCTCTGTTAAAAGTTGACGTCTTACAGAGTTGAATGCTTCACTCCGACTTTTAAGTATTTCCAAGTCTGACTGATTCCAACCCCTGACTCATATGAGGACTTCATATGGTGTCTAAAAGACACTATATCGTCAGTGTGGCTGAGTAGTGGGGTGTTTTTTTTCTTATTTTCAACACTTTAACATGAGCTATAAGAAAACGTCGCTCAAGTAAGCTTCCTGATATCGATTTCAAGCTTCTGTTCTTTCATTTCATCAAATCAGAGTTAGTTGTTATTCCTGTTATACTATATCAAGCATGATAATCTAAGAAATTCCACAAACTCATCTAAATATTTTGGTGATTCAGATGAGATTCTAGGCCTCAATTTCTTCCACTCTTTTATAAGCAGTATTTCAAATTGAATACTTCATTTTTCAGTAGCTAACATTTTAAATGAGAATTTCAATTCATCTAAATAATTCATTTTTTTTTTAATAAACTGAGGTAAACTAATGAGAAAATCTGTTCTTTAATATTTTGCTGGGTAGTGAATTTCCTTAATGATTCAATCCATATCTGTAAAATCTGGTTCTCTGTGAAAAAGAAAATTAAATAGAAGATTAAATGTGTAGTGAAATAATTACAGTATTGATAAATATTTATTACTAGCAAATGTACCCGTCTTTGACGGAATCAAAAATTCTATTATACTTGGTATTCCAACATATCAATTATAGTATTATACTAATACTATAATTAGAAATTATAGAATAGTAGAAAACACCATTATTAGTACAGTGTTAAACAAATGCCTCTGTATACACTACATTAGCTGTCTGTCCTTCAGGTTCATGGAAGAACAGTCAGTTGAAACCTCTGACTATTGAGCAAGTAAACTACAATTGACCATGTGAGAAAAACTTGGTTTCGCTAACTTGAATTCCTGCGTTAGATAAGTCTCCCTTTGCGACTTAGTTAACGTCATTGCGAAATAGACTCTGAGGGGACCTTGCAATCATTTGAATGGAAACAGACAGTGGTTCGGAAGACTCCCGAATACCACATCCAGTCATTATGTCCGCCTCTATGGCATATCTGTGTAGAGCACGAACTCAGAGTCGTGTCCCGTTGCACAGTTTTTGGGTCACTCATGAAATTTGTTACTGCTATAAATTGCAGCATCATTGGTGCTCCTACTTTAAGTTTTTACTCATGAGCAGGCAGTCCAGGAGAAATAAATTCAGAGTCAAGAAATTCAATTAGATAATGATCTGCTTCTTCATCACTAATCCAATCTCTTTACTGACTTGTAAGTTCTTTCCTCGGCTTCATATAGCGTAAGAACTTGTTTGTTGATTTCTCATGCCTGTTCATATTAAGGGCTGAGAATTGCTCGTTTACAAAACATTTATTCTCAATAGATAGTACATCCTTAACTCTGTGAAACACCATTTCAATGATGTCAAATACGCAATATATTCATATGCTCAATTGAAATTAAAATCAACTAACAATACCTACTTGCCACACCTGTGTATTTTCAAAACAAACTTGTCTGTGAAGTTAGGAAAATACAGTTAAAAGCCCCATACTTCGCTTCTGTACTGAATTAATATTCTATTTAGAGCCCATATTTTAAGTTAGGCACACACAAATCCAGTGTCAATGTTTCAGCTCGCTATGTCTTATGGTGGCTGAGTTTACTTGTGACAAACATTTTTGCGTTAAACGTCCATAACTTCACTTCTACGTTGAATTTCCAATCAATTCATAGCCTATATTTTAAGTTAGACCTACACAAATCTACTGTAAAAGTTTCAGCTTTATATGTCTTATGGTAGCTGAGTTTACCTGTGACAAAGTTTTGCGGACAAACCGACAAACCGACAAACCGACAGAAATTTTTCTAAGGGTGGATTCGGTTTCTCCAATGTATGAAACGTAAAGAAAACTTGAAATGAGTCAGTTCTAAGCAATGTACAGACAAAATCATTATTTTATTTATAAAGATAAAGATTAGAGCTGAAATATTATGAGAGTAAATGCGATAAGAAAAACTAATTAACTTGTATAAATAACAGCCTATATGAGTTAAAATATCTTTTTTTATATCATAAATCATTTTATATGAGTAAGTCAAGTATCGTCGTATGTTCGTGACGGACAAGTCAATTTGTATTTATATACTGGTGTACTTGTGAACAGTTAATTGAGTTATTTCACGGATACGCATAATATTTTTCATCAACTTCTTATATTTTGCCGTTTTGATTTTGGAAATATTGACACCAATATGGTTGACACCACGACTAAAAATATTGACAAAATGTGGTAGCATAATTTGAAATTTGTTAATAAATGAATAAACAAAAAAGCTACATCAATTCTATCTTCTTTTTTTGGTATAAATATATAATTACGCTAATTGTTTAGGACATTATAAATAAAGATTTATTTATTTATTCATTATCATTTGAATGCTTCAGCTATTATTTCCTTCTGTTGATCAGTTTATTTTTTAAGAGGAATTTTTTTTTATTTTATTTCATTTCTGAAAAATTGTGTTGCCTGATTTTTATGTAGGATATATATAGTTTCATTACTTTGCCATCTTTTAATACTTATATATTTATACATAATTCATTGTCAGTTAGTAACTGAGTAAAACAAACTTTGTTTGTTCTCTGATGACATACATTGAAAGGCCTCAGAGCATTTATTTCTATTGTTTTCCTTTTTCCATTGTGGTTTCAATAAAACTATATATTCAAAACTCCAAGAAAATTATATATATATATATATATATATATATATATATATATATATATAATATAATATATATAAGAATACTTTTTCGTTGGAAATACAATCCAAAACGGACAAAAATAGTTCAATACAGACAAAGAAACATAGAGAAATCAAAAGAAGTTCTTTTGATTTCTCTATGTTTCTTTGTCTATATTGAACTATATATAAGAATATATATTCCACTATATTCTATTCCACAGTTGATACTTTTATCAATATATATATAGTATATATATATATATATATATATATACACTTTAACACATAGAAAAGAACACAGAAAGACACTACAGAACTCACTTCGATATTTCGACATCCGTCGTCATCGGGAAGAAGTGCGAAGTACTCGCGTTGAGAAGCAAACTACTACTGGCCTCCAGAGTAACTCGTGGAACCACCGCAATGCTGCTCCCCAGCGGAGGAGAGGAAAAATAGAAATCCTTCCAATATTTATTTAGAAAACAAGATAAAAAATATATAAAATACGAAATAATAATAATAAAAAATAAATAATAATAATAAAATAATAATAATAATAAAATAATAATAATAATAATAAAATAAAAAATAATTAACGGTACAGGTTGAGACCAGGAGGAGAACGAGCCCCAAGGAGGCATATGAATGCCTCTTCGGAAGCTCTAAGGGTGACATGGGAATTAGACTCGGGGATTTGTTTGAGGATTTGTACCCTGAAACAATCATTGAAAGGGAGGTCATGGGAAGTTAGCTTCAGCTACTCAAAGGGACTACTTCTGCCCGATGACGAAGAATGTCGAAATATCGTTGTGAGTCTCTTTTGTCTGTGTTTTTATCTATTTTCTCTTTCCTGTTATCAACCGTTGGATAGAATAGGTGTATAATAAAATCGGGATTCGGTCAATTTTCCAGGATCAAAATCAAACTCTCAATGCCGACGTTTCGGTTTTATTTAAAACCTTTTTCATAGGCAGAAGTCAGAATTTTTCTAATTCAAAAATTCTGACTTCTGCCTATGAAAAAGGTTTTAAACAAAACCGAAACATCGGTATTGAGTGTTTGATTTTGATCCTGGAAAATTGACCGAATCCTGATTTTATTACACACCTATATATATATATATATATATATATATAATATATATAGTTATATATATATATATATATAGTTATATATATATATATTATATAATATATATATATAATGAGTCGTTATCAGCCTTTGGAGCGATTCACTTCTTTTCCTGAAGACGAGGACATTGAAATATAGTAGTGAGTTCAGTGGTTTCCTTTCTATGTGTTCTTTTAAAATTCTAGTTTATATATATATATATATATATATATATATATATATATATATATATAATATATATATATATATATATATGGTTTAATTTACCGCAATGAAAACAATTTTTGAAACAATGCTCTAAGGCCTTTCGTCAACACATCTTCAGAGAGCAAGTGAACTAAAAAACAATAAACACTTGTTAACTTGGCTGATTAAAGTTTCCAGAATTGTTGGCAACCCTGAATGTGTTTAATGATGAAGTCTTCTCTAAAGATGTGTTGACGAAAGGCCTTAGAGCATTGTTTCAAAAATTGTTTTCATTGTGGTAAATTAATCCATCTATTATATCAAGTGTTATTTTGATTATATATATATATATATATATATATATATATATATATATATATATATATTTCATTTGTACTTTTAATCTGTGGTTTTTACGAATACTAGGAACTGATGATTAATGTCCTTTCCAAATGTGATGTAGATAAAACAAACTTTCAATGTCCCAAATAAAAGATCTAGTAGCATGTATTATACTAAGAGTATTCCTAATGCTAACCAGGACCCACCAATATATATTTGAAAGACATAACCGATATTCTCTGTCATGTAGAGCCTTTATCTATATGCTAGGCACAGTTATTGTGACAACTTTATTTTGTTAAAGATGGTAAATTTGTACCCTAGCCTCTGATCTATTAATAATAGATCATCTACTTGCTGAATTTAAGCATGATTACTTTAACACAAATGTGTTCAAGACTAAAGTTACTTAGGAAATTGATCAGTTAACTTGAGATCCTCAAAGGCTTAATTTACTTAGGCATACACTTTAACAATTTTTGAGACCTTAATTAAACTACGTGCTTTTACTATCTACTTAAAATTCAAACGCTACTTCCATAATTTAATTTGTGTCAGTTTTAAAATCATTTGCATAAATTCATCAAAGTCATCAACATGCATTCAAAAAAGCAAAAATTATATAAATCAATTTTCACTACTTCAACCTACCTTTATGTCACATTTCTCTCTTGCAATTGGTTCTCTTGCAATCACCTGAACCGTATAACTGGAAGGTTGAAAAATTTGGTATAATGACGCTGATGATCAGGAAAATGCGCAAACAGTAACAAATGAGCACCCAAACAGTATCCTCTTTTGATTTTTACAACCATATTCGCCTTCGGCTACATCGTGATAAAGAAAAATAGGTTGATGTTTTTTTAACGTGAAGCCCTTTCATCACGTGACGAGAACCAATTGTTTCCTCACAAATGAGACAAAACAAAGTGGACGTGATGGAGGTGGGCCTCCACGAACTACATCAACAAAAGCTATAAAACATAAGCCTGGTGTCTCTAGGAGACTGATGAAAGAGATTACGAAGAATTACAGGATAGAATATGAAAAAGGAAAGAACAAGAGTGTTAAGATATAACAAATAATAGATAACTAAGGGAAGGAGTCAGAAATGACAAAAAATGTTTAGGGGGAAAGAAGGAGAAGAATCCAGACGATATCCACAACGTGACAGGCCAGCGAAACCAAAGTCCATCACAACCAGCCTCAACTAGCCTCATCCGAACAAATCATAAGCCTGATAATCAAAAAAAGTTGCCGGATTTCACTGGGAGTGAGAAAAAAGTCTCATAAAGGACAGCCGGAGAAGACAGAGGAGTTTCGGATCTAGCTTCAGAACCAGTGCACGACTGAGCCGACTTTCCACCTGTGGACACCAGGCTAAGTTCGAGAATCCGATGATTGCAGCTAAATCTGGTGTAGTGCCACCAAGTGAAATTGACCACTAAAGCCGGACTGCCACCGAAGCCAGCCCAGGAAGGAGTGGACTTTCCACACCTCCGACGCCGGCCAAGGTTCTACCCAGGCTTTGCCTTTCTTAGTTCACGCCATGTGGGAACAACCACCGAGACGTGTTAAGACCCTCCCTCCCCACCACGACAAGTTGAAGTCAAGGGGAAGGGGCAAACAGTAACCAAACCCAAATATTAACCTAAATAGCTGCATTGATTTAGTGGTAACCAGTGTATTAGACATCCCTGTTGGAACTTATCTTGACCCCTGCATCACAACAAGGCTGAATCAAAATCAGCCTCATCATTATGATCACTGCATTTATTGGCAATATAAATTTTCAATCTTTGCGCAAATCCGTTTGTATAATATATTATAAATTATATAATTTATTAAACTTTTTAATACTATAGTTAATAATATCTTAAAATTTTCCTTAAAAGTAACGGTATAAATAGTAAACACAATGTTAACTTGTTTAAAAAATTTTTAAATATCCTTACATGAGAAAATGTGTTATACTGAATTGACGTTGAACCGTTAGTAATTTTTTTTTAATTATAAATATAACAAAAATAATATACTGCATATTTAATTTAATACTATTATTATTAATATTAATATTATAATTAATATTAATTTTATGAATAATTAATAATTATATTAATTTTATAATAGTAATCTACATATCGTCGCAATACGTCTCTTATTCAAGACATGGAAGATGTGAATTTACGGTCAGGCACAGGTTAATAATCACATAATTCTTAATGTTTAATGGTGTTAATGCGAGACTAAAATAAGTTTTGCAATAAATCTGCAACACAATGAATGAAACGAGTGTGTACATTAAGAGATCTGAAACTTTGTGATAATCGAAAACGCTATTAACAACTACATACATTAAAACTAGTAGTCAACAAAACAGTGAACCAGTATGAATTGGAATAATTCTAAAACTAGTCAATATTTGGCAGTTATTAAAAGAATAATATTAAAATATGGATTTAGTGGCAAGTTGTTTTATGTCTACGGAAAATTGAAAAACAATGAGATCGACTTTGCAATGGCAATGGGTTTTTCTGAAAGTTTACTAACAGACAAATATTTCCAAACATCATAGTAATAAGCAGTTTCAGTCCAGAGATCCACGACTGCTAAATTATCTTAATATTATTCATGAGTGGTCAGATTGTACTGTGAATTATACCATAAGGCCGTATGTGAAGGAGTCGATTACCGTCTTTTACGAAAATAAGACATCCCCGAAAATAAGTCCTAGCGTGATTAACTACTGGCGTGATTTGGACTATAAGCCCTCCCCTGAAAATAGGCCCTAGTTAAAATGATGTGAAAAATACAATTCGTTAAAAATTGCTGTTGAATGTAGTAGGTATCTCTAGCTGTCGTAATATTTCAAAGAATTCCTTGGAAAAAATATTTCAAGAAATTCTTTGTTTACTTTCTAAAGTTCATTTCAAGGAGGCTAATTAGACAAGAAGTATTAATTTAACCACAGCTATATTGAAAGGCATGAAGGATTCAGACCAATGATTCTACAGGAAATAAATTTAGAGGAAAATCAGAACGGAATTAAAAATTTTGATTATTTATGACGATGTTCCAGAAGATGACATGAATGCAATAGAATAAATTTAAATTTCTGTATAAAAATAAATATTATACAAAAATAGGTGAATCTACTTAATGTACTTGAAACCCTCCTCCGAGAATAAGCCCTAGCACGGATTTTCACCTAAAAATAAAGTAAGACAGTGTCTTGTTTTCGAAAAATGACGGTACGTGGTCTTAGGGCCTATTATGTTTGGCATCTGAATACAGCCTAGAGAGCGTGCCGTGGTATTGCTATAGTGTCTTCAAAGCATATCAACAAGGAAAATAAGATTTTTAGGGAGTTTAAGTGAAGAACACTTATGTTTGAGTTTTTGGACAAGTCGATTTAGATGAATGGATAATTTTCGATCTTCTTTGGTGAATTGATAGAAAGCTAATAACCAGTTTTATAATACTACTTAGTAACCACAATTTCCGTTAATATTATACAAATCTACTAATATTCTTAATATTATACTATATACTGTTTTATATGTTTACTTTGTCAGATTTATCTTATAGCGGCTTGCAATTTTTATAAGGGAAAAAAATGGTCCATTAATTGTGCAATCGGTTATAGTGTGGTATTTACTTAATTAATTAAAATTGAATACAAGAATTAATTAATTATAATAACTACTACAAAGTTAATAATAATTAATTCACCCCGATGTTCCTAAGGCTAAAAATATGCTTATATTCTTTATTTATAAGCTGAAGAAGAACATAAACTGTCTGAAACGCGTTGTTAGTTTTTTTATAATAAACTTTTTTGTGTTGGGGACATAATATCAACCAGTATGAAAAAAATAGCTAAAATATATTTTTTCATCCTAAAAATATTTATAACAAGTCAAAAACATTTAATGAATATATTAAAAAAATTATTCGTCATATAAATTTGTATTTTTTGTAAAAAAATAACATATACATATTTCAAAAATATTTATCAATGAAGTATTGAAACGCAAGTTAGTATATTGATAAATGCTGTCACACATTGAAATGTTAACTTTTTCTTAAAAGTTAACTCTCATCACATACCTAGTATTTTTGATTGTTAGATTATTCAATACTTTCTTTTTAAATCAGAGTTTATTTAGTAATGTATGTTAAAATCATACCCTCATATCTTGTATTGTACTTTTTGTCTAGACGTTTTGACTGTTGACTTTTACTTGGCTTAACCTCTTTGATATTTCCTTATTTTATTTATATAATTGACGATTAATTATACATGGTCACTAACCTATTATCTAAATAAGTTGTCTGGCTGTGTCTTTTTTCTAAACTTTATATTTTAATATTTATTAAGTTTCTGCTGCTTTCAGTTTTCATTCTTTCTCGCTGTCATATACTTAATCCATTCAATTATCTATGCCATCCCATACGTTAAAGCATCGTTAACAGGTTTGCAAAATTATAATTTGTTCAATTTTTCATTTTACGGTAATCTTTAGCGTAGTTGTTAGTATAAAGAATTTTTCCATCCTTCGTGTTATTTACAAACAGAGATACAATATAAGTGTGTCAGATACAATGAATACATCAAACTTCTGGTCTAATTTCTCAACATTGAAATTCTTTATGCTCTCCACTCTTTCTAAAATATAAATAATATTTATTTATAGATAATAAAATAATTTAATTTGATATTAAATAATTTAATTTTTATAAATTAAAAATCCAACAGTCAAATATAGTTCTTAGTATCTGATACAGGTTATTACATTTTATCAAATATTTATAAACTTTTAACATAATATATATTTTATAAAATATTTAGTTGTCATAGGATAATTAAGACTTACATACGTATTCAAGAGGAAAATGGCAGTCATTTTTCATTGCAGCATTCATTGCGGAAAGTATTGGCGGAAAGAATGAATTTATGATAGTGATTGATTACGAAAAAATATTATACAACTTATAGTAGTCCTAAAAGTTATCTTTTTGGGGATTAAATGGACAACAGGAATGCACAGTTTTCTGCCATTAGGTGAGGACAGGCTTTGTGGGGCATTTCTTGGTAACTGTCGCACCTTGGGGATAAACACTGGCCATGCAGATGACAAAGAGCTTTCAACATAAGAAAGTCGTTACCCAATAGTTGTGGTAGTCAAACCTCAGGGTTTTTTTTTAGATAAAACTGCTGCAAATGTTTGATGGAAAAAGCAGGAAAATCTCTTTTGAGAAGTCTGAAAAGTTGATTCTCCTACTAATGAGAAACCTTTAGAGTCCACTTCTACCTTCATTAAATTTTGGTTATATAATATGTCATTAGGAATGATATCAAGATCTTTTTAGTAAAAATAAGTATAAAATATGATGTATATTTTTTTTAATTTGTCTCACAGAACCAAATTAATAGTATAATTACAAAGGAAAGGGAAGTGGAGCTATTCAGCGCTTGAATGAGTGGCATTCAGCGCTCGAATGGATGCTATTCAGCTCTTCTGTATTCACATTTTCCCAATTATCTTCCACCCACTCGACTTGCCTTAATGAAACATTTTATTTAAATAACAATTAAACAATTCTCCTTAGGAAGCACATTTAATCAATTTCCTTGATTTATATCAATCGAAAACACTATCAAGTATTTAATTTCATGAAATGACACTCAGTAATTGCAAATCAGTAATATTTTAAATTAGTACTTTCCTCTCTTAATCTCATAGCGAATAAGGTAATTTTTAAAAATATAAATCCTTGCTTTGTGAATGAATTACGTTAACTGACCTGCCCTAATATTCCTTAAATAAATAAATTTATTCATGTACACTATTGAAAGAACAAATCTTCAATTATTATATTCCTCGTAAGTAATGCTATATATTCAACTCTTTGTGCCAATGTCAATTAAGTATATGTAGCCTAAATAAATCAGTGTATAAAAGCAACATAAACTTTACAGAGGTATATACATCACTTCATAAACAATAGCCTTAACTTATTGAGAACACACATATTATAGATTAAGAATCTAAAAAAAAAACAAATTCTCGTAAAAAAATTACTCATGTTTAAAAAAAAAATGCTTGCAAATAAACCGATATGTTAACCTAATATACGATGAATATATAGTTTAATTGTTAATAGTTAAATAAAATTTATAATGTTCCAAGTTCTTTTTCGAAGTAGTTGTTGTGAGTTTTATTTTTAATTTTCCTGAGTTATAAAAATGTCTTCATAAAAAAAAAATCAGCACTGTAGCAAATAAAATAAATAGTAAATAAAGTTAAATATGCCAGAACTATGCAATATTTTTTTTTCATGAAGAAAAAACTATCAAGGTAATGAATAACTAAAACAACTTTTTTCTCTTGTTTTATTAGCTATTTTTGTCAATGAGCTCTCCTAAAATACTAATCCAATTGGTTAGAAAACGTTAGACTAATAAAAACTTGATAGTTGACTAATTCAAAACCTGATTGAGAACCCAAAACTCAAGTTTAGGACAACTGTAACACCAAATAACACATTTCCAGGATAAATAGAAAATTTCGGAAGTCAATCAGAGTGAAACTAATAAATGTGGTAACTTAACAACTCTTTGGTAAGCTAGGGCAACACAACACTTAGTTACTCAACAGCAATTCATCTCAAAACCTGGTAAAGTATCATCAGGAAAACTCATTATCTAACAACTTAAGAGTATAACAATTTAATACCTACTACTGAAACTCCAAAACACGGTTTCACCAGATCTTGTATTCAAAATGCAAAATTAAGAATGTTTTATTAACTTTTTTCTCAAAAATCATAAAATCAGTATTATTCTCAGTTTTTCTTCAGATAACACCATACAAAAATTGGTATTTTTTATATACCAGTATAATTTAAACTTTTACTTTGTTTTGGCAAAAAAAAATTTAATATTATGTTTTATTTTCCATTTTTTAAATCCCTCACTTCTTTCTTTATATTCATGGCACATTTTTTGTGCTCTAACTTCAAAATAACTATTGGTTTGTTATAGTTATAATTGAAGATTTGGTTTTTATTCAGTTTAAGAATCATGTCTAAGAAAGCCATTAAGGGACTTCTTTCATTCATACAACTAACTATTTTAACGATAAATCAACTCTATTATTTCCAAAAATATCAATAACTAATGCTGGAGAAAGCAGTACGATACACTTATATAAGTGTGTATATAAGTTTATCTTTGTGTGTGTGTGTGTGTGTGTGTGTGTGTGTGTTTTTCCAGCCAGCAGTACCCCTGCTGGTTGGGAGTTTATTGAATAGTTTACAAACATGTGTAACATGTAAGTATAACATGTTATAATATTCTACTATCTTGACTATAACAATTTTGTATATTATACATTTACTTAACTTAAATATTAACACGTTGAGTTAAATCTAATAATATAGCAAAACATAACATATCGTAATATAGCATAGTATAATAACATACATATAATATCACTTAAGATGCTTTAAAAAATGTCTATGTCAATTTTCTTAATAAAGTTCATAAATTGTTTAAAATTTTTATCTGTGAGTAATTCTGATCTGACTGCTGGCCATGAGCCTCCAGTGGTGACGATATGCTGTATCAGGGGTCCTCTGTGGTGGTCAAGGATAGGCCATTCGTAGAGGAGATGTTACCAGCTCTGTGATGTGATATGGTCGCAGATACATGTATCTTCTGGTATTATATGGAATCGGTTGTGTGTGTGTGTGTTCCTTCTGTAAATAAGTGTTCTCTACCTTTTAGCCTCTCCATTTAATGAGATATATTTGGTATTTCCTATAAAATAAGAAATTGTTGTTCAGTGGGGAAAATGAGGGTTTGGAAAGAAATTTCAACTGAATGAGTCTGGTAAAGAAAACCGTAACCGAAAATGAAACGAATTGAGTAAATTGCATCATGTTGCCCTAAACCAAACAGGCCTTTTTGTAGCTGTAAATAAAACGAAATCTCTTTTCATTATTACGCATCCTTTACGGAGCGTATTTTATCTGCGATACTTTCTATGTAGTTCATACCAAAGTTAATATATTTATTAAACTCAATGATTGCTATTATTTTTTAATGAACTGGTTGACGTATAAAGCCCCTCCAAGAAAACAATTCAAAAACAAAGTTCGAATATAACTTACTTACTATAATAGTAATAAATTTTATTACATTCATTAACAATTTCTGAATAAAACAAAAACAAGAATTAACATTTTGAATAGCCACTAAAAATGGAAATAACAGTTGTAAATCTTCAACGCTCAGCTTGGTTAAATGTTTGCACAAATTAAATTTTATAGGCCTCTTTCTTTTTGAAATGCTTTCTGTTAAAATTTGCCATTCCGAACGGACTTATATAATCAGATTATCAGTAAAATATCTTTATCATAAAACAAATAATACAAACTTCTTGTTTGTATTATTATTGAGATATATGCTAAAAAGATATTACAATAAAATGTCATATTACAAATAATTATTTGATTTTAGATTTTTATTCCTTTTTTTAATTATGATTTTGATTATGTAATTAGCAATTTAGAATATATTAATATAAGTATTATTTAATCATGAATTATTGATAATTATCCTAATTTTGGAATGCAATTTTTTTTAAAATTAATAATTAATCTTATGAGTTATAATTATGCAATGAAGAGCTCTCCTATTTAGTGTCACACTACTATTTGGAATTATCTATAATTCATTACTTTTTGCATCGTTTACACTCATGGCAAAAATACATTAAAAGCCAAATATCAAATATCTTTTGTGAGGAAAAATTGGACAAAATTATTTTTTGTTTTCATATCGACTTCAATCACCTCTTTTATGATGCAGTATTATCCAAAAAACTATAATATCATTTCATTGCAATTAAATTGTAAAGCTATATATTTGGAAAATTTATGTGACAGATAGTAAGAGAAGTTTCAAAATCCAGTTTCTATGAAAATTTCTATTTTTCTAAGTTGAATATAAGTAAGTTGCTGTTACTCCATGATTATTAATAATCATTACTCATACGAATTAGCTTTCTAGCCATAACGCCAATAAATCAAATCAGGCCGACGATTTTTTGCGTGTTGCCCTTTCCTCGTCCGCAGATTTGCCACAAACAACTTGGGGGTGTCCAAGGTAGACCTTTAGTTTACTTTACCTAAGGTAAACTAAGGTAGACCTTAGTAGTCTCTTTTTTAGTTTAGAAAAAAGGTAGACATTTTTTCTTTAGTTTAGACTTTATACTTTTTTTTTATTTTAAATTACATAGTAAAGTAGATAAATACTCCATTAAACTTTAAATTACACTAATAGTGCAATGCAAAGTCAGATCTTTCAACCCGAACAACCAGTCTTCGTGAGAATCAAATTCCATACGTTGGGTTTTTTTAGGTTTGTTGTTGGTTGGGCCAGTTGGGTTGAAACATCTTAGTTTTTCTCCCATGTCTTATTGTGAATGAACATTTGTTGCTATTTCACGTGTTTATTGTGAAATCTTATTGTATATAAAAAGATTTCACATAAACCCGTGAAACAACAATCAATGATCAAACCACAATAAGAAATGGGAAAACAAGACTAAGATCTTTCAACCGTAACAAGCGGTCTTCGTCAGAGTCAAAAACCCAACTGATCACTTATTGTATATCTATTTATATCTGTTTCTAAATATCATATTACCTAGGTTATAACGATTAGAAAATCCTATATTAAAATTAAAACGAATTTCATGCAAACCTACGAAGGGAGTCCAATGACTCATGGTACGGTAATATTATGACATTTTATGAAAAAATTATGAAATTTCTGTAATCTCAAAATATTAAAAAAGCCAAAACTCGAAATATATTCTATTTATCATTCTTTCTGGATATATTTACATAGTAAAGTAGAAAAATACTCTATTAAACTTTAAATTATACGAATTGGGCAATGCAAAGTCATCCTCCTTGATATAAAGTTTTATAATTTTTTTGTTCTGAGTAATGATTTCAGAAAGAGTGTTTATTCAATATTAAAGGAAGTTAAATAATACAGCTGATGAATGTGGTGCGTTTTAATATTGGCTTAGCTGCAAACAGCCTTTCAAGGGTTGACAAGACAACCATAAATCACATGCTCTTTATACGTTTTCATTAAATTTACAAGTTCATTCAGTTTTAACAAGAAGCAATTTAATATCCTTGCTTTCTTTTTCTAAATCACTTTGATTTATTTTCAATTAAGAAACTAATGAACGCTTAATTGTAGACCTTAAATATAAATTAAATTTAGAGGTTATGCATTTTATAATCATTCCATTTATATTATTCATATGAAACTGAATTTGAGAAAAACTAAAGTTTTGTTGTCTAAAAACTGTCCATGTGAAACTCAGAGAACTAATATCTCTTCACCAGAATTACTGCTGTGGATTGATGTCGCCCAAGGATGAGGGCTGTCTATTAGCAGAGGAATGGTTCTTAACAGGAGTACAATGAAACGTTGCAATGGCTTCTTTCCAATATAGACATAAACAGAATGCACTTCATTATAAATAATATACTTGTATCTATACACATATGTCTATTTAAAACATATGTATTGATATATCCACACCAAGTAAGATAGCTTAAATAAACTCAATCCATTGGAATATTAAACGCATTAAATTTCATTCCATTTCTAAAAGGCAAGGATGCTTAACATTATATATATATATATATATATATATATATGTGTGTGTGTGTGTGTGTGTGTGTGTGTGTGTGTGTGTGTGATTGAATTTATCTGTTTTTTCCAAAAAACAGATGGACTCGGTAAGTCCATATAGTTTCTAACAATAATATCTAGTAATTTTAAAGGTGAAAGTTAAATAAAGCAATAGACTATTCATTGCACTATATAACAAAACGAGTATACTAGGACCTCACAGTGTGTATTTGATTAGTTCCCAGACCGAGCTAATATTACGATTTATTCGTATTACGGAGTAATTTTTCAAATTTGAAATTAATATGAAAATAAATAAATCGTTCCATCCCCCAAAATGCCTGTTTTTAGTTTATTTATAAGCAAAAAAAAAATGTTTTTTATGTATTTATGTACACGTACAATAAGGCTCTCGCACTACGAGGTTCTACACTTCTAATTTCTTTCCTCTCTGTAAATATTCTACTAGCTTAAAACTATATATTCATTTTTTATTTTCTGACAACTGTAGAATTACTTTTAGAAGAACAATTATTAAGTTCCACTAGTATGCACGTGTTGAGTTTGAATATTTTTTATTCATATATTTGAATTTTTTTATAAAAAAATTATTTTTTATGAAAAACATCAAAATTTATTATAATTTATATATTTTTTTCAAAATTAGTATAATAAGAAATAAAATATTGTACAAAAGAATTATTACTGAAATAATTTATTACAAAAAAGTGCATAACCCTTACATAAGTGGTTACAGAGGTTGCAGTGGTAGACCCAAAAGAGAAAAAACGTAGGCTGTGATAACATTCGTGCTTTAAAAAAAATAAAATAAAATGAAATAGTTATTCATCATATTGTAGCCAATTTGTTGTAAATCTTTCAAAAGTCTTTTCTAGATGTTTTATTTTTAAATAATAACTTTTATTCCTTTCTGTTTCAAACATTTTCTATTTTAGTTCATCAAACCAGCCCAATTGTAAACAATCTATATAGAATTAATACATAATCTAAAATATGTAAATTATGTGTCTATCGTGTAAAAAATGTACACAAAACAGATAATTTATGTTTAAATAATATTAACAGTCTTTTACTTCCTTTGATTTTATTTATTATTTTTGAAAATTTTTTGAAATGGTAAGAAACACTTACTTGCAATATGATTGTCTAAACAGTCTATCGTCTAATTGATAACTCACTAGATTATATTTTCTTTTTATGATTTGCATAAAAAAACATTTTAATGGTTAATTCAAATCTTACTTTTCACTCGTTTCAGTTGTCGAAAGGGAATTTTATTTATTCTAACAAATTATTTAAATTATTGCTAATGTTACCTACTTCTTTTCATGGTTGAGTAATATCATTCAAAGAATATATACATTCAAACGCTTGTTAATTGTTCTAAAGAAATACAATAGTTACGGTTTTTTTTGTAATTGGCCAAATGTAGTAATTAAAATAAATTAATTTATTTGATAATAGAAATTAAAAAAATTTAGAAGAAATCTTTGACATCCGCATTGTTTCTTTTATTTATTATCAGCTTTATATAAATATTTTAGTATTTGAGTTACTAAGCTCAACGGTTGATTATATTTTTGTGATTATAAGATGTGAAGTTTTGAAATATGACAATAGCGAAAGTTTTCAATTGTACCAACTCTTTGATTAGTATGGATTATGTCAAAAGCTTTTTTTTTAAAAAAAAACCACTTAAAATAAAAATTATGAAGGTAATAAAGATGACTGAGTATGGGAAGAACAAACAATTGACAAGTATATTTAACAAAGAAGAAATAAGTATTCAGTTATGAAGTTTGCATAGAGTGTCTGTTTTAAGGAAAAGGTGAAGTTGATCGAGGAAGGCTAGGATGATGCCTGCAATACCCAGGCTAATTGCCACAGTTACTTGCCAACAGGATTATGACTAGTAATCCGGATCAACCCCTCAACTACCCCTTATATAAATATTCCACAACTCTGTCTCTCTCCCTGCTTCCCTCTCTAAGGTCAGTTTTATTTATAAAAGCATACCTACCTAAAATTTCATTTGAAGTAAAGTACTTTTTGCAAGCTTCAATTACCTCAGTAAATGTCCACTTAAAGCGCAAAATGCCTTTTACTTTTTGTCGATCCACTCTTGCACTGACCTGGATGTATCATTTTTAGTTTTTAATGATTTCAGTTCTACAAATTCTTTGGTGTCATGTCGTGGCATTGTTCATAAAAAAACAACTGATTTCTTTTCAAATCACTAAATCAAATGACATTATAAAAACCATTAAAATAACTTACTTTATGAATAAAGTATAATTGATTTTGTCATTTCTGGGTTTTTTTTCTTAAGCTTTTTTTCAAAATGTATCGGTGACTAGTATTTTTGACCAGGCATTAGTTATTGTAATCTAGAATTTATGTCAAAAATCTCTAACAGTTACCATATCTCATTAGCAGTGCTATGATAGTTAATCTGACTTTCAAAATTGAATTAATTAAAACATTATTCATTGAGGGATTGGTCTCAGATGATTTAATCTTGAGCTGGCCGTACAAGAAAGTTTCTGTTCCCCTTGCATTTTCGTTCTACATATTAATAATAGCTAATTACAACTAGTTCAGTATGATACATCATTCAAATTTACTAAATATCTTGGTTGAAGAAACTTAATATTATTTATTAATATAATATTACTAATATATATTAGTAATTTAACTAAGAATGATAAACATAAGAATAAAAAGAGCAATGTCAATAATGTTAATTCTAATAATGCATATATTAACATTGATGACACCCCACACTATTTTAGAAGCTTCTCATTGTATTATATATACTTGTAACACATGAGATGTATAATAATTATGAAAATAATTATTAAACAATGAAATTAATAACCAAAAAACAAAAAAACGAGTCAAACATTGTCAGTCTTTAATATTTTCGTGTTCATGTCGTCTTTTTTAGAAAAGAAAACTCAAAGTTGATGACCTGAAAGGGTTTCCAGCTAGTTTGAAAGTAACACTTTATATACTTTCCTTGAACTGTATATTTAAAATGAAATTTTAAAATTTGTCTAAGATTTTTTGACTATAATAGTTGTTTTTGATTAACGTAACACTTGAACTTACAAATGATACTGGACGTGTAGCGTGTTGAAAATTTGCATAGTCCATGTATTTAGGTTCGCCATGAGTAATTGCTTAGCTTTGTGTTTAGTTATATATATAACATAAAATTTTGAGACAACTTGTAATTAGACAAAGTGACTTTCCCATTATAACAACTCCCAAACAATAGGGTTCATCTATACCAGAGTTTTTCAAACTTTTTTCGACGCAGAACCCTTTTTGGTTCCAGTTATTTTCCCGGAAACCCCGGATTCTAATGATTTTATACAATCACAATATAAATATTTACATATGCCTTTTTAAATAGTATGTATGTTTAAAAACAATCAAAAAAGTAATATTACGGCAATGTGTATTTTTAGAAAAAAATTCAAAACTAAAAGATTTTAATTTTCATATATTCCACAAGTGCATAACACATACGAGTAAAACAGAATTACTAGCAATTTTAACAGTTTGTTATATAATCATTTTTGGCTTTTTAGTTGAGAATGTGATTCTTAAGTTAGCCCCAGCATTAAGTCTACTTCGGTATTTGGTTTCTATGGCAGTTTCAAGAGAAAATCCAGTATCACATAAGTTGGTAACGGGAAGTAGGTAGTGTTTAATTACATGCCAATCACAATTAAAGAAGATATACATTAATATTATAAGATATTCTTATCTATAGATTGCCTAAATAGTTTCGTTTTAGGAAAGCAATAATGTACTTCCATATTTCTACAGCATAAACGAATTCTCTCAATTTCTTAATGGTAAAGTTAATAACATTAGTTCTATTATTCACTGATTGAAAAATGTCACCTCTTATAATCACAAAACTTTAAAGTGTGGAACACAACGTTCTTCATAGAAGTGATAGAAAACTGTTTAAATTCGAAAAATCATAGTTTTAACATATATGTCTAGACTTGTTGGATACTGGATAAATTTATATTTCACCAATGTAAATAACTCAGGTAATTTGGTTTTTAAAAATTCTCATATGGAACCGAGTGTAGTGGTATTTATAAGACTTTGTTTAAAATTTTTCATAAAATGTATATAGGTTAAACTCCAAATTAATAAAAATACGTGTTTAATATCACTAACACAACGTAATTAGATGTGTATACTGTAGAACCTAATTTTTCCCTATAAATAATAAGAATCATTACATAGATGGGCAAAAGACAAATTATCAGGTATGAACGATGTACGTTGTATAGTAATATTATCGAGTTCTCTTGAAATAATTTTAATAATTGAAATTATTTCAAGTAATAGCAAACAGTAATAGTATTGTCTATTAGATATAACAGAAATTAGCAGGCAATTATTTTATTATTCCTTCCTGAACTTTTATAATTCTTTCTTTATAATTCCTTCCTTAAAACATCAAGTTAAAGAAGTTTACACTTGATCAACTATTTTTTTTTTTTTTGACTGGGCTGAGGAAAAAAAAATTCTGCCTATCTATAGCCACTCCTCAAGGGAATATTGCACCTCCATCTGTTTCGATTAATCCCTGTCAGATGAATCACAAGGAACCTTAAGCTACTCAAGAGTAATCCGATAGATTCTTTGCGTATTTTGTCAATTTTAGGTCTTCATTCTAAACTTGAGATCCTGTTGTGAGCCAAAGCTTCACATTTAAATAACAAATTATGTGCTGTTTCATCCATCATGTTGCGTTGTCTACAGCGAGGTTCTTCTATAATGATCCCCAATCTTTGTACGAGTAGATGTTTTTTTAAAGTAATGGTATCCTGTTAGAAAACCTACCGTCACTTTGAGTTGACTTTTATTTAGCCTTAATAGGTTATTTGTCGTTTTCATGGAGGGTTCATTAAGCTTCCATGATGTCAGCCTTTGTTCTTTTGGTTGCTTTTTACGGTCATTAAAATATTCACTTCCCACTTAATACCATATCCGCTTTCACTTGTCAGATTCAATATGACTTTGGTGAGAACCAGTTATTTTGGCTAAAAGATCTTAGTACCATTTTTAAATTTAATACTGTTGTTTGGACATTTATTTTTACTCCTCCTGTTCATTCTTAATTCTTATTATGCCTATATATAAAAAATTGCAACAGGATTCAAAAATAACATAACGATTATCAAAATATTAACAGTATTTTAACATAAAAATGAAGTATTTTTATCATCGGTTGTTTTTTAAAAATCAATAATAGTGACTTATTTTTAATCATTGTACATTTTCGTTTCATTAAGTTTGAGTGGACTACCAATTATTATTTGGAACAAGTAACTGGTATCCTTTAAAAACAATAAATTATGAGTAGTCTTCACTTTATTCTTACACTGGCACCAAAGAAACATTACTTTGAAACATTACTACTCATAAATTATGAATAGTCTTCACTTTATTCTTACACTGAACACAAAGAAACATTACTTTGTCGAAATATCTTAGTCTAATTTCTGAAATTCTTACTGTAGTTTAGAAGTTGATATATAAAAACAAAAATGAAATACGAGAACAACAGTACAGTAAAATATGACGAAAAATAATTAGAAAAAAATCATATGCAGAAGTAACTGACAACTCATATTGGTATTTTTACATCCATCGTCATCAGAAATATAAGTAGTTTTGCACATGTCCAGAGATGGATCTGACATAGCCATAGATGTTAGGGGAGTCATAAAAGGTTACCTACCATCTGTACTAAAGCTCAGTTACAAAAACAACCTCCGACTATTTGAATTGTGAATATTTTTCATTACCTACTTGAATCGACATTAATGACTCCAATAAATATTATAAATTGTTTATCTACAATACACATGGAATATCCAGCACACATGGAATCACAGATGTACACAAAACATGACAAAGATCCCCTAACGAGTTTCTACCTTTTTTATGAAAAAATATTATAAAGTACCAAAAGTCATTTCAGAAATGTGTAAAAGCAATTTAGACTATTATTTTTAGTGAACCTATTTTCAAATCTGATTGCCTTGTATCTCTTAAGGATGAAGCATGCTTCCAAATCCGCAGTAAAGTTACAGCTTCATTCATCCCTATGTCTACTAAACCTACCCACTGTTTTTTTTTTACTTTTTTAGAAAAT
Source organism: Hermatobates lingyangjiaoensis (assembly GCA_026182355.1). Taxonomy (NCBI): domain Eukaryota; kingdom Metazoa; phylum Arthropoda; class Insecta; order Hemiptera; family Hermatobatidae; genus Hermatobates; species Hermatobates lingyangjiaoensis. Next base: position 236,684 of record JAPFBL010000180.1, on the reverse strand, counting down.
AAAAAGAAAACTTGTTTACTAATTTATGTCAATAATAGTTAATTGATGACAACATGTGCTATGTTAAACACTATATTTTCATATAATGGACTTGATGAAGTTATATGATATATTATTAACGTATCAATGATCAAACTACAGTAAGAAAATGGGAAAACTGAGTTGGGTTTTTGACTCTGACGAAGACCGCTTGTTACGGTTGAGAGATCATTGTCTTGTTTTCCCATTTTCTTATTGTGGTTTGACCATTGATTGTTATTTCACGTGTTTATGTGAAATCTTATTATTAACGTATATACAAATTTACATTGGGTATTATATTTTCTACTCTACAATACACAATTGTTTGAACTCTATCGCACCCAACAGTATGTTAAACACCCGATAAATTAATTTTTTTATCTGATTTAAAGTTTAAATTAAATTAAAGTAAACCTGATTTCCTTAGTTTCAGTTCTGTCCTATGTGTGTTTTATGTCGCGATTTACTAGTAGATCATCTCAAGAATGTTAGAAAAATTCCATTAATCATGGAGTTGATATTTAATTTAAACAATATTTATTCTGGTGTAATATGCTGAGTTTTAGCAAAATTTGATTTGTGTATTTACATCTTGCTGTGGCCTTTGTGCAAACAGTGTTTGAGTTACTTGTAATGCTATCAGAGTAGTCTAGTTGAAGCCTTTGACTAATAAACATTGCTAGTTCGTTTATATAATGTAAATTTAATTCCTTATTTGAAAAACCTTCAGTCCTTAAGTTATATTATTTTATTTATCACTAAAATACTTCTACTAGTAATATTTTACAAGTTGTAATAATCCATTCTCAGAATTAGTAATAATACAATCCGTCATACCTCGTAAAGTCTCTGAAAAGCTCGAACGGTTTCGGGTCCGTCTGGATCCCATCTTCAAGAGCACCTAACTGACTTTGAATGTTATTTTCCTATAACCTACCTATATATATCATCTACATTCACAGTCAGTTAGGTGCTCTTGAAGATGGGATCCAGACGGACCCGAAACCGGTAGAGCTTTTCAGAGACTTTACGAGGTATGACAGATTGTATTATTACTAATTCTAATATTACTAACCTCAGTGGAACTAACCCATTAACTATATTTAATCTATTCTTAGTTATATGATTACTGCAGGATCACCTGTCAGGTTATATTTATCATATTTTTCACGCTGCTTGATAATTAAAACAATTGTTCATGTTATAATAATTTAGTAACTAACTAAATATCATTGTTATGATTTATGATGAATTCTAATTTATGAATCATTATAACGAATTAAAATTTTTGAAGTTAAAATACGACTGACTGAAAATGTTTTACGTTTTTCAAATCGAAACACATTATTCCTCATCTTTAAACTAGAAGTCAATGCATTAGCATTGACAGCTAGATTTAAACTGCCTTCACTTTACGTAAATTGGACCACTTGTCTGAGGAGAATTCCTGCTTCATCTAACAGTCCATCAAGCGACTCCAGTTTCGATTATCATGATTTTATTGTTAAAGAGACCTTCTTACAATTGCATTTTTAAATTAACTTCTTTTCTCCATAGATTCAAAAAAGACATATTTTATCAATTTAATTATTAATTTAATTCTTATTTTTTTCTGTCTTCTTCTGTAAAATTTGGATATGTCAATAAGTTTCAAAAACCTTCTTCCTTATGAGCTGCGAACAGTATTTTATCTACTATGGAACCTCCACAATGTATTCACATTTTTATGAATTACGTTAATAAAGAACTTGAATTTTTTCTAAATTATTGAGAAAGATAAATCTGAAGTAAAATTTTCCTTAAAAAAATTATTTTTTCTGAACTCTACTCAGAGCGAAGTAGCAATTTTTTTACATTGTCTATAAACAACGGTTTTTGTTTGGGACACCCCATTTGTAAACATTTCTCAAATAAATATCAAAAACCGCTTGCACAGTTGTTTTCAACTTATCAAGTTTATTAAGAATATACTAGTATATTCAACTAACAATGTCAAAATGTAAGCGGAATTTATAAAATGCCTAAGAATCGTACCTTGCTATTTTCTTCCTGCACTCCATTCTCTATAGGTTGATTTTTTTAATTTTTTAAAAACTTTTGACAAGAATTTTTGTTGTATTCAATTTTTAAACACTTTCCAAGTAGATAGAAAAAAATGACTGTGCAATTATCTTCAACAAATCGAGTTCTATAAGAATTATAGTTTTATAAAAATATCAAAATTTAAGCCGTTTTTTCGTTTTTCTTAAGAAATTTAAACAAACAATTTTTGTTTACCCATTACTTGGAGTTAGGGCTCAGTTTTTTCAACGAGTAAATTTGGCTGTTCACATCTAGTATTAGCCAGCTTATCTTTATCTGATTATTGCAAATTCATGAATGAATCTTCCCCGTGACCTTAGATTTTTTATTTTAAATATGGAAATGTTGTGTACACCATTCTTCAAAGAGGTGTAAAGCTGTCAATTCTTGAGCATATCCGATGTTATTTACTTCTTAGATATCTCATTTTTAATTGGGTTAGGCAAAATTCAAAACTGCTTTTGGAAAGAACCAACCTGGTAATGTGATAGACCCAAAACAAAAAAAAAATTGTATAAGGAGTAATATGACTTTCCTTTATTTAAACAAAAAACAAGCAGCTCTCTTCTACTTTGGACTTGTGTCCACAAATAACAATGGTAATAATAAATGTTACAGGCCTTTTTGTGTATGATACTGTTACATTTCTTCCATCATGTCAGTATTCTAGTGTATCTATGTTAAAATACAAGAAAATCAGAATTTGTTAGAACTCACCGATCAAATAGAAATTAGTATAAAGCTATTAATCAAATTATGATAAAATTGAATTCAAGAAGAATATCACTTAACAATTATAAGTATATTAACTCAGTTTCTAGTATCACAAGTATAAAGAGTTTGATTGAAAGCAAAATTATGAGATGTTAATTTAAGGACACATATTCAGTAAGAATATTTAAAATACTGCTTGATGATACAATAAGTGGAATTTTTTTAAAACTCCTTGACTCAATTCATGGCTCAATGACGTCACTTGAAAAATATTACAGATAAAATTTGTAAAGAAAGTATTTATAAGTGATCGATTTTTTTAATTTCTTTTAAGTCACCTTGTTTTTAAAATTTTAATAATGCTACCGATTGTTTATGTATTGAACTTTTTGTTCTACATAAAAGTAGTTACGGTCCCTTTTGGTGATCTGTAATACATAATTTAGGATACTTATTTTGATGTTAGTAGCTCAATCATACAGAGTAGGTAACAGATTAAAGTCGTAACTCTTAAACATAATTTCCCACTGGTAGAGTAAGTAGAAATATTTGTAGAAATAAGTAACTTATTATTTGCTAACAAAGTGTTTTTTTTATTTCCAATCAAATCATTTAGGATAAAAATTTTATATTTATTAAGTTAATTTTACTGTCTTCAGTTTAATATCAGTGACAAAGCAAACTTAACTATCTTATAAGTTATGCGATATAAAAAATACCTATTATACTAACCAATTATGGTAATATGAGAATTCAAAAGTAGGTTCATTGCTATATAAAAGCCATTGCCATACATTTAAAACTTTGTGTTTATATATGTGTGTTGAAATAATTGTCACTATCCATACTATCCATAATTTCAATTTTTTATTTAACTAATTAAAATAAATAGCATTTTTTTATGTGTAAAATGCTTACATGTGTAATATCTTAGATATTTGTTTTCCACGCAAACTCAGGTATACTAGCTAGCCATATTTATTTATATCACTATACAAAAAATATCACAATAAACAGATAAAATAAAAATCGAAGTATACAATTTTTTTAAAGCAGTAAAAAATTCAGATTTAGACCTCCTCTTAGTCCCTGATGAACAGAAATATACTGCTAATCATTGATTGTATGTTAATTACATTAACGCATAATATTTTTGTTAAGCTAGGAATGGATAAAATATTTCCGTCTGTTAAATGCTAATGCTATAAAATTGTGCAAAAATATATATTTTTTAACTGCTTCTATCTTTTACTTGGCTATATTAAATTCACGACTTTATATTTAAATATGATTATTTCAAATTTGTAATATTCTTGTGTTTCTACTTCTTCTTTCAACATATATACAACAACAAAAATTCAGACTCTTTTCTAAATTACATACTGTAGTTTCTAGACATTGATTTATGTATCCAAGAAAGACTAAATATATCGTAAAATAAATGTATGAAAAATAATTATTTAGTTAAACATTCAAATTAATAGATTAAATGGGGATTCACCTTAAAAACGTACTATGAATTATGAAGGAAAGCCCAAAAGAAATAGTTTTGATTTGACAAAAATAAACTGTCAATTACTAAAGTTAGATTCAATTTTTGCAAAATGTTTAAAAAATTATATTTATTGATAATTTTTGAAAGATTTTTTTGTACTTTTGTCCACTTAAATTGTATTATAAATAAGCATATCATAACTTTAAATTTGTAAATTTATTAATTCAATTTCTTTGATATTAAAATATTAAGAAATACTGCAGTTTAGATTAATTTTATTAGGAAATTTATGCCTAAAATGAATTAAATAAGGATGCTCATTTAATTGTATTATAATGGAGAAATGATGCTGGCAGACCTCTTGAAGATAGGGCCGGCTGGAGGGAGGCCAAAGGCCGTATGTAAGCGCTAGGAATGCCTATCCATAAAACGGCTTTGACTTCCCTCCTACAGTCTTTAATTTTAACAGCAATTTTAATTTTCCTTGTTTATAACTACCATATCAAGTTGTTCATTACTTCCATTAAGGCTAACGTTAATTTCACAATTCAGTTATACCCATTCATTACAGAGAACCTTCTTTAATGAATATCATTCATCAAGCAAATAAAACCAAGATACCTAAGAAACAACATGAAATAAATGTGTTCAACAAGTTTTAATAAATATTACAAAATAATATTTAGAACATATACCATAAAAGGGTCATACGTGAAGAAATAACAAAAACAATACTTGTTTTGAATTTGTTTTCATTAAATAATTTTATCCAATTAAAAATATACTTAAAACTGTAATAAGATCCGCTCTACCAGCTGACCCCATTAGAACTTTTTCTACAAACTCATTAGTATTTCTGTTCAAATGAGGTATTTCTATACACTCATAATTCTAACATTAATTAACAACATTACTAGTGCTAAGGAAACATTATTCAACACCGTAGGTCGTAAAGTAAAAATAAAACAATTTTCTATAAGCAAAAATACTAAACATAGACATTGGAAGTTACATTGGTTCATTACAATAGAAAGTATTTAAACAAAAGAGATGCTAATTTTTGATAAGATATAAAGGGAAAAATATTTTTTAATTAAGAAATTCTAAACCATTTTACATTGAAAACTGGTGAGATATTCGTTCAACCTCTTTCGGAGACTCTACAACTTAAAGAATAACTTAGATGGACGTCAAAAACCCAACTGACTGACTGATTGACTGACTGACTGACTGACAAAAACAGCAGTGTTTTTGACTCCGAAGAAGACCGCTTGTAACGGTTGAAAGATCTTAGTCTTGTTTTCCCATTTCATATTGTGGTTTGATCATTGGTTGTTATTTCACGTGTTTATGTGAAATCATTTTATATAAATATATATATAATATATATATATATATATATATATATATATATATAATATATATATATATATATATATATATATATATATATAAAGAAAACGATGCATAAAGGATAACAAACGTTTCAAAGTAAACTATAGGTAGACAGTAAATAGAGAAACAGGCTTACAGTCTCTAATTTTCAGTTTAACCGTCATCAGGATAGAAGAGATAGGGGCATGTTTTCATGAGGGACATAGATCATTTAAGTAGATGTCAGTATAGAAATTACACCAAAAGATGTAACTTGCCAATTCTTTTGGTTCCTTTCTACATTACCAACACTCTAAGTTAATCCGATAATACCAGAAATAATCCCATTTTTTAATTCTAGCTGTACACTTCTATGATGAAAGAATTGAAAAACTAAAAAAAATATAAAATGGTATAATACACATATATTGTGAAGTCGTCTCTTTAGATACGAATATATTCTACTATATTAAAAAAAATTTATGAAAAAATGAAATTATGAAAAATGGACTCTTTTGTTCTATATTACAAAAGAAAAACTAATTTGAAGCAAATTCTTCAAGTTTTCAAGAAGTTTGATATTACCTTTATTTATTGTAAACTTGAGTGCAGGCCATTCCAGATTTTTTTTTTAATATCTAATTGGAAGCTGTTAAACATTTGGTTCTGTTGTTAAAAGTTATTTCATTGTTTTAATGATGAAAATGTACTCTATTAGAATCAAGAGGTCAGCCAGAAATGGCTAAATAGTTAATTTTGTAGTGAACGTTTCTCATGCGCAATCTGATAAAGTAGAGGCGTCCTCGTGCGCTCTGAATGTAGCCAGATAAGTTGGGACCCTCTTCAATCAAGGCAGTTGGGACCCCTGTCAAGACACATTACACTGGCCAGCCCTGAGCCTCTGCCAATTAATGTATTCCATTTGCAACTGCTAATTCTATCAAATTATAATGCAATTTCTAATTATAATTATATTCCATTTTATTACCTACCCAACTAAATCAATAAATGAAATTGTATCAAACAATAGGAATGCACTTACATAATATGTACATTAATTTCCAAAATTTATAATTAATATTTGCTTTGAATAAGCAGAAAATAAAAACCGAAACGTTTTAATTTGGCAAAGAGTGGTTAATTTGAACTTGAAGGACTGACCGAGTCCTGATAAGTTTTATTTTGTATATATATATGTTATTAAATAATATACGTGAAGTACTGTTGAAGAGGAATATTTAATGAAAAAATAAATAAAACGGAAATTTCTATTAAATTTTTTTATTAAATATTCATTTTCAACATTACTTCAAGTTTACTATTTAATAATATATATATATATAACATACAACATAACCGTTATCTGTCATGACATGTGCTGCTACCAAGCGACGTATTATTGACAGATAACGGTTATGTTGTAAGGTAACAGAAGCTAGCCTTGGGTAAGTTTTTTGAATTTGTTATGATGTTTCTAAAGTAGAAATGACAAATGTCCATTGTTTATTGTTATTTTGTTAGTTTATAGCCCTGAGGATGTCTTAAAATAAAGACGAAACGTTGGCAAAAAGGTGATTCCGTATATTAACTCTGACCAAATTCCAAGAAGAAGGAAAAGTGTTTGTTAGTAATTTTGTGCTCAAGAAAACAGTACCCTATATATATATATATTATTTTTATAAACCACGATTAGAACTCAGAAAAATAGATTAAAATCTTTCAACCGTATGAGTAGCCTTGGTCAGAGTCAAATCCGAACTGAAAGATCTCTTTTGAAATATCGTAGTCTTATTCGTATTTCTTGTGAAAATAGATTGATATTTCACTTGTTTACCCTGTGTTAAATTCTGAAATCTTGTTCTATATATATCAAAGTTCAAAAGACAATATAAATGAGGGAAAAGTCTAAGATCTTTTCAACCGTAACAAACTGTTTTCGTCCCAACTCAGCAGTTGACTTTGACCAAGACAGCTCGACACGTTTGAAAGATCTTAGTCTTTCCTCATTTGTTAATGTCGTTTCAACGTTAATTGTTACATCACTTGTTAATTGTGAAATTTTGTTTTATATATATATAAAGTATATATTTTATAAACTCAACCGAGTGTTGGGATTTTTACTCAGACGATGATCGCTTGTTATAATTGAAGTATCTTAGTCTTTTTTTCCCTTTTCGTATTGTGGTTTGATCATTGATTGTTATATCACGTGTTTATGAGAAATCTTGTATATATATATATATATATATATATATATATATATATATATATAACAAACACTTTGTCTTCTTTTCGGAGTCTGGTCAGGGTAAATATATGGAATCACCTTTTTGCCAACGTTTCGTCTTTATTTTAAGACATCCTCAGGGCTATAAACTAACAAAAAAGAAAATAAACAATGGACATTTGACATTTTTACTTTAGAAACATCATAAACAAAAACAAAATGTTCATTGTTTATTGTTTTTTTTTTTGTTAGTTTATAGCCCTGAGGATGTCTTAAAATAAAGATGAAACGTTGGCAAAAAGGTGATTCCATATATTTACCCTGACCAAACTCCGAGAAGAAGAAAAAGTGTTTGTTAATATTTTGTGGTCAAGAAAACAGTACCATATATATATGTATGTATATATATATATATATATATATATTTATTTGTAGTAGCTATCTGACGAGTAGTTTAGAAGGCCTCAGAGCTTATTTTTCTTCATTTCGATTCTTTCCTACGGATTTTGTCTCATATACATATCTTAAGTGTTGCTGGTCTGAATACTGGGCGGTGACTGGCTATTGGTTTGGCGAGTAGCTGGTGGTTATATATATAAATATATATATATATATGACGTTTTGATCTACACTATTTTTCTTGATCAAGGTTTGGTGCAGCGTCAAACGTGGAATTCTTTTGTTGAATATAATAGACAATGTAATTTAATCAATACTAAATAACTAAATTAATTATATATATATATCAAAATATAAATAAATAACATAAAAACATACATAAAAAATTAGTAGCCGATAGAAGAAAACTTATATATATATCAAAGTTTCCTGATATCGGCTACTTCTATTCTACACAATTATTCTTTATTGAAGTTTGGTTGTGGATAGCGAGAATTCACTTGTGGTGAACGATGTCATGTATATACATAAAAATAATTTCACTTAGTCTGGAAAATGCGAAGATGTCTAGATATATAAATCAAATTTTGGCCTAAAATGTTGGCAATATTGTTCATTGTCAAATAATTTTTGGTATTACTAGACTTTATTCATGTTGCATGGCTAGTTTTCATTTATTAATTAGCATCCCGGAGGACGTAGGAGTACAGGTTTAGTCCACCTGAGCTGTACATATTATTAGATATCATTCTTTTTATATTCAGTTTAAACTTTGGAAAAAAAAATTAAATTTATTGTAGCTTTTGAATTAAATTATTTAATTTTATTTACTTAATTTATAAATAAAAAAATCATCAGTACCGTTAACTAGTCTTGATTGTAACTACATGAGGAAGGACTACCATAGACTACAAGGTATCCAGTACGTCAGTGGATAATTTGTTATAAATTATGCCTACGAAAATTTTGGCTATGCAAATACTATGACACTTTTCTTGATTATTTCATTAAAATTATAAAAGTGCTGACAAACCTTGAGATGATTTATGAAGTACACAAAAAAATATTTTAAAATACACTTTTAAAATCTAGTTTGGTTATTAATGACGAATGTATCACTTTTTGACACGCATAGCACAGATCAGAATGTATTACTCCCTATTGAACCGAAACAATACTCCCTCATTGTGTTACTAACTGCCAATCAAGAACAACTCTTTCATAGCTCTTTGTCGCACCCAACTCAATTTGAAATATTTCACCTCTACAACCCATAAAAGTATTGTTTACTTAATTGTTCTTTACACTTGAAATCCCAATATGTCAACTTTGATTGTCATCCCTTCAATAACACATTATACTTTAATAGTCGTATAGTTAAAATCATAACAAATGCTTGATATTGGAATGATACATTACTCTAATCATAGATATTATAAACAAGTGTATGTTTTATAATAAAATTATTCGCTATTTAAAATAAAAGCTTTAGTAAAATATATATAACTAGAAGGTAGTTTTAAATGAACTTGTACTGCGACTCAGTGTTTTATTACTAAAAATCGTAATGATTAAATTTGCCTATATCAAAATAAATACCGTAATGGAAGATAAATAGATTAATTGGCAATTATTATACTGACGTTACAGGTCAAATAACCAGAGGGAATATTAAATTAGGACAAATGTTGATTTAAACTTCTACTTCGCTTGTTAGTAGCAGATTATTCATTGTATTAGTGAATGAAAGAACAAAGAACAAACATAAAATGAACTGACAAGAGATGATATTGGTTTCCATTGAATGGAAATTTCAACATAATCAATAACACTGTGGTACTTTCATAAAATTGAGATAGAAATATTAAACTAAATTAATTTATTAAATAACTTACAAATAAATTTGATGATGCAGTTACCGATGTTTTCCACAATATATTATAATAGCGACATTAAAATGTAATGTCGCTTGACTTATGTCAAGAAGTTAAATTTATTGTCAATAGGTTATACTTACAGGAGATATTTAAAATAGAGGAAGAAATGCTGTCTCTTAAATTATTAATATAAATATGGCGTTATAAAATATTGCTCTTCTATTTATTGTTTAACATTCAAAAAATAATATTCTTCACATAAAACATGTTAGAATGCGTAGTGCCCACTAAAGCATTGAATAGTGGGATAGATTTCAAGATTTAGAGATAAGAATCCGTTTGAATATTTTATACCTCCTCTGGCAACCACTTTCCTACAATGACTAAACACAGACTCACTTTGTTAAACTTTAAGGCTGTCAATTTGATGTATCTCCTTGACTTGATTTTTTTACAGATGTGGCTAGTTAATTTTTTCAACCATTTCCTTGATTTAGTAAAAAAATTGAAATCAAAACAGACTTTTATCTTCTGAACAATTGCTTTTAAAAAATATACATCTTTTAAATTTTAAGCTTATATTACTAAATAAAAAATTAAAGGAATCATGATATATATAATCTCTATAAATTGTTCTTGACCTCTTCTATTCTTTTGTATGTTTTGTTATTGAGAGCTAGGTCAAATAAAAGAAAATAAACTCCTTCCTAGGCTAACGTGTTGATGTATTTGTACATCATCTTCAGGGCTAAAATTAGAGTAAGAACCATAATACATTTACCAAAACAATCTACAACTCACATAGAGAACTAGCACAATTTATTAAGACCAACAGATACATAAAAAAGGTTATTTTATAATCAGATTTGTTAAGTACACATCTATTTCAAAGTATCAGACAAAAGGAATTTAGTTTTACGTTGGAAAGTGTGCTAATGGTTATTTAAGTTACATGAGAATTAATTGATTATGTTATTGGTTATTGCAACTGCATTCCACTGTTGCAATGTTGCATTCCACTGGTACACGTGAACGGACGTACCTCTTCTTCTTCCCTTCTACTCTCTTCATGACGACGAACTTCAGTTCGAAATATCAATCCAGTAAGTTTTCTCGTTTCTTCTATGTGTTGTCTTTATATATATATATATATATAGGCCATCAGCAAAAAGGTCGTCAATGCAGAAGCTGCTGCATACTTTAATTCCATTTGTCTTCAAGAAGATTTGCTGCCCACTTATACTAATATATATATATATATATATATATATATACAACAAAGACTCACTTTTCAATATTTCGACCGTAATGGCGGTCGTCCTCAGGAGAAGAAGTGAATTGACTGTCGTCCCTCCGTCAATTCACTTCTTCTCCTGAGGACGACTGCCATTACGGTCGAAATATTGAAAAATGAGTCTTTGTTGTGTTTCTGTTTATGTGTCACTGCTTATTTTAATTGTTATTTGTCCTGCCGGACCGTTTTTCGTTTATCATGGTATATATATATATATATATATATATATATATATATATATAGTTGATTTTAGTGTTCTTCCCACTCACGACCGTTAAAAGGGTTGAAATATTGAATGTGACTCCTAGTATATGTTTTAGTTGTGCTTTTCAAAGTTTTCAAAGTCTATATATATATATATATATATATATATATATATATATATATATATATGTTCTGCTGGATGCACCTGAAAACAAAATTTTCCTTCTTTTAAAGTTCCATTATGCCTGCTGACTGCCCTTGAGAAGAACATTTTTCTCCTTTCAATGTCTCATCATGTTTTCTGCTTGCTCCTAAAAATAATATTTTCCTTCTTTCGGCATAAGCAGACACATTATTCCTGCTTTTATCTTTAAGAAAAATATATTCGTTTACTAAATATGCTACTGTGCTTTTTAGTCCACTCTCATATTAATAATGGTCTACTTTTATGTGACCCAAGCCTGCTGGTTGTCCCTGAGAACAAAATTTTACATCTTTCAAAGCTTCATTATACTTGTTGGTTGATCCAACAAAATAAGGGTAATTACTCCAACAATGTAAAAGTAAAAAATATTTTCTCTTTCTTAATGTGTGACTGTAACTTCTAGTTTTCTCTGAGAACATATTTACATGCTTCTAAAGTATGTACTTTCATACAAACTGCATATATTCTCTACTAAAACATGAAACATTCCATATGCAGTTTGGAAATATTTTCATCAAAAATTATATTTTTTATACCAAAATATTTGTTGTGGGTGTGACCAATTTCATTGTATATTACATAGGATATAATAATTGTTTAATGGTTTGCTTTAAGTTATCTATTAACTAGTCCCAGCCTGTGATTTTAATTCATTCATTCATATTCTTGGTAGATCATATTCTTAATGCAGAATACACCTCCAATTTGAGTTTTTCTAAATGGATTTGATAAATAGTATAACGTTACAGCTAACTTCTAGAGTGCCTGTTTCTACACTCCTCAGATATAGAATGCAAAGATAGCAATAACGTTAAGATTTTTTCACAAAGATGAATAAGTTCTAGCCTCAAAATTCCAAAAAACTTTTTACAGACAACAGTTTGATGAAGAAAGAAATTAAAATTCCTGATGTTAAATTAACTCGCTTGCATGTTATTTTCGAAGGTAGCATTCAATGTTCATTATTTGCCTTTATCTGGTTCAATGAGTGTTGTAATTGATACAGGTAAAAATAAATAAAAATAGAGATTTGATAAAGTTTTTAGTTAAATACTTCATGTAATGCTCAAATATTTTAAATAATTATCACAAAAATTTTAACAAAATTTCTTTATAAAAACTTGATGTTGATACAACTAAATGATATGAATAAGTGTATCAGAAAAGATTTAATAGAATCGAATACGTTCAAGCTCCATTAGATATTACTCAACGAGATATATATCCAAGTAATATTTCTTTACTGGAGCCACAAATAATATTAGATAACAAATATTCATCTTACTGTTTCGATACAGTTATGTATCAGCAATTTCCCACTGTTTTGAATGAAATGATACTCTTGTTCTCGAAGTTCGATTGTGCTAGATAGATGAATTGATGCTTCCAATACTAGATTACCTTGCAACTCTGCAACAGATAAGTTGATCCATCATTCGCAGACAAATGCTGATTTAGGAGAAATCCCTCTAATAAAGTCGTTATGTGATTCCCAGTAAAGCAATGGCAATCGGTTGAGCGGAACAACCCCTGACCCTACACAATAACGCCATTTATTCCGTCTCATGCAATCCCTCAGAATTCATATATATATTGTAATTCTCTTCCTCTTTAGTTTAATCATTTTTATCTGTTTCATACTTAAAGTTTTTTGAATCTTAACATTAATAACGTCAAATCTGTTATTTAATTAGATAATATGATTAAATAAAATTTTGAAATACCTACTCTAATATTCTCTTAGAAGATACAACAGAAATAAAACTTACAGGTCAGTTTTATTAATTTTTGTTTACTGGATGTATTCCGGCATTCATATTATTATTATAACAATCGTTAAAATGAAAACTACTTTTGGGCTACCTGCTCAGATGGTCAAAATGTCCTTCAACATTGTAGAGGTGGTTCTCTCCGTTTACAATTACAATAGAAGTTCTATGAAAAATGAAATTTTCTATGAAAATATAGTTGGCCGTTTACAATACAAGTTTTGTGAAAATAAAGAAATGATACATTTAATCTATTCATAGTTAGGGACTTGTTTTATTCTCTGATTAATAAAAGGTCCAGTAAAACAGAACAGTAAACGAAACATTATTTTTATAAATATCCCACAGGCTATTGTTAACATTAACAAGTTGATTCTACAATAAAATGAACTAAGTTTTGCTTTACTAAAATTCATGAGATGAAGAATATTTTCCATTTACCTGAAACTGTGTCTGGAAAGAGACGAACGGCAATAAACCCTCAAGGATCCATTAAGCACAAGATTTACTACCTTTCTCATGAAAACGTTAGTGTGATTTTATGAAGTTTCTCAAAGAAAGAAACATTGAAACTTAAACAATTGATTTTACAAAAGACAATCACTTTTACGAATAAAATATTTAGAATATTTTGTTAGTTTCGTAGATTTTTTATTCTTTATTCTTATAAACTCTGTAAATAATAACCAAAGAATTTTTTGTACTCTTATTTGATGTTAATAAACTGGTTGTAAAAAACTAAATGGTATCTTCAAAATGAAGCAGACAGTATTTGTCCTCTCTCTCTCTCTCTCTCTCTCTCTCTCTCTCTCTCTCTCTCCTCTCTCTCTCTCACACTCTCTCAGTGGTCTTCTTCAGAGTCAAATCTCAACTTAAATTTGACTCTGACAAAGGCCGCCTGTTACGGTTAAAAGATCTTAGTATTTTTTCTGATTTCTTACTTTACTGATCCTGTGGTAGACCTAAAACTTTAGACCTCTGTGTGGGTTGGCCGCTGTCAGGGGTGTTTATTGTGAAATCTTGTTGTAACTACCTATGAATTCGATTAGCTATTCATATTTTTAATGGTCCTCAGAGCACTGTTTTTTTCTTGAATAAAAAAAAAACTCAGCCTTGACGCAAATAAAAACATTTGGTGGGATCACACAAAAAGTCAGAGTTATCATCTACATTTGCTTTCCCTTGTGGAGATTTGGTTTATTCTGAATTAGTGTCATGGTATTACCCTTAGAACCACTGACTCCATCCAACTTCACCTGTACCAAACCAAAAGATGTTACAACAAGTTTACAGGGGAGCATAAGATAAGATATTGAAGACAGATAATACAGTTATAAAGTTTCAGAAAAAGAATTGAACAAAAGTGCAAGCATAAAGAAAATATAAAAAGCATAAAAGAATAACATAAACAAAAGAAAAGAGAAAAATCCTTAAGTTACAGGGAAAGAATAATTAGTGTTTATATTATTTAATTCCACATTATTAAGAAGTCCAATTTCTTTAATTATACTTTCCATTAGAAATATATGTAACTTGGACATGGGCTGGTATTGATAAGGCTTTTTAAATAATTTTTCATCAAAGCACTTTCAACTATATTCCTATCAATCCTTTTTTTTTTAAGATATAACAAGATGGATATTTTTTAATTTCTTCAAATAAAAGTTTTGTTTTTGATTTTTATTTGAACTTTTTGTGGTTTATATATATACAAGAGAGGTAAAACGAAGGTAACTCAGAGATGGAGAGAGACATAACTCACTTTTATATTTTGAAGATTTTTTTATTTGCATGTCTGCGTTACCGTTCTATTTAATTGCTATATATATGATTAAACCACAATATGAAATGGAAAAACAAGACTAAAATCTTCCAACCGTAACAAGCAATCTTCGTCAGTCAAAACCCCAACTCTGACGAAGACCGTTTGTTACGGTTCAAAGACTTAGTTTTGTTTTCCCATTTCATATTGTGGTTTGAACTTTCATTGTTATTTCACATGTTTATGTGAAATCTTTTCATATATATATATATATAGCATTATATATATATATATATATATATATATATATTTATAGATTTAATATACTGGTGTTATGACTGTTAGCTGCAAAATCTGCCTTCTAGCAAAAAAGAAATGTTATTTTATTAGGAATATTACTTTTTTTTCTATGCTTAAATTTAATTAATGAGTAGTACATATTTGAAATCGTTTGCATAAAATGTTCCTTAAGTAAAGTTAATACATTAGAATATCTTAAAATTGGCAATAATAATGCTATAGTATTTTTCTAATGTTACTAGGTTTTAATATTTATTATATAGGTTTTTACAGAATTAACATTATTATTATTTGTGTAATATATTATTATAATAATAGTTTAATAATGGAATTAATATCAGTTATAGCTAGTCAGAAGATATAAATAATCCTAAACATTCAACTGTCAAGAGTTCTGGACACGTATTTTCTTCTCTTTTTTTTTTTTTGCTGTCAGTGTATATAACTGTGTCTGCAAAGTTTTCCCATTTCTTTTTATATGAGTAGACAATAAGATTAAGATTAAAACTATCTTGTCTGTGTACCTTGTATGAATATATTGATACAGAAATAATAATTATTTATAATTATAAATTATTAATCTTGAAGCACATTTTATGCTAGTTGTTGTAAACTACATGATTATTTATTTTAAACTATGTTTTCTATTGATTATATCATACGACTCAAATCTAAATTTAAAAATATTAAATATCAATTAAGTATACTATATTTTCTTTAATATCAACTCAAAAATTGTGGTGGATGTTATAGAGACTGAGAAAAATATATATTCTCAGTATATATAATAGTATATAGCTGCAGTAATTTTGATAGTTTTCATCTCTAAAATTATAGAAGGACGATGCCTATACGTTTTCAATTGTACCTCTGAAAAACATTTTAAATAAATAACGAATTGGCATTATTTGATATTATTTCAAGCTGAAAAACTGAGTTAGTCACAACGTCATTCTAGGATTATTTTATCAGATAGTCAATAAAGTTCAATTTAAAAAGCTTATTATTTCAAAGATAATTTTTCAGAAATTAAGCTAAATACTTTAAAACACCTAAGTATTTTTGAATTGATATGATATTGTCAAGAAAAAATTTTTTAAAATATTGCTTTCAATACTAATAATAATTACTTTAAAATTACAGATATGAGTTTTATAGATTATATACTCAGATATTATATTTAAAGTGTAGACACATAGTAAAATAGAGTTTTTTTTTGTAATTTTTCCCCAGCATTGCTGCAGATTGTTACTATGGTAGCTTATAACAATGCAGAACTCATTGTTATTTCGCAATCAGTTTAATGAGAGAGAGAGAGAGAGAGAAAGAGAGAGAGAGAGAGAGAGAGAAAGAGAGAGAGAGAGAGAGAGAGAGAGAGAAGAGAGAGAGAGAGTGAGTGAGTTAGTTGACTGTTGTCTCTCCGTCAATTCACTTCTTCTCATGAGGACGACCGCCATTACGATCGAAATATTGAAAAATAAGTCTTTATTATGATTCTGTCTATGTGTCACAGTTTACTTTAAGTGTATATATACATTAAAAAAATGAATGTCCGATTTCACATTATTTAATTGTTAAAAAAAGTTTATAATTTTCTAAAACTCTTTTTTATATCCGAGTTTCTTAGGTCATGAATTAACTCTCCATATATCTTGTTATTGAATATATTCTTCGACATGTTTCGGTGCTACAAATCACCATCGAGAAGGACTGCTCCCAGCTTTTACGAATATATATATATATATATATATATATATATATAGAGAGAGAGAGAGAGAGAGAGAGAGAGAGAGAGAGAGAGAGTTGACTGTTGTCTCTCCGTCAATTCACTTCTTCTAGTGAGGACGACCGCCATTACGGTCGAAATATTAAAAAATACTTTTTATTATGTTTCTGTCTATATGTAACAGTTTATTTTAAGTGTATATATACATTAAAAAATCTGGAGTGGCCTACACTCTACTTTACTATAAGTAACTTAATGTCAAATTTCTTGAGTATATAAAACATAACGTCTCATTTAAGCATAACGTAAATATCTAAATGGTATATAATTATTAGCCTTTCATTCCTGAGGTAGTACAGATAGTGATTGAAGGACATATCAATTTATAAGCTTATTTTTGTACATCACAAATAATTTATTATTTGCAAATAATTTCATTAGTATAACTACAGAAGTAATAACATTTTTGAAAAACCAACGTGAACATTTCTTGAAACGATTTATTCTTCTACAAGAGAATGGCTTTCGTTCAAACAGCCAGTGAATTTCTTACATCGTTTACTTGACATCCTTTTACATTGAATATTAAAGTAAAATTTTCAAATTTAAAGCAGGAAAATACCCTTTTTTTTTTCTGAAAAACATCTTAAACAGCGAAGGAAATGTTATTTTAAGGTGCTTTGTTAATTAATGATGTACGATAATTACATTTATTAATCTCTAAACGAAAGATTCCAATTATGAATTATCATTTACACTCTTAGTCTTTTATAAAATTATTATGCTGGGAGTTTTAATCTTTAAAATAATAATAATAATAAGCTTCTTAGTATTTAATAAGATCATTTTCCTTCCCCTTTGTCAAATAACATATATACGAATTTTTTCTGAGTGAGTGTTATTATTTTCCTGCACAATATTATTCCTCTTACATCTCATATAAGTCAATAAACAATTTAAATTATTCCTTTAAAAATATCAATTTTATCTCAGTGGATTTGCTCAAAAATTTCCTAAGTCAATGTAAACAATGTAAAAAAATATAAAAAATTCGACAAGTATAGCAGGTGATCTCTTAGTCTAGGATAAACAAAGAGTTTTTATATCGTTATTGCTCTTTCCCGTAATTGAATCTTCATGATTTTTTTTTTGTGAATTGCTATTTTTTTGTTCCATTTTTGGTCAAATTTTCATTATTTTTTAACGACCTGTTTAGCGTCAAAAAAACATTTTCTGAAAACACAAATCGTACTGTAACGCCCCTTTAGCGAATGTAATTTTAGAAAAAAACATTTCAACTCATTCTCCACATACTGTTCTATTTTTAGGCATAGTTTGATTTTGATCCATCAAACAGTATGGCTTGTATCGCTCTCACAAGGTTTGAGATTGAATTGTAAGTCAAAATTTTTACATTTTATTGAAAAAAAAATATTTCCTGTTGTTTTAAAATTCTGAATATATTTTTCGTTTGTTGCATTTAAAACCTCAAAGATAATGTCAAAATTTCAAAACTCTAGGGTTATCAGTTTAGGAGAAATAAATGTTTTAAAAAAAACGGTTTTTGGCAAAAAAAGTGACTTTCCCATCATGCATAATTCTTCCCAAACAATTGGGATCTTCGTCTGTATGAGGCCCATTTTTGTGTAAAATATCAACTTGATCCATCAAAGATTCTGGACCGTGGTAACAAGCAATGCTAACACACTCACCCACCCACCCACCCACCCACCCACACACACACACAGACATCATCGTAAAAACCTCATAAAACGACTTCTGGGACCTCAAAACATGTAATTCCGTCAAAATCTCGAGATCGAATTTTTTCACGATCACTATACTTTACTTATAGTAAAGTAAAAAATTAATGCCCGATTTCACATTATTGAATTTGTTAAAAAATTTTCTAATTTTCTAAAACTCTTTTTTATATCCGGTTTTCTTAGGTCATGAATTAACTCTCCGTATTTCTTGTTATTAAATATATTTTTTGACATGTTTTGGTGCTACAAATCACCATCAAGAAGGACTGCTCCCAGCTTTTACGAATATATATATATATATATATATATATATATAATGTTAAACTGAATTGCCTTAATCAAACATACCTTTCTTTTGAGCAGTTTTTTGTATTTTTTTGATAATTTCAAATCATCTTGATTCAGTTGGTGAATTATTTAAGCAAAATTCTGGTTGGCCATCATTATTTATTAATTAACATTTGACATGAATATTTGCTCAAAGAATTCACCAACTGAATCAAGATGATTTGAAATTTGAAAAACTGCTCAAAAGAAATGTATCTTTGATTAAGGCAATTCAGTTTAACACAATTTGTATAAAAGAAGTTCTGCTCCCTATTTATACTAATATATATATATATATATATATATATATATATATATATATATATATATATATATATAGAGAGAGAGAGAGAGAGAGAGAGAGAGAGAGAGAGAGAGAGAGAGAGAATGTTTGTCAGTATGCGAGTGAGTGAGTGTGTGTATGTGTTTCTGTAATATATAGAAGGGCATATAAGCATATATTTGCCACCATCCAATAACGAAATTGACTCGACGGTATTGATACTGATTGTATATGTTTGACACCGCTGTAACATCTGATTTCAATATTGGGTTTGGTCCAACCAGTTTCACACATGCACGGGTTGTTGTTCACCTCACTTTTCCACCTTAAACCACCCAGTGTGGTTGATCTACATTATTAGAGACTCGATATCTAATAACTAGTGACTTCATTACATGACAACTACTGTATGTTACTAATACAGAATAATGAGGAAAAGAGAAAGATGGGTATGGTGTGAAATGTACTCGCTGAAACATCTTTAAGTCTCTCAACTGGGCACTCCCCAACTGGAGACTTGAGAAGGATTTTCTCATGGGTATAATAATACTGTAATTGAATTTAATCTGCTATTTTAGATCATAGGTCATCTAATGTTGTGGTTTCTCGTTGTAGAATTTCAACTGATTAGAAACTGTTAATAAGTTGTATTCAGGAATTGAAAATATTTCTTTTATTGTTAAATATTAAGGTACCATAGTTAAATGGTATCCTCTTTTTACTTTCATTTTCTCTTGCATATGAAATACATGTTAATACAAATATTCAACTCGATCAACATTGTTCTTGCAAAAAAACAGTGATCTCGACACAAATAAAAAAGCACTTTCTTAGTTTTCATGTGGAAAAATTCTCTTTTTTTCGGTTCGTAAAAATCTATTACAAGTACAATTAATTTTTCTGTAGAACTGATTTTTACTTTAATATAAGTAATGTATAGTGATCGTGAAAAAATTTGATATTGAAATTTTGACAGAATTACATGTTTTGAGGTCCCCGAAGTCGTTTTGTGACGTTTTATTGATGGTGTCTGTGTGTTAGGGTGCATGTATTGGTGGGTGAGTGAAGGTGTATCCAAAAGTTTGTATACACTTTTAAAGCCCAAAACTTTTCATTGATCAAATTGATATTTTACACAAAAATGGGCCTCATTGAGTAGATGAAAGCAATGAGTAATTTGGTAGCAATTATGCAGGATGGAACCTTTTTTATCCAAAATGAGTTTTAAGATATTTTTTTTCATTAACTACTAAGTCTAGAGTTTTGACATTTTTCCACTATCTTTGATGCTACAAAAACAAGTAATGGAAAAATCAACAAATTTTTAAAACGAAAGAATTTTTTTTCAATGAAATGTAAAAATTTTGACTTATCATTCAATCTGAAAGCTACTGAGGACAATAGAAGCCATACCGTTTGACAGATGAAAATGAAATTGTCCCTCAAAATAACACATTATTTTGTGGATGAGTTGAGCTTACTTTTTTTAAAGTCAGGGTAACTCGAAGGGCGTTTGGGTCAATTTAAAGTTTTCAAGAAATGTTTTTTTGACACTCCAGGTTTTTACTTCTTTTTTTTTTATGGAAACTACGCGTTTCAAACTTCGTGTCCATCGTCACATAAACTTCAAAAACACGAATTACAAATTAAAAGTTACAAAAATAAACCAAAATTATAAACATTAAAATAAATTTGATACTAATTGTGTTTTTGGAACTCATCAGAAAGAAATTGTGAAACATATGGTTTCGTAAGCTTGACTGGCCATTTTTAAATCATTACTTGTATTTACCCCATTATGGGTAAACACCATACAATTATGGATTGCATTACTGATATTCTTATTGATAATTTTCCTCACAAATAACCAATGATTTAAATAAATAAATTTTTATTTTTATTTAACTATTTTCTCTATAGAACTATAGATTACTTCAATGTAGTTTTACTCTTATTCAGTATTTACAGTTGAAATAGGCATAATATCATATAATATCAAGATTTTTGTAGAAAATCGATATTTTCTAAAGTTTTTTCTGTTTATGATGAAAAATGAGCCGAAATAGTGTTCTAGATAAATATAATCTACATCCGAGTTGTAATGTTTTAAATAGATTCCAGATAAACAGAGGTAAATTAGTTTTCTTCCCTCAGAATTCATTTCGTTTCCTTTTAAAACATTAACTTTTGTGCAATAAAAAAAAAGGTGAGTACGCCATTATTCAAGATGGTTTGTTGAAATCAGTGAATCTTTTCTTTTAAGGAAAATTGATTTTCTTCTAAATTTATTATTGATGATATTTTTTTTAATTAAAAGTTTGGGCTAATTAATTAATATAACGATGGTAATTAAGGAAGTAGTACTCGTATTATAATTTGATAAGGTGGAAAGGGTTTTGAAGCAAACTTTTTTATTGAAACTAAAATACCTTCCTCTACTAGTCTGCTTAGTCACCAGATATATTTCATCTTTAGATATGTACATTGTGAACATTTTTCTGTATGATATTCGCAATACTGTACGGTTAGACTATAGTAATTTATTCTTCTAGTACAAATTCTTCTAGTAGAAATGTTATTGCGGACAAAATGTATTTGTTGCATGGACTGGTCTACAAAATGGGTAAACGAAGGTGGACCCACTTAGATCGATGAATATTTTTTTCTGTTTATTATTCTCGCGGACAAAGACATTCCACATAAATTTCGTCCAGTTAAAATGTAGATACCATTCTTAATAAGTGATTTGTATATAAATTTTTCTTATGATTAGTTACTAAGCAAGAGTTACTTCGTAAAGTCAACAGTGAGATACTTCATCTTGCTCATGATGCAATCATTCATCATAGATCCTGATGAAAAATCTACCATGCTATTCAGCTGTACTCTTCTTTAAGCCTGAGTAGATTAGTACTAAAAATACTTCCATAAATCATATTGTCGACTATGGTATCACATAAACAGTGTATAATTCGTACTTAATGTATCCACTTGGATCGTATCTATGACCCCTGTCTTTCTAAATCCTGACTCTCCTTTGTATTAATACTAAAAATACGCAAGTGATCAGCAAATATCTATCTTGAAGATTTGCAGAAAAAAATCGATAAAGATATAATTATGTTTACTTTACTATAAGTAAAGTATAATAATCGTAAACAAATTCGATCTCGAGATTTTGATGGAACTACATGTTTTGAGGTCCCAGAAGTCGTTTTATGAAGTTTTCTCGATGATTTCTGTGACTGATTGTGTGGGTGGGTGAGTACGTATCCAAAGTTTATCGCAACGCTACGGTCTGCACTCTTTGATAGATCAAATTGAGAATTTACACAAAAATGGGCCTCAAAGTGTAGATGAGCTCTATTATTTGGGAACAATCATGCATGATGGGAAAGTCACTTTTTCTTGCCAAAAACCTGTTTTCAGTCAACATTTTTTTTCTCTAAAACTACTAATTCTAGAGTCATAAAATTTTGGTATTACCCTTAAGGCTACAAGAGCTATAAATGGAAAATATTCTCAGATTTATAAAACAACAGCAAATTCTTTTTTCAATAAAATGTAATAAACATTTCCTATTTAGATATTTATATTATACCTAAATGGAAGGTTTTATTACATGCCCAAGAAGTATGATACTATTTTTAGTTATAGTAAAACTGAGGGTAAGCCACTCCAGATTTTTTATTCTTTGTTTTTTTGTCACAGCTAAAAGGTGATAACAGTTTAGAATAATTAATACTATTTGTATTTTGCAATGTAAAGTCCAAGTTTACTCAGATTTTTTTTAAGAAACCAATAAGTTTTTAAAAATTGAACTAGAAAATATAATATAGTTAATGGGCAATAATGGGTCAGTTCCACTGAAGTTAGTAGTCTTAGAATTAATATTAATAATACCCGTCGTACCTCGTATAATCTCTGGTGAGTTATACCAGTTTCGGGTCGTACTGGTTCCTATCTTCAAGAGGTAGCCCACCGTTCAAGCTCACCAGAGATTATACGATGTTTGACGGATATTATTAATATTAATTCTAATAAAAACCATAACTTTAATTTTATCAGTTCCAATCTTTTTCCATTCCAATCTATTTAAAATTTCCTACATAAAGAACTGTTTTACGTAAAAATATATTTTGTTTGGCATATTGAATCGTACCTTGCTTCTGTTGAGTCTAACTTGAACAATATTGTCGTCTCCAAATCCTTGAATAGCATTTCTGTTTACAAATCCCTAACTGTAGCCCTATTTTAATCAAGATAACAAACATATTTTTTTCTGTATTTTTTTTTTTTTTTTGGCACCAGATCCACTCTTGATTTTAATCTTTACTACCAATATAATCGGTTTTATTTATTTTGCTGAAGTCAAATTATCATTACCTTATTTTTAATTTTTTTGTTCATTAATTATGTTTTTCCGCTCTGTAATGAATTTGAACTTCTCACCAGAGTTGAAAATAAAATACTTTTATATCTGAAAAATACTACACTCTATTACTCTTATAGGAGTAGAGATTGTGACCCATCTGCATACTGAAATCAATGTGGTTCTCAGCATGCTACATTACAGTGATATTTCTGCGAAAACTAAAACTAGAAAAAGTAACATAAACATCTTTTACATTATAATTACAGTTCAAAAAACTGAAGAACCTTTTAAACAAATTTCTGGATTAAACTTTTTTTTCCTTTCTTAATTCAAAAAACAAACAAAATATGAGGTTTCTTCCCAAATTTAAATCATTTCTTGCGTAAAGTTTACAATGAATAGAAAAAACTATATTGCAAGTAAACAATTTTCAAAGGTTTTTGCAGAAAAATTACATTTGGTTGAAAACCTAAATGAAGGATAAGAAGTTGTATATATTCTATATATACTACATATATAAATGTGTATTGTATTATTATCATTTACCTCATTTAATTATTTTTTTAAGCATTGTGGTCTAGGTTTTTAAGAAAGTCCATCTGGTTGTTAATATTATTTCTTTTTAAATAATGATATCCTCTTTTGAAAACTACCCTACGTTAAACGAGTTTTCAATTTGTGAGTTTTAAGTCTGACTTAATTAATTTGTAAAGTATATAATATCATGGATATTGTTCTAAAATGATATAAAAAGGAATCGGAATTTATTAATAAGTTGGGTATTTGGCATATAATATCCTGATCATAGCAGATATTGGTTGTAGTGTGAGAAATTATAGGGTTTGAGAAAGTGGCCACCAATATCTCAAGTCCATTTGTAGTAAGAGCCTTTATTGTTTTCCGACAAAAACCGATCCTTGAAGAATTGAGTGAACAAGATTTTTATGTAGTGAATATGAAGGATTGTAATGAGTGAATGCAAACAGTACCAATAACAGACATGCTAACCTCCAGGTTCTCTGACTCGTATTAAAAATTCTAGGCATCATTTATAATCATCAGATCATCAGTTACCCTCATCAGTTCATTATCCTTTCTCTTTAGTTATTTTTACAGTTAACTTGGCATGTTTTGTCCAGCTAGAACTGAATAAGAATACACATTTACACACAGGCTAATCATTTTAACTCAAGTTAAATGAAATATATGGTTCAACTCTTATTGTCAAATTTATAGAATAAACCAATTTTTATTATTGTGCTAATAACTAGGAAAGAAACCATTCCCAAAAAAAACAGGTGTCTGTATATCTTTCACACTACTACAAGCAAATCAACTCTTTCTTTTACAACATATAAAGTTCAAAAATATTTTTTTTTTCATCTATAGGTACACAATTAGATGTGCATATAGGATCACAATTTTAACCATAATTAAATTGTTTCTATCAGTATTCTCAGCTCAAAACTAAATCTCAGCACTAAATTTTCAATTTTGTTTTTATAAAAACATAATTAATTTTTATATAAAAGTAAAAAAATATGAAACACGAAATGATTAGTTTAGAACACATAGCGTTTTCTTCAGGTTTATCTGCTTATAGTGACAACCTAATTACTACTTCTAAGAATTAGAATAACCTATTCTAAATATTCCTGTCGTGTAATTTAATAAAAATGATACCTAAAAATATCTTGCAATGAACGACTGTATGAAAGTTTTAAAGAAAAAACTTTTTTTTAAAAAATATAAACTGTAGTACATCACTGTTATAATGGAAAACGAAATTTTATTCTCGTTTATGCATTTCATTATATGTGGATAAACCTGAAAAAGAATACAGGATTTTCAAAACTAGTTATGTGTTTTAGCTCTAGTAATATAACAACTTCACGCAAAGCATTGTTTTATGATAAAGAACCAATTCCACATAGTAACCGACTGCTAAGTAACCACATTGAAACCCACTGCTAAGTAATTAAATTTTATGCTAGTTGTTCTGCAGTATATCTTGATTTTTAGAAGTTTTAATAACATATGTAGTCATTTAAAATTGTCAAGTTGGCTTGACCTGGGTCTCATGGGACATGTGTAACAGACCGGTGACCGGTTACCCAGCAGAACCTTCTCCTTCCTCAGTCCTTTGGCTTGGGAGATCTGGGCCTGGGTCGTAGTTGCTTATCTCTTGGTCTCAGCTACTATCTGGATTGTAGCTCGTTTTTCACCCAAAGAATGGGTCCACCCACCTCTTCTATCAACTTCTACCACCTCGCTAATTGAAGATGAAAACGCTGAGATTCTTGCATCACTTCAGGTTCTTGAGAACGACTTCACTCTCGCAAACTCCCTCTGGTTCACTTTGGGATCATTGATGCAGCAAGGATCTCAACTCAACCCAAAGGTAATCTTTAGGTATAAGGCATTAATATTGCTTAGTCCTACAGGTACGCTCCAATAACGACTACAGCATTTGGTCCTCTCATAACTCCAACCCAGTTAAGGAAATCTTTTAATATATTACAGTTTATTTAAAGATACGAATATGATATCATTATCTAAAGCTGCAATGTTTAAATAAATATTTTACAATAAACTAATTATAGGTTAGATATTCCAATGAATATTATTTTGAAACATATTCTTCACTCATATTCTTCAACGAATAAATACAAATAAGGTAACGAATATCGGTTATACATACAGGCATTGTTACATTTTCTTGCTTTAGATGGATACTTCCATGAATCCACAATTTCCTGAAAGATAGTGCATTATTATTTATGAAACTCTGACAAGAATTACATAAATAATGATGAATATTAAATATTAAATTAATAATATATAAATAAAGTTGCACCGTTAACAGATACAAAGTATACAGAAAAACATCCTTCACCATCCATGCTAACAACCATCAGGTTTCCTTTGAATAATTGCTATAGGTTACCGATACAACTAGTTCGTCCTGACAGTCAACGCCAGATTACGACCTTTCGAGGAGACGCATATTTGATTTTTTGACGTGCGTTTTACACTAGAGCTAAACTTATTAGAGAAAATTTCTTAAAAGGGTTAGAGATTTTTTTTTATATTATTTTTATACTTTTTAAATTTTGTTTTTTATATTTTATTTATATTTTTCCATTGTTTTGTATATATTTTTCATTCTTAAAATGGTATTGTTATTCGTTATTTAAATAATTTTTAAATTGTATTATTAATTTTATTTGTTTATCTAATTTCATTTTGTATTCATTTTTTTGAGTTCTAGCCACCTTTAAAAGTATTTTTAACTAAACATTTTATATTATTTTATTAATTATACAACTTAATTTTTTATTAATTTTAACGCATAATTTATTTGAATATACTTCACAATATTTTTTTAAAATTTATGGCTCCTCATTCCCTTAGTATTTATTTATTTTTACAGTGCCTTATTAATTATTATTATTTATCAGTTTTCACTTTCTACGCATATTCTTAGTTTATTTTCCTTAGTTTTCATTAATCGGGTAAGTGTGTGACAGCAACATTGGTGTCCAGCTATTGCTTCGCAAGTACGTTCGTGTCAATATCTGTTCTCTCCTAATGATGGTTAACCCGCAGATTAGAGACTGTCAGCGTGTTTTTCTATTTACTGTGATATATATATATATATATTGATATATATATATATATATATATATATATATATATATATATATGAAAACAAACCACAAGGAAAAAAAAGAAAACAGATAGAAAAAATGCTCTGAGGCCTTTCAATTTATGTCATCAAAGAGCAAACAAGGTAAGAACTAGAAGGTAACATCAAAGGTGTGTACAAGGAAGGTAACTAAACAGCTGGGAAAACAAAAGTCGAATAGGCATAATAAGAGAAAAACAAAAAATACCCAATACAATTAAACAATGCAAAATGAACAATAAGAAAATTAATTAAATTAAAAAAATAAAAATATAAATAGAATAAGAAACAAGTGTTATATATAATTCCTAACTAACTAAGGTTTCCCTTTAATCAAACCTTAAAAAGACATCCCAATATTTTTGAAAAAAATGGATATTTCAGTTGTTTTCAGTAGTGGTGGGAAATTATTAAACAGACTTGTAAATAATTGTGAAAGAAAAGAAAAGGAAGGTTGTGTTTATAGGATTCCTTGTAGAGATTATGATTTTTCATATGTTGGACAAACGGGAAAAAGTTTGCTTACTTGAGTGAAGCAACATAAATACACTATCAGGAGGCAAGAAGAATCAAGTGCCTTGTTCCAACATATTAATTCAAAAAATCATTCAATAGAATGGGAAGATTCCAAGGAATTGATATTTCTCTCATCTGATGTGGAAAGGAACTTAGTAGAAAGTGCCCTAATTAAGTATAATTTTGATAAACTAATAAATATAAGTCATGGGCTTTTTAGATTGGATGAAATTTTAATTGAAGGTATAGTTAGGCAAATTGGTCCTGTGGGTGACCTTCGGAATGTACTTGCAACGTTGAACATGAACTCTGACCAGATTGTGGATTCTTATAATAGAACATAATTTTTATTTGACTTATTTACTTTCTCATGTATTCTTGTTTTGTTAATCATTTATTATTGTTTATTTTTTGATATTGCATTAATTTAATTTGTATCTATTTGTTTATATTTATTATATATTGTTTATAGTTAGGAATTATATATAACACTTGTTTCTTATTCTATTTATATTTTTATTTTTTTAATTTAATTAATTTTCTTATTGTTCATTTTGCATTGTTTAATTGTATTGGGTATTTTTTGTTTTTCTCTTATTATGTCTCTTCGACTTTTGTTTTCCCAGCTGTTTAGTTACCTTCCTTGTACACACCTTTGATGTTACCTTCTAGTTCTTACCTTGTTTGCTCTCTGATGACATACTCGTAAATTGAAAGGCCTCAGAGCATTTTTTCTATCTGTTTTCTTTTTTTTCCTTGTGGTTTGTTTTCATTGATTGTATCACGTGTTTATTGTGATTCATCTGCATATATATTTATATATATATATATATATATATATATATATATATATATATTATAATAAAATAAAAAACGAAGGAAACACACAGAAAGACACAGACATAACTCACATCGATATTTCGACAATCGTCGTCATCAGGAGGTGCGAAGAGCGAAGAGTCCCGCAGGAAGACAGGGCGGTACTGAACTCGGAAACCGCAGCCAGTACCCCACCACTTACCACCAAGCGGGGGAAGGGAGGGAAGGAAATGAAGAGCCAAATTAAGACGTAAAAGGAACGAGTAAAAATTATAACTATAAAAAATTATAAAAAAGTAGATAAATCAAATTAAAATTAATAAAAATAATAAATAAAAAGTAAAATAAAAAATAATAAATAAATAAATAAAAAATAATAAATAAATAAATAAAAAATAAAAAATAATAAATAAATAAATAAATCATAAATAAATTATCGGTTGAGGTTGAGTCCGGGGGAAGAGCGAGCATCAAGTAAGCATATGTATGCCTCCTCTGAAGCTCTTAGGGTAACTTTATTGTTGGATTCGGGGATCTGTTTCAGGATCTGAACCCTGAAACAGTCATTGAAACTGAGTCCATGCGAGTTCGCATGGATGGCTACAGGATAGTTACTGCGTTGACCGACTGAAGCCCTATGACCATTCATACGAAGGCTCAACTTATTAGAAGTTAAGCCAACGTAAATGGAGTCACACTGAGTGCAATCCAGTCGGTAAACACAGTTGCTCGAGGTACAGGAGGAATTGACCTGAACCGGGTAGGAACTATGGTGGAGAGGGGAATCGAAGGAAGGATTAGGATTTACAATCAGGCAAGTTTGACAGCCACGGCGTCCACATTGTTTCATTCCAGGAACAGGATTGGAAGGCTGAGGGGAAATATGAGAGAAAATGCTTTTTAGATTGGCAGGTTTACGGTAGGAAATAGAAGGGGGGTGATTAAAGATGGAAGAAGTAGAAGTAGAAGTAGACAGAATCGGAAAAGACTCCTTAATAACAGCACGTGCTGTTATTAATTTGATTTATCTACTTTTTTATAATTTTTTATAGTTATAATTTTTACTCGTTCCTTTTACGTCTTAATTTGGCTCTTCATTTCCTTCCCTCCCTTCCCCCGCTTGGTGGTAAGTGGTGGGGTACTGGCTGCGGTTTCCGAGTTCAGTACCGCCCTGTCTTCCTGCGGGACTCTTCGCTCTTCGCACCTCCTGATGACGACGATTGTCGAAATATCGATGTGAGTTATGTCTGTGTCTTTCTGTGTGTTTCCTTCGTTTTTTATTTTATTGTAAAAAAGTCCGCTGGACCGTTTCTTTTAATTGTGGTATATATATATATATATATATATATATATATATATATATATATATATTATATCAATGATCAAAACACGATATGAAATTGGAAAAAAAAAGGACTAAGATCTTTCAACCAAAATAAGCGGTCTTCGTCAGAGTCAAAAACCCAAAGTTGTCCTCAAAGATCTTAGACTTTTTTCCCATTTCATATTGTGGTTTTACCTCAAAAGGCACCCACCTTCATCCCTCCTCCTTCACCTTCACAAGACTTCACAACTCTCCTCACATCCTTCTTAAGTGACCTCAAATCAACAATCACTCCCCTCATCACCCTCCTTACTTCAGTATTAACTAATCTTGTTCCCACTATTACTTCTAAATGAATTCCAAACCAACTAAACAATCAATTACTATCCTTCTGTGGAATGCTAATGGACTTAATCAACATAGACAGGAACTTGACATTGTGTTACACGACAGAAGAATTGACATCGCTTTACTGACAGAAACTCACTTTACATCAAGATCATATCTACGAATAACAGACTACATCACATACCGAACTGATCACCCTGACAACACTGCTCATGGTGGGGTAGCTGTACTCGTTCGAAAACCTCTCAAACACCATCTTCTCCCCTCTTTCTCTACACCATCTATGCAAGTCTGTACAATATCTTTAGAATCTTATCCTTACAATTTTAACATTTCTTCAATATACTGCCCTCCTAACAAACCCATAACCCAGCATGAATTTTCTAAACTCTTTCAAGATCTAGGACCCAAATTTATTTGTGGAGGAGACTTCAATTCCAAACACCAATTGTGGGGTTGTAGAGTAACTAACCCTCGAGGCTCTATTCTTCGTAACGCCCTCCTCACTACTCCCTATACTGTCCTGAGTCCTCAAAATCCCACATATTGGCCTTCTTCCATAGTAAAAAAACCTGATATACTTGATATTTTTGTCACTTCACCTATCTCAAAGTTTAATCCTTACATTACAACTCTCACAGATCTTTCTTCCGATCATTCTCCTGTACTGCTATCATTATCCATACATCCTGCCAATTTTCATAATAATCAAATCCTGAATACTAGACTTATTGACTGGGAAAAATTTAGAACAGAAATTGAACATCTGACTGACCTTAACATACGCCTCAAAACAGCACAGGACATAGATAAAGCAATTAGTAAGTTAACACAGAACATTCATACCTGTATAAATAACGCCAAAATTCCAAACAAACCCAAAAAATCTGTTACATACTTACCAACATATATCAGAGAATTAATACAAACTAAACGTCGAGCAAGATCAAAATGGCAGAGAACTCGATATCCTTCTGACAAACGGACATTTAATAAATTACAGAACGAACTAACTCAAACTTTAAAGCAGTACCGAAACGACCTTTTTCAAAAATATACGGAAGGACTGAAAACAGAAGACAAATCACTGTGGACCGCCACCAGACGAATACTATCCCATAAAAGAAACAGTACTCCTCTCCTTAAAAGTGACAATACCTGGGCAAAAAGTGACTGTGAAAAAGCCAAGGTCTTTTCGCAACGTCTTGAAACCCTTTTCTCTCCCAACCCAGACATAGAAGATCCTAACACTACAAAAACTATAACTGATGATCTCATCACCCCTTTACAGCTCTCTCCACCACCTAAATCATTTTCTCCAAATGAAGTCTTATACTTAATTTCAAAACTACCAGATAAAAAATCTCCCGGGTATGACCTTATTTCAAACGAAATCCTTAAACAACTTCCTCGAAAATCTATAATATTTCTCACATACATATATAACTCCATACTAAGAACAACTTACTTTCCTATCTTGTGGAAATTTTCTATTATACGTATGATACCAAAGTACCACAAGCCACCCCATTTATGCACCTCATATCGCCCAATTAGCCTATTACCTACAATGTCTAAAATATTTGAAAAATTATTTCTTCGCAGACTTTATCCAATCTTAGAATCGCAAAACTTAATTCCCCCTCACCAGTTCGGGTTTAGATCTCGACATTCAACGATTCAACAATGTCATCGCATTGTTGACGTCATTTCCTCGGCTCTTGAGCAGAAAATGCATTGCTCTGCAGTCTTTCTGGATGAAGCAGAGGCTTTTGACAGAATATGGCACGCTGGGTTGCTTTGGAAACTCAAGAAAATCCTTCCACATACGTATTATGTTATTATGCAATCATACCTCAACCACCGCTTCAGTCAAGTCATTGAACGTTCCTCTCTTTCACCTATTTTTCCGATTAAAGCAGGTGTGCCTCAAGGAAGCATTCTTGGGCCAGTCCTTTATTCCATCTACACATCTGACATTCCATTATCTCCTCACACTGTCCTAGCCACCTTCGCTGATGACAAAGCAATCCTTTCCTCAAATAAGTGTCCTAACACAGCCTCCTACTACATTCAAGAACACTTAAACGTTTTAGAATCCTGGTTAAAGAGTTGGAGTTGGAGAATACGTATCAATGAACAGAAAAGTGTTCATGTAACATTCACATTGAGGCAGGGTACATGTGCTCCTGTCTTTCTTAACAAAATTCCTATCCCTCAAGCTACTGCCACCAAATACTTAGGACTGCACCTTGACAGACGTCTTACTTGGGCTCCCCATACCAAAATGAAAAGAACAGAACTAAACAGACGATATAGACTTTTAATTCACTTACTTGAT
Organism: Hermatobates lingyangjiaoensis; assembly: GCA_026182355.1. Classification (NCBI taxonomy): domain Eukaryota; kingdom Metazoa; phylum Arthropoda; class Insecta; order Hemiptera; family Hermatobatidae; genus Hermatobates; species Hermatobates lingyangjiaoensis. The sequence continues at coordinate 203,448 of JAPFBL010000180.1, read as the reverse complement.
AATCGTTCAAAATTAACAACTGTCAATAAACTATTACTATATAAATCTATGATTATGCCTATTTGGACTTACGGTATTGAAATATGGGGAGCAACAAAATCTAGCAATGCCCAGAGGATACAAGCTCTTCAGTCAAAAATTCTTAGAAAAACTCTTCATTGTCCCTTTTACATACCAAATCAAACAATCTATTCAGACCTCAGGATTTCAACAGTTCATCAAGTAGCAATATCTCGCTACAAAGCCTTCCATAAAAATCTTTGTAGCAATAACAATCCCTTAGTCCAAAACATCTCCTCAACAAATATCCCAGGAAATCCCCGAAGGCGCCTGAAGAGAAAGTGGCCAAGAGACTTATTAGTGTGAATTACTCTAGTGACTTTTAAATTTAATCTAAGTTTTATAACTTATTTTTCACGCCAGGAAGTATAATTACTGGATTATTTCTTCTCTCCTGCCTCCATGTGTAATGTATATATTTCCTTCATCATTGTCACTGGTAATGTTACATTTACATTGTTGTGACTATGTAAAATAAAAAAAAAAAAAAAAAAATATTGTGGTTTAATCACTGATTTTTATTTCACGTGTTTATGTTAAATCATATATATATATATATATATATTATATATATATATATATATATATATATATATTCAGGTTACTGAGCACAAATGATTAAACATAATCGCTCTGAGCCCTTTCGTTTATCTCGTCGTCAGAGACAAAGTTGTGGTATCTGTCTGACGTCTGACATCTGACGAAGACCGCTTGTTACGGTTGAAATATCTTGGTCTTGTTTTCCCATTTCATATTGTGGTTTGATCATTGATATATATATATATATATAATAAATTCAAAACGAAGGAAACACACAGAAAGACACAGACATAACTCACATCGATATTTCGATCATCGTCGTCATCAGGAGGTGTGAAGAGCGAAGAGCGAAGGAGTCCCGCAGGAAGACAGGACGGCGATGACAGCGCGTTCCTGCGGGACTCCTTCGCTCTTCGCACCTCCTGATGACGACGATGGTCGAAATATCGATGTGAGTTATGTCTGTGTCTTTCTGTGTGTTTCCTTCGTTTTGAATTTATTTTATTTAAAAAAGTCAGCTGGACCGTTTCTTTTAATTGTTACATATACGTGTGTTATCTAATCAGGATTCGGTCAATTTTCCAGGTTCAGAAATCAAACTGTCGTTGCCGACGCTTCGGTTTTATGTAAAAACCTTCTTCATAGGTCTACAAACAAAGAAATCTCATATCAATATCCAACATATAAGCAATATGATAATGGATTGTTACAACTTATGAATACTTCAAGCAGAAGTATTTCTGAGATGCATAAAAGAATATAACTTGCAGAAGTAATAATTTTTTTACTAAGAAAATGAAATTTACATTATCTAAAGGAACACAAAACAAAACCTTCGACTATATTGTCTAGTCTAGACTTTTCAGTCTAGAGTGATTGATGGCTCAGAGGTCAGTTGGTAGGATGCTGCATTCGTTCGCTGCACCTCAAGAAAAATTAAAATTGCTTGAGCCTAAAATTTTTTTTTAATATTTTTATAAAATAATAGAAAATAGTTTTACTTATGAATTGTAAAACCAAATAGAGTGCCAATTTGTTATATGACTATAGATTCGTAGTTCAAAAATGCATTATAAATAGTTTATATGTGTTTAAATCAGAAACCATAACACATAAATAATTTGCTCTTTACTCTTACCTTGAAAGGAGCAAGAATAAATAATAAAAGGTAAAAATTATATAAATAAACCTTTTATATTCACTAAATAGAGAGGAAAAATGATACAAAAATTATAAATGTTCTTAGGATTGCATTCATTAAACCAACTTTACTAATAGAATCACTGTTACTAAAATAGAAATTTATATAAAAGAAATCACTATTAAGATGTATGTTTCCTTTTAGGTACTGAATAACTTTAGATAAAGCTTTCTCTTATTTATTTAGTCATATTAGAAATGCTCAAACTATTCCCTTTGTGTTTGAGTCAATGTTGATTTTTCAGTTCTGCTTGTTTAACAATCCCTGTAGAGTTGTATTCCGTTAATCAAACTATCTGACAGCCAGTCTGCAAAGAAGAAAAACTATCAGCTGAAATATTATCATTAAAGCAAATTAATTGCATGAAGAAGTAAACTATTGTTAAAATGTTACTCTAAATACTAAGCGTTAGTTAAACAGTTATAATTTATTTAAACAGTGAATTTTGAGTCCAAGGTAATTTGAAGAGCTTTCATTTGTTCCATTCTCATATAACCAAAAATTTTTACAGTTTTAGTTAGTTCATCATTTTCATAAAATCATTGGAACCTGAAGTTGTATTAATGTTTTGAATGAATCAATATGTATTATTGTGTGATAAATCTATAATTACCCGTTTTGTCTCTTTATTCGGACCAATTTTAAACTTATCCCCCTCCACAGCAATTACCTTAAGTGTTTGTAATTCCTTCTAAATTATTCAGCGTATATATTCATTAAGCCATCGCTTTGACTGTATAATTGATCAAAATATTGACCATATGATAATAGAACTTCCCAATTTTCCATGTTCCAATGAAAACTTTCATACATGTTTCAGTTTTGTTTTAGTAACTTTTTAATAGCTAGAAGCAAATAATATGGACTAAAAGGAAAACTGTAAGTTGTCGCATTCTTAAACTTTTTGTAATGAAATACTTTGCAGTTATCCATTTTTGGAGTGTGAGAGATCTTTTATTCACTTGTAACATTTGGACGCCTTTAAAAGACGCTACTCTGTCTTAGGCTCCTTCAAAAATAACGTCCCCAAGCAGGCTACATATACTGGATTCTATTAGATCCTGTTTCGTTATTATAAGTTGAAAAAACTAGACTTCTATTTTGTTTAGTTTTGCTAACCTGAGTAATTAAAATTATTATTTATATCTGTGAGAACAGTGAAAGCAATTTCACCTCAAAATGAAAGTGTTGCTTGAACGTGTTGTATACGAATGAATCTCAAAATGAAACAGTTGCCAGAACGTGTTGTATACGAATCAACCTCAAAACAAAACAGTTGCTTGAACATGTCGTAAACGAAACAATCTCAAAATGAAACAGTTGCTTGAACGTGTCGTATACGAATCAATCTCAAAATGAAACAGTTGCTTAAACGTGTCCTATACGAACAATCTCAAAGTGAAACAGTTGCTTGAACGTGTCGTAAACGAAACAATCTCAAAATGAAACAGTTGCTTAAACGTGTCCTATACGAACAATCTCAAAGTGAAACAGTTACTTGAACGTGTCGTAAACGAATCAACCTACTGTACTATTCTCCATTAAATAATACATCAAACATTTTAAAATCTTTACAGAATCGAATAAAATATTGGCTTTTCCTGAAATAAAAAACTGAGAACAGCAGGTAATATACTTAATGCTACAAAAACGTATAATGGTACTTCTTAAAATTTGAAAATATACAATAATTCATATAATGACCCAAAAGTATCCTCTAGTCTTTGAAAATTGAGAAATGGATAAATTCTGTATATTTTAGGGGTGCCCATGCAGACTTTACGAACCTTTAGTCAATCTTTATTTCAACAAATGAGATTGGTGTTGGTCATAACATATTAGCGGAATGGCATGCTTCAACAACAAACACAAAATGAAAAAAATCTAAAAGAAAGTTAAATCTTGATAAATAGTCACATTATCAATGTTCTCGCCACTGAATTGATAGATCATGGACTCAATACAAACTCTGGCTCTAGATTTCTTCACACTGGAGACGAAAAAATTTGAGCACGTCGTCCCTTAGAGTAGGCAATAACACAGTCCAATAACTGATAACATATATTAAGAACTAACTATAACTAAATTATAGAAGAAAACAACAGCTTTCTACATCGTAGGTCATCTTCAGCTGGAAGAAATTAAAAATACTACCTACCTGAAAAGTACCTGAAAGTGACCTACGATTTCGAAGGCTTGTGTTTTCTCCTATAATTTGGTTATTTCTTAGTTAGTTGGTTAGTTAGTCCTTAATATATGTTTTATTGGACTTTACTATTACCTCCAGTATGTCCCTGGGAAGTGTTATTTTCATTGCCTTTGCAACATAGAAAAGTGATTAGAAAAAAAGGACAATTGCTAAAAAACATCTTGATGCAGAATCTGCTCAGCTATTTAACAAAAATAGCTTTGATGAATACCTGCTACCAGTTTATATATATATATATATATATATATATATATATATATATATAATTGTCATAAACACGTGATATAAATATTCAGGTAACTCACCACAAATGATTGAAGATAATCGATCTGACGCCATTCGTTTATGGTAAATGAAAAGCCTTAGAGAGATCATCTTCAATAATTTGTGGTGAGTTACCTGAATATTTATTTATATATATATATATAAATTGAATGAAGTTTTGATTAGCGGAATAATTAAACAGATGAAGACTTCTTCATAATTAAACACATACAGGGTTACCAGCAATTCTAGAAACTTCAATCAACCAGGTTAACAAGTATTTATTATTTTTTAGTTAACTTGCTCTCTGACGATGTGTTGACGAAAGGCCTTAGAGCATTGTTTCCAAATTTGTTTCATTGTGGTAATTAATCCATATATATATATATATATAATATATCTCGAAATTCGAGTTTAAAATCAAAGAAGAGTATTTGAACTCGTATTGCGTTCAGTGTTTATCATCTTTCTGATTTTTAAGTGTATATATATAAATATGTACATATTTTTTTATAGGTAACTTTTACAAAATGTATGTAACTTTTATCTATAACTTTTTACTCCAAAGTAAATTTAAACAAAAAATAAAACTTCATGCAATTAATTAATACCGTGAAATATTTGACGGGAATATTAATAGCGTAGTAAAAATTAAACAAATCTGAAGTGTTGGGTTGATTTTCTCAGGATAGCTTACTTTGAAATGTCAACATATAAAAGTCTTCCACAGACTCGGAATGCTTCTCCTAAATTGTTTGCAGCCTTTAAATTAGTGTCCCTAACAGTAGTCTCAGTAATTAACTCTGCGGTTAACAGATTAGTTGGGACTCGCTCAATGTTTTCCGCGTCCTTACGGAGCCCGTTTAAATTGTCTCCAGACACTGGCATTGTTAACATCCACCCACCCTTTAGCCAACACAAGGTGCTTTTTATTGAACGTCCTATCCTTTAATTTACCTTTCTCATCATCTAACGGAAATAATTTTCTTTTGTTTAGCTTTTTTAGTTTGAGGAAACAATTTTTGTTTTAAATAAACAGCAATTACTTCTTTCAACAGTAATTACGTGCTAAATATTATATGAATATAAAACATCTGCAACAGCCACAGTAATGATGTTGATACATTCCTTGGAATTTCTAAAATAGTCATGAATGCTATATGACGTTTTGGTCTCGTTGACCATCCTCAGGCTAAGCTTAAAACTAAAGTATGAAGTAAATTACAATCTAATGTCACATCGTGTGAGAGTCAATTCACAAACTGAACTATGTCCTAGTTGGGGATTGAAACATCCTTTAGGTGGGGGGGGGGGGGGGGGGGGGGGTCGTTTCAGGTATATAGTAGGTCATTCTCTGTAATGCCTCACACTAACTATTGCCATTTGCGAATAACCTTAGACCTCTGCTAAAATTCAAACCATGATTATTTATATCTGGGGCTTTCTCTAGGATATAAAATGCTTCTATTATTCCTAATCTTCTTTCATCGTTTTCTCTTCCTATTATTTTTGTGTTTTGTATAAGGGTTTCACGGTTTATTTTGAATTTAAGTATTTGCTGCATTTGGTTCTTTGGCGCTTCTGAAGAGATGTGCATAGTGAGACGCCTTGACAAGGTTGTTGTGGTCGATCCGATATATGAGGGATTGCAGAACTCACAGTTTCCGTTCAGGCATGTAAGCTCATATATGAGATTCGTTTGTTGAAGGAGACTGATGGTTTCTTGGGTTGTTTCATATAATATGGTGACTCGTGGTTCTAAAAAACCACTTCTAATGGCACTTACAAGTAAGTGAAGGAAATACAACAGTGAACGAAATCAGATTAAATAAATCGAATCATGACGAATTTGATTCAAAGTAAATTCAAAATGAAATCAATGGAATGGTTATGTTCAAGCCGGCGCGACGAAGCTTATAAGCTGTGAGCAGTTACAAATAAATCAGCCATCATCTCCTGAGAGAGCAATCCCCGAGAAAAACATTGATCACCTAAAAAATAATATTTACATAAACAAAAAAAAATTGGAAAAGAAATAAAAGTCAATTTAGGTATCTTAAATGTTGAGGGAGCTTTTGACGGTGTTCGGTGACCGGCTATTCTGGAAAAATTACGATCTGCAAGTTCTGTTATAAATTTTCATCGCTTCATTAGTTATTTCTCAAACAAGCAGGTTATTAGCAACTATCACAGTAGGTACAAGATTCGTACTGGAGCAGTCGGTATGAATTTTTATCCTCATTGAGAAGTCTCAAATAATATTAAATAGATTTTAATATGAACTACTTACAACTTCATCTACATCTGCATTTGGATTAGAAGTAATTAATAATTAGTCTCTGCATCGAGTCAACAACCAGGCAAAGGGTAATAAACTAATATTTAATCTGTAATGATTTCTAAAAGAAAATTACAACTACTGTATTCATGTGTACATTATATTACAAAAAACTAAAACTAACAAAAATATTAAATACTTGAGATTGAATTTTGATACAATTTGAATGGCTATGAAAATTGTGTTTGGGGAAAAAAAGTCTGCGAAGTGAGCGTTTTCTCTCGTTTGGCAAAAGTTTATTGAGGATTTAACAGTGAAGCACTCAGGACGATTTGCATTCGTGGAATCGAATGAATACAAACATACTTTGTACAAGTGGAGCCAAAAGCTTTGGAAAAAAATTATTGTAAAAAAAACGAGTTGAAGAGAATCCAGTGACTGGTAGCCCTGCGGTAATGAAGTTATTGAACTTGATCCTATGTGACCACCATCATATTTATCACATTTTTTGACGTATAAAGCATTATTTGCTATTATCATTAGAATAAATTAGTACAAAATACCCTAGAAAAATACGAGAAGCCTATTGAATATACAAAACTTCCACATCTTTGCATAGATTTAATGTTTTTCTTTGATTAAGATGTCCCTGTACTGTAGGTTAGGTTAGGTTGCAGTGGCAGCCCCACAAGGGAACACGCGAAGGCGGACCATTGGCCCTTTGTGATACCACACAATGAAGATTGATTCTACAGTTGGAGTCCTAAATTTTGCCTAACTCAAATGTATTTAGAGTAGGGATCTTTAACGAGTACCTGACATCGTACAGGCTCGGGGCCGACGGTTTAACGTCCTTCTCCAAGGGACGACGGTTTCAGCTTTATTCACCTCCCGCGTGAATAAATCGAGAGCCAGGTGGGGATCGAACCCCGGTCCTATTAATTCTGAGGCGAGTACACTAACCACTGAGCTAGCCTTACTCCCTTCGCTGTACTGTAAGAATCTTATATTAATGGTAACAAAATGTCAGAAGTAAAGATTGCATTTTATCAAATATAATGAATTCCAAATGTGGCTATATCTTCTAAAATCATCAGACAGAATTATTTGCGATTCTTCAAAGAATAGAATTGCTTAGTAAAAAAGTCGTTTCGATAGACCGCAATAAAACAATAATTAAAACAGGCAGGAAAATATCAATTAAGGCAATGAATATCCGTGATATGCTTTGGTATATTTTAAACCACATGGTCCAAAGGACACATTCTATCCTGTAGAAGGAAGCAACAAAAGAATGGTCTATATTTAAGCCACAGTATTTCAAGATTCCAATGAAGAAAAAACTGAATAACATAACTGGGCACAACGTAAAGATGAATGGAGCACGAGCATTAAGAAAACAGAAACATAAAAATACCTTCCAACCATAAAGACCATAAGCAATAAATTTTGTTAATGGGCAATGAGTTGAGTTAGTTATTGAAACTTAATTCCAACCGTTATAACTACAGAACATAACTGTGAAACCAAAAAGAAAAATTAGCAAGATAAATAAATCGGCATAATTGTTATTCTAGTCTAAAAAATGTGTGTCTATAATTTGACTGAATGACTATTAGTTATTAGAGTTAATTTAAAAGTTTCAAATTTCATTTTAAGGTATGGTAAATGTATATATTAAAATATTAAATAAAATCTACCAATATTCTTTTAATACTATCCAATTCTAATAGGTTATGTTAAACATGTATACAATTACGTATATACAATGTATATTTAATTACATATATACAAGTATACACAATTGCAGATATGCGATGCATATACAATTATGTATATACAATAAACCACAATGAATACGTGAGTTCTTATATCTACATTTTTTTCACCATGAAAATTATTCATTAGCATATTTAGTAATTCCCACTGCTTATTATTCCTGAAATGTTAAATTTCTTCCAAAATGATTGTATACTTTAAAGAGTGACTATTGTGATCCACTAATAACCTTCTTCCTGTGAAAGGTTTTTTTATCTTCCTATTCCTTTGAAATGTTATTTCTTCTTGATATAAAGAAATAAATGTATTCATAGTTCCCATTAATCACTGTTTAAAATTATACCACAATTTTTTTTATGAAATTTGATATCAAAGCAATTTTCACTACTGAAGGAAACATATTAAATAGGACTGTGAATCATTCCCAAAAAAAATATAATGTAGTTGTGAATATAAAATTCCGTGTGATGAGTGTAGTTTATTGTACATTGAGTAGACCAGCATACATTCACTAACTCGAGTTAAACAACATAAATATTCTGTAAGGAGTCAAGAGGAATCAAGTGTTCTGTTCCAATGTATTAAATTGAAAAATCATAAAATAAATAGTACAAGCTAAAGAGATTTTTTTTCCTACTTCAGAAATTAAAAGAAACTTTCTTGAAAATGTCCTCATGAAAATTAATTTTGATAAGTTTCAACGTGAATAATTATCAGAATTTTGGTTAATATAATATGTTATTTCCTTTTTTTATCTGCTGTTGACTTCTTTATATTCATGTTATTTTAAAGTTTAATATTTTTAGTTACTATTTACGTTACTTTCAGATTATTTTCTTCTTTTTTGTCCGTTTATATAAATGATGTATGCTGAGTAATACAGGTTGGATAAATAAATTCTCACTCAAGAGTAACCATTGTTTGAAGAAAATCATGTGCGCAGTCACACACACACATACACAAACAAAAAAACAAACAAACCAGGACTGAAACTCCTTCAATCAATACAATAACCTTCTCAATGATATCAACGAATGACAATACATTGGATTTTGTTAATAGTTATTACTCGGATAAGATTATTTAGAAATAACACAAACTCGCAAAGGTGCAGCCGTTGCTTGAAATGCTCATCTATCTTTTAACAATTATAAAGTCAATAAAAGTGTTTTGTTGTAATCTGTTATGTTTTCATTTTTATATATGTAATAATCAGTGTTTAGTTTGAATATATAAATTTTAAATATGTGCGTGTAATATTTAGAATGATATTCTGTAGCATATATAGAATGAAACTATACACAATTTTAATCCATAAATTTAGCTGGTTTTCTTTACTTAAAATGAAAATATTGTTTCTAAAAACTATTTTTTTATATATTTACAATAGTTTTGGATAATAATGTATGCATGTTTAAAATAATTTACTTTGCTGAGATTATCTTTGTACTGCCCTATGCTCAAACGCACATCCCCTTGCATGCAAAACATCAGGTTTAATGCGTCTCCAGCTCTAAGTGAAAAGTTGATTTATTGTTGCTCGTATTGTTATGCGCATGAATAATTATGAGAACCATTGAAACAAGTTGAGAAGTAAATAGTTATCTCATGCTATCATTTGCTTTGCTTTCTTACTGTTCACTAGGTATGCAGAGCACAATACCAGGTATTCGTCTTTAAATCATTACAAAGCTATATATTTTCTATTATGTTTGATGATAATTACACTGAAAAATAATGACTCCTTATTTTAATAGGTTTCAAGTTTTAGAATTGTATATTCTTTTTTTGATATTTTAACATATAGATAAAAATAACAACTAAAAGAAAAGCTGAAAAATAAAATAGTGACTCAGAACAGAAAGTAATAAACCGAAAGCTTGTAACATTAGGTACGTGATTCTGAAAGGCCTGTTGTTGTTTTAAAATTCTTTGATCCATATCTAAGTTTCATACAGAGGATATTCCATTTTTAAATTTATATCACAATTTTGTCTCTAAAAATAATAACAATAACATATATTTTGTGTCTTTTTTGGAATACTCTTTGCCTCAAAATGTATAAATCATCAATAATGAACTTTGAACGATTTTATTTCCTGAATGATTTATTGTATTATTGTAATTGTATTATTTTGTCTCGTTTTGTCTTATAATGGTACATATGATATATGATATCACAAATATATTAATATTAATATATTGAAACGTAAAGTTGTAAGGATTTTGGAATACTCTTTGCCTCAAAATGTATAAATCATCAATAATGAACTTTGAACGATTTTATTTCCTGAATGATTTATTGTATTATTGTAATGTTATTTTATATTACAAACACATATATTTGTCATATCATGCCTGCAGCTATATATATATATATCAATGATCAAACCACAATATGAAATGGGAAAACAAGTCTAAGATCTTACAACCGTAACAAGCGGTCTTCGTCAGAGTCAAAAACCCAACTGACGAAGACCGCTTGTTACGGTTGAAAGATCTTAGTCTTGTTTCCCATTTCATTTTGTGGTTTGATCATTGATTGTTATTTCACGAGTTTATGTCAAATCAAAGCTACCATAGAGTAATAAATCAGAAAAATTACTAATAAATTTCCAAATATTATTCAACTAAAACAACCGGTTTTGCCAGAATCTCATTCATACTGAAAGTGACTAGTTAGTTTGACTGAAACATTTTATTTTCATTTCTAAATTATCTATCGTTGTATAGAAAATAATACAAATAAATATTGCACTTAGAAAGAGGTCAGAAGAAGTCCAGAGACAAACTAACATTTTTCAAAATAACACATACAAATCATCAAATCATCAAATTGATAACGTGCTTGAATTTTTTTTCCACTTAATGGCATATTTACCAAAGATATGAGAATGTAAGTGAATTTGCCTTCTCTTAATTGTTTTATTAACTTTAGTAAACAGTAGCTGTGCTAAAATTTGGTCTAAAATATGATATATCATAACAAAAATGTATTACAACTAAATGAAAATCTAATAATTATAATAAGATTCTTAGATAGTATATATTATAAGCAATTCTTATTGGACTAATCACAAATTTCCTTCTAAAGGCTACATCAACGAGAATAGTTGGTGGAATCTGGTGGTTCTTCACTCTGATCATCATATCCTCTTACACCGCTAACCTGGCCGCCTTCCTGACGGTAGAGAGGATGATAACGCCCATTGAGAGCGCTGCTGACCTCTCAGAGCAGACAGACATCTCCTATGGCACTCTCTCTGGAGGATCCACAATGACATTCTTTAGGGTAAGAATAAAAATTATTTTGTATTTTGATTTGTATAAACTAACTAGAGCTCTTTAGCTTTGATAACAAGACAAAAAAATTGTGTTCTATCTTCTGGAGCCCTTAAGTACCTGTTTAGAGTTGTTCTTCTATTTGAATGATTCCCTGTACTCACATACTTTGTGAGCAACATTTTTCATTTTATTAAAGAAATGTTTTAATTATAAAAAAGATGTGAATGTTCATAGTTGAAAAATCAAGGATTCTAATTTTTTGAAATCCTAAAAAACCTATTGTCATAATCACAGTAATGTGAATAATAACTACCTTTGAGTTTATTAGCATCTTGTTACAATGCGTCTAAATTTTTATAAACATGTCACTAATTCAATGAATCATAGAGCATTTTTTTTAATATTTAAATATATTTTTTGCGAATTAATAGATTTATAAATCAAAATTTTTTTTAAACAATTTTGGGAACTGCTATAAAATTAAACAAACGAAAATACAATGAAATTATTTTAGTATCTTCAAAAGTGTGTTTTCTAATTTTACTTTGGTGTATGCAGTAACACTATAGTAAAAATAACTGTATGAAACAAAAAATTATGGAGTTTAGATTTCTTATTAATTAGGTTATCTGATAACGTAAATTAATTGTAAGTTTAACTAGAAAATTGACTATAGAGCTACTTTTTCCTTTTATTCTGAAATACCAAAGAATACAAATTGTTTCACTTAAGTAAATGAACCATGCAAGAGATGAAAACCAAAGAGTGTTAAACAAAAATAAATTGAGCAAAGTGTGGGTGGTGAAGGAAAGAGTTTTATGTTTAAGCGAGGAGGCGATTAAAGGGAAAGAGATGTGGTATGGTAACGAAGTGAGAGCTACTTATTTTTGACGAGGTAGCGAAGTTGATACGATGCGTGCTACGAGTGACAACTCAGTGCCCATCGTTGAGTAAACTAATATTTTTAACTCTAAAAGAAGTCTGTTCCAAGAAAATATACCCATTTTAAAAGTTTTTCCAACTTATATACATGCAGATGAGATTGTAGAGAAACATTCAAAATGGATCCCATGTTATTATATTAATCAAATTTTTTAGAACGTGATTTTTTTTGTTTGTTTGAAGAACTTTATGAAAATCTCACATAAATGAGATGAAGTAATAAAAAAAAAACTTTTTTTTCTTCTCTGTAACTTGGAAAATAAATAAAAAAAAATGACACAATAATAAAAGGATATTATTTGAAATTTATTTGTGTGAACGAAGAGGAAGTAGATAGGAAAGGATGATTATGAGAGACATATGTTCGGTTGGTCCAGAAAGAAGTTTTGTAGAGTATAATCCCGGTCACGTATCTACAACGACGAAATTCTCCTCTTTATACAAATGGCAAAAAAAAAAAAAAAAAAAAAGGACAAAGGAATATGAACCATTCATAACGTGACCTGGTGTCGGTCTGCCCACACTCTTATGTTTTAACCATCCCTCCTTTCATTGCCTTGTCTTACTTAAGCGACGCACACCCTTTTCTCTCTTCTACTAATGTCATCTCTCTCTCTCTCTCTCTCTCTCTTCTTCTCAATCATCCCACTCTGTCTCATATTATCCTGGTATGTCTCATTCCTCATTCCCCATTCCTTCTTCAATGTCAGTCATTTGCTTTCTACATCACCAATAAAATACATTTAAAATAAATAATATCTTTTATTAGATATTAAATATTAACAATGTAATGGCAAACATAGATTTATATGTTTTGAACTAGGAGAAAACGTATCCAAACATACACTATTACTAACATAAGCATAACAGCAATGAGAAAGAGCTAACATTAAAATCTCAAATATTCAATTTTATCAATAAGCATGAGCTCTAACTCCTGATATTATTTTCTATTTTGTTTCCGTATTAATATTGAACTATATATATATAACTATAATAACTGTATATATATACCGGAAAAGCTTATTTTGAAAGTCGTTAATGCCGAAGCTGTGGTACATTTCAACAAATTATTCCTCCAAGAAGATTTGCTGCCAACCTATACTAATATATATATATATATATATATATATATATATATATATATATATATATATATATACGTATATATTAATAAATATATACTCAACTTCCATTCTCGCTGCCCAACTTCCTTTAATGAGGAGGGCCGCTAAAAGGATTAAAATGTGGAATATAAGTCCTGGTTTCTGTTTTTCATTCGTGTTTTACAAAGTTTTTAAAGTATATATATATATATATATATTAAGTATTGTTAAAAGATATTTATATTGATTTTTATAGCTTAACCAGACAACCATCTATCATCCTGGGAAAAATAACAAAATATGACTCAGTTGTGTTAATTTTTTATATATTTCAGAATTAAATCCTTTTATATATCATATTAACTTCTTCAAATTACTCTTATTAAATATTTCTCCTGGAATCTATTCACAATGAAAGTTTGAAGTTAATATTAACAAATTTAACAATTTTAGTTAGTTATCTGATATAGAGTACTTTATGATAAATTTTTATTCTTAAATTGTTAAAGCTAAATTAACGTTCTCTATAATCAAAATTGTTTTTCACCGTATTAATATGTAGACTAAAAATTCAATATTGTTTAATTTATCTATAGCTACCTGTTTGCAGTGAAAAAAAATGCTGAACTGATAAAAGGCGCTATAGGGCCATTCTCTCCATGTAATTTGAACAAAGAAGCATTCACCTCTTCCTATTAAATGCGCTATTCCGAAGGATAATCTCATTTGATCCTCCGTACAGTGTTACCAGTATCTGTCCACAAGCTCTCAAAATCAATTATAAAGCAAAAATGTAACATTTTTCTGGAGTTCTGACCTTCTAGGTCATTTAAATAATTCCAAATTTATTCCTTCTCTCAGATTCATAAAAAATTCTAAATATCAACCATTTACATTTATATCTTAAAATAACAAAAAATGTTTAAATCACGTTTTTGCCAAAAAGTGACTTTTTATGTGCAGTGTTAATGTAAAATAATAATCCACATCTACAATCCCATTTTTTTTTTGGTAAATTATGAAAATATGAAATATAGCCTTTTGCGTGCACACAAACTGTTGGATGCACACACACCTACACTCAAACACACACACATACACACTTATACACTCACACTTCAAAATTGGACATTGGAGACCTCAAAAACATGTAAATATATCAAAATTTTAAGATCAAATTGTTCTATTAGAGCTATTTTTTCCTTACAGTAAAGTAATCGTAAAGATGATGATACAATAATTTAATGTAATAAATTCAAAAGTGAATTCAAATAACATAAAAAGGAGTTTTGCCAGTTTAGTTTAAACAATTTTTTTATTCCTGGTGAGTAACTACCCAGGATAGGTTGCAAAACTTTTTTTGTTTCCTCCACTGTTGGCCACTGCTAATATTAGTCCGGTTTAAGAAGAAGATTAAGAAAAACAGTGAAATTAGAAATATATTGATGCTGATGAGAAAGACTGTCTTTTGATTGGTCGAACCGTATTTCGACTAATTACAAAGTTCAATTCAAGTGGGTTGGTTCAACAGGATTTCTATAAAGGAACTTACAGTCATGTTTTATTAACTTAAGTGCTAATAGAATTTGTTTAAATTAGACTTAATGGCAACCGGTACATGGAGGGTGCTTAGATTATTTTGGCCTCTTAACAGAAATGTAGGCAAACCAACATGTTATTTGGTTTAGTTAATTATGCAATATAAAGACTAAGGTACCCTATTGAGGGCATATTTATGAGACGAACTTATTAAAAATTACCGCCAAGATCAAAGGAAACCTCTTTCATAATTGATCAATATGTGTCGCGTCTACCTCATACTAGTCAACACTCCGGATGTCTTTCCAGACCTTAAAAGAATATATATTGCTCAAAAAAGTACTTAAAATAGTCCTAAATAGTAATGTATTAATAAAATTTTGTGTCAAATAGTAATAATTAGTAAAAATTAATGGATGTAATTGCATAATCGGCAACTGTACTCGCTGGGAAACTTGTCAATTATTAAAAGGAGACTGGATACTTTCTGATTACGATGTCATTCAAGGTGCACAGTTTGTACCGATATATATATATATATATATATATATATATATATATATCAACTGTGATGCTTTGTGTACCTTGGCAAGTTTAAATGTGAATATTTTTTTCCTAAACTACATTATTTCTTGAAATTTTGAATCACCCAATTGCCTTATGCCTATCTCTTTGTTCATTAAAGTTACGAATGTTATGAAAAGTTCAAACTGAACTCTCATTGCCAACGTTTCAGTTTTTATTTAAAACCTTTTTCATAGACAGCCATATGAAATGTAAAAAAAGGAAAACTAAGTATTACATTAGAGATTATTTTAGAGAGAAAACACTTTGTGGGCATCAGAAACAACTGTATAGTTTGAATGAGCACGTGACACATGTTCATAAACAATGTTACTTATTCATTTAACAAAGTGTATACATAATACACTATGTATACTCTAATATAATACATACTTAGTTTTTCTGTTTCAAAATGTCATACCTCTGTCCATGACAAAGGTTTTAAATAAACATCAAATTGTTGACAATGACAGTTTAATTTGAATCTGAGAACTGACAATCTTTTATTATATATATAAAAACGAATTAAAACGAAGGTAGCACACAGATAGACACAGGGATAACTCACTTTTATATTATGACGATCGCAGTCATCAGGAGGCGAAGAGCTCGCAGGAAGGCAAGGTGGCGCTCAATCGCCTGAATCCTGAATCCTACCTTTCTGCGGGACTCTTCGTCTCCTAATGACGACGATCGTTGAAATTATTATTCCTGTGTCTATCTGTGTGCTGCCTTCGTTTTTATTTGAAAATCCGCTGGACTGTTTGATTTAATTACTCTATCTTTAATTTATGTAACCTCTGCTGTTCCCTGTCCGCTCAATGTTTGTGTTATACAAAGATTTATTTTTTGTATAGGACAGGTTTTTCTTGCAGTGAGAGTAGGGATGAATTTCTTAGTGTGTTCTCCTTTTGTAGTCGCAGCCCAGAATGTTTTTCATGATTGTAGGCTTTTTTCAGCTAGAATTGCTTTGATTTAGGCTCTAACAACCATATTGAATGACTCTTCCAAATTTTGATCCTATAGTACCAATTTGACGAGGGAGCCAGCTGCCTCACTCCCCTGTTCTCCCACATGTGTTCGTCCCCAGCTGAAGTAAACCTATGTATTCACCTCCGACACCCCAGTTTTTGAACCAAGTCTCTTATTGCTACAAACAATGCTCCTTGGTTTTCGCATTGTTATAAGCTTTGAAGGCTTATTTGGTGTCAGTGTAAATTGTAATTCCTTTCACTTTTTGGAAATGGCTGCGATCGACCCATTCGAATGTCTTAACCAAACCTAATTGCTCCACTTGGTTGTTCGAACAGCGATAGTTCAATCTGTACTTGTCGTTCATATCTAGATTCTCCTTCAACACTATAAAAGCACAACGAACTACAATCTCGCTTTTACTGGCATCCGTAAAAATGGAGAGACATTTTGCTAACTGGAACTTTCCTTCCTTAATTTTGTGTTGCAGTGCAAGATGATTCCATAAAGAACACTCAATATGGCGATGAATGACAAAAACAGATACCGGAACGATGTATTTTTCGTACAGATATAATCAAGTTTTTTTTTCTTTTAATGTCAACATTATGGGTTCAATATTTGCTATAACACAAACTGATTCATGAGATATTGCTTTATACCCTTTGATCACTCTTAAGAGAATTAACCGTTGAACTCTTGTGAGCTGTAAAGTGTTGTTCTGTTTTGTGGAACATGAATACAATATGTGTGCGTGTGTGCGTGTCTGTGTTTTTTTCTGACAACAGTAACCCTGTTATGAGGGAGTCATTTAAGTTACACATGTTACAAATTGTATACAACCACAAAGTTATTATAAAATAATACATTTATAATACGAAAATTAAGTAAGTATAACATACAACATTACATAAACAGAAAATAATATATAATTGTATAACTAAACTAAAGTAATAAATGAAAATAATATCAAGAATTCTTCCCATTAATGGTGCTGACGTATATATATACATAAAGATTTCACATAAACACGTGAAATAATAATCAATGATCAAACCACAATATGAAAATGGAAAATCATAACAAGCGGTCTTGACCATAACAAGAGTCAAAAACCCAACTGTGTGTGTGTTGGTTGGTTGGTTAGTTGTTCAGTTGGGTTTTTGACTCTAACGGTTGAAAGATCTAGTCTTGTTTTCCCATTTCATATTGTGATTTGATCATATATATATATATAAAGATTTCACATAAACACGTGAAACAACAATCAATGATCAAACCACAATAAGAAATGGGAAAACAAGACTAAGATCTTTCAACCGTAACAAGGGGTCTTCGTCAGAGTTAGGTTTTTGACTCTGACGAAGACCGCTTGTTACGGTTGAAAGATCTTAGTCTTTGTTTTCCCATTTCTTATTGTGGTTTGATCATTGATATAAATATATATATATATATATATATATATGTGTGTGTGTGTGTGTGTGTATGTGTGTGTGTGTGTGTATGTGGGTATATGTATGTGTGAGTGATAGTGATATATATTGAAATCAAAATTTTTGTAACCACTAAAATTAAATTGCATTTAAATTCCTGCCAGTCCTAAAACAGCAGCAAGCTTGGCATCAGCAATGCTATTTCTACTAGTTAGTCAAAAAAAAAGAAGAGGTTTGTGATTTAATAAAATTTGTTAGCAGAATTCTTATTAGTCACTTGATTCCACTTTATTGCCAAAATATAATGTACATAGAGTGTGATCTGAATAGATATTGTTTCGCAGATTCATAATTTTAGAAAACTACTTTGGAATGGTGATAAACTGACTGGAATAGTGAAATACTTTTTAAGGATCTCATTAAATTGATATGATACTATATTAAACAAACAGGAATCAATTATAGGTAATAGGTATTAAATTTGAACCGAATTGATAAAACTGACAAACTATGAAATAAAACTGAATTAAATACCCCTTGCATATAATAAAGGAGCATAGTGTCTATCTTTTAGTTAAGAAGCTTTCTTTCCAAAAAAAGAAGTAAAGATTTTAGGCTCTCAATATGTTTACTTAATTCAACCAATTATTCTTGTTATTAAAATCTATAAACAAAAAAAAATGAATAATAAGGCTTTTTCTAAGCATTTAGTTTATTTTAGAAAAAAATACCAATTTTCATAATAACAATTCCTAATTGTTATTATTAATTAGTTATTTCAATTAGTTAATTAAGTTTTTAGTCAACGTTGTAGGTAAAAATATTTACGTATTTTTAAACAATTGAATTTATTTTCTCAAAAATGGTTTATCTATAATGAGGCAATTAAAAAAATAGTGTGACGTCTCAGAGCAAATTTTCCTTTTTTTATTTTTCTTGTTTTATTTTTGTGCTTTATTTTAGAAAGTTCAATGATCTATTGCCGCGAGAATATTTATAGCCCAATTAGATCAAGTCTTTTTTAAGTAAAAATTTAATATGATACCTCCCTTGATGTTAAAAGTGTTCAATCTTAAATGGCAAAATAGAGTCTTTACTCTGATTGATATTTCTTTGCTAAAAATACTACTAAGTTACAATAAGAGTCAAAATTAATCAATTAGAGTAAGTATATGTTAAGAAACAGTGAACTGTTGAAGTTGAGAAAGTCACAAAGTTATTTCAACTGTTAGAGTAGTATATTTTTTAAACGATCCTAAACCAAAACTTTTAATTCATTTCCTCATCTTGATTAAAAATCAATCTGCATTCATTAATTTTGCTCTTTTTAGAACTTAAAACATTCACAGATATTTCAAATTAGAATGTAAATTAGATTTGAATGCATCAATAGTTAAAGCGTAAAGAGTTTATAAATTCTCAATAACTTATTAATCTTAGATGAATAAAAATCGTGTAGAATTGATCAAACAGAATAAAATTTGAATATTTGCAACAGTAGCTGATATGTGACACAAAGTTTTACGGCTTTTCCCTATGGTCTACGATTTCTTTGCTTTTATCATAGTATGGTAAGGTGGAAATTCTAAGTCAGCCAGATTTTCAAGCCACCTAGAATGCTAGGAAACCTTTTATTTACGTAATCCATAGAACAATATCTAACAAAACTTTGATTTGATAATTTTTTTATAATTTATTTAATCTCTGTAATCATATGATTTTCTACATGTTGAAAGTGACAAGACTGAAGTTTCAATTACATACTACTTGAAAAAAAATGCATAAATATATCTAGTAATTAAAAAAAATTAATTAACTCATATTGATTTTTTTTGTCAGAAAGAGACAACAAAACTGTTTTACAAACTTATGAATTTAACTAAAAAAATCACTGATTTAAAAGTAGTTGAACTAATGACTCGTTATATTTGCGTATTTCAATGGCTTGGAAATTAAGTTTGCACTTGGACAACACTGCTCTTAGAATACTTTGTTGAAGTATTTACTTTGTTTGAATATTCCCTCCTCAGTTTTATTTGATTTAATTCCCACTTTGTCCAACCGTGCTGATGTCATTGACTTCTATGCTTTCTGTTCGTCAGGTGTTTTCCCCAGTCTGAACGTAAACGAGTTGTTCTTTTCTTTACTTTTAAACCTAAGATATTTTTACTATCTCATATCACAAAAACTTGACTCTCTTGTAATAATGTTTTTAACCCTTTGATAATACTGTAGATAATACGTTATTAACGGATTATATATAATACTTACAAATCCTTCATATAGATTTTCTATCTTAGAAGAATATAGCAGAGTATAATTTTTTGTTTCTGCTCAGGAAGGAAATGGTCTTTTTACGTCTTTACGTCTTTCAGGGTTTTACTAATATTGACTCAGCAAAATACCTTTTATATCAAGAGGAGCAGAGGAATCTCTTAGAAGTTAACCGTTTGGACTCTTGTATTGCAGTAGCCTCTACACTGATCAAAGCGTGTCTATACATCTTATTGATGGATAGTAACTATTTTCCAAATGAACTATCAAGATCCACTCACGGAAAAAATCGTTGCTAAGAAATTGATGATCATGAAAAATTATAAAATAACATCTAAATAATACAGAATGGCTTCAGACCCCAGCAACATTTTATTCTTTTTATTGCTTCAGATTTCAAACAGCGAATTTCATTTTTGTAATATATTATAGTAAAATAGATTAAATTTGACTGATGGGAAAATAGGAAATTTCATCAGTTAAACCTGAGTACTTGTTATACATTAGAAAGGTATAAATGTTGATGTTAATATGTTGTTTCATTTGTCTTGCAACACTGACAAAGTTGATTTTAATTCAGGGAACGATTGTTTGTTTTCAACCAGATTACCATCTTACGGTAATCTAGTAGCGTTTACTCGAAATGCACGGAAGTTCAATAATACATAGGAGATGGTTGATGAACTGTCGAGTGGTAAACAAGTCCTGCAGAGTTGACAACTGTTGTCCTTCTAGATAATTCTAAATATGTTGTCTTTTTTCTGTGGAGTTCTCTGTAGTACGAATGTCTACACATTACAGTCCACATCTTTTGGAGTGCTAAAGCATGATAGACATAAGACAACTGGTATCTGCTCTGCTGCTGTCAAAGATTAATATAATTTAATTTTTTGTAAAAATGCATTCTTTAAATAAACTTATATGTTCATGTGCGATACATTAATAAAATAAACTTACTTTAGATACCATTTTCATTTATATATAAGAAAACGATAAAAGGTATAAATTTAATGTCGAAGTCTATTTAGATTTAAATGTGAAAGTTATGAAATAGGTGCATTTCAAGATATAAGCAATTTTAGGATTGAACTCCAACATGAATAAATTGAGGCAGAGCAAATTCAAATACATGATATGATTTTTGTTCTTTTCCAAGCGCTGTAGATGCAATTTGGGTTTACCGAAATTGACCAAAGTGAGTAGATCCCTCATTCTCTCTCTTTCTCTTTCCCTCTCTCTCTGCCCCTCTTTCTTTCCCTCTCTCCCTCTTTCTCTTTCCTAAGTCAATACAATACATATATTATTAAAATAATTAGGATGGAGGGAAAGTGAAAGCCACTTTAGATGGAGACAAAAAATATTATAGTTGTAAATTATATATATCTTTGTCACAATAATATTTTATAATTTATTTTTATAAAATTTCTCTTATCAAAATATTTTACTTTAACAAACTAGCTACCTCTGAATGATGTTTTTTTTTAAACATTTTACATTGCAGGATAAATTTTGTATCAACTTAAAGCATTATAACTAAATGCCTAGTTCTGCCTGAATGCAAAGATATTTAAATTTATTTTAAATATTTAATATTTTATTAGAAATTGAACAGCTCTATAAAATTCTCCGTATCCACTTTGACATTCAACTAAGCTTTTGGATATCTAGTAGGACGAACGACAGGTGCATGTGCCTAGAGAGTAACTTGGAGTTCTCGGTAAAGACTAAACAAGAAAACAAAACAACACGAAACCTTCACTAGTGACGTCTTACTAAACAGGAAGAGGTGTGGATAATGTCTTTTAAAAGGAATATTAGGGTTTCCAGCCCTGACAAAAAAAAACAGAAAGCTCTCAAAACATGATGAACATACCATGACACCACGTCAGTTATCGGTGTAACTGAGTGCTCCGAGTACTACAAAAATTGTCCTCCAATTTTCTATACACGCAGAAAAACACTAAATTCACTTTATACTGTTCCCATACAAAAAAATACACCTCTCACTGGTCGAACTCTTTTCAGTAAATTATAATAAAATAATGTTTACTAACCTTTGTGGTACTAACAATATGCAAAAAAAAAAATCAATTTCACCACGTTGCAACACATATCTCATAGTCTTTAACATTTATGATCTCCTTGCATAGTAATGAGCTAAAATTCCAAAGGAGTCACAATCCCTTCATGCAAGAATAATGATTAAATATAGATTTGTTAAAACAATTCAATGCAAGGAAAATGGTAACTCAACATAAATAAAAACGTTAAAGATACATAAACGAGCTTTTACATCATGCTTTTTACAGACATACTCGTATGAAACATTTTATTGTAAATTATAAAGTTTTTTTCATATTATTTTGTTTTTATTATATGCAGAGATTTCATAATCGTTCTAACCTCTATTTGAATATTATTTTATGTTTCTGATTCTCCTTTATTAATGTAAGATTTCTATAACTCTAGAAGTTATCAAATTTAAAATACCTAAGTTTGTAAAACGTTTAGAGAATTCCATTAATTGCCGGTTAGTTTAGATGAAATCTACAGTTGAAAAGAAATGTTGAAGTTGTGAACAGTTGAAGAGAAGTTGCTTACATGTGTGTATATTACTAACTAAGAAATCGAAAAAAAAAAGGAGTTATATTGTTATAAAACTAATTCTCAAAACCTGTAATAATTTAAACATTAATATTATTTAAATTAAAACTGATTTTATTTAATTACTATTAAAAGTCATAAGAGGTTTTGAATGACCCCTTACAGTAACAAACAAAATACAGGTTTATCAAAATTTGAAGTGCTTACTTTTTTTTACTAGAACAAGCATAGACTCTCTATTAAGAACTACTCATCTAAAAATATAGTTGGGAAAAATTGAAACTGGTGAGAGGAGATAAGAAATATTTTCTTAACATCTGAACTGACACAGTCAAGACTTGCCTAGGTAAATTGAATTTCTGACGACACCAAAGGTGCCTTATTTTTATGAAGATGATATTCTTGAGACTCAGCTATACCTATATTGTTCATTTAGTTTTCTGTTTCATCACTTTTTTTTTGGCATACGTCAAAATTGTACCACAAATGTAAAAATGTGATGTACCAGTAGACAAAAACAGATTTGAAACACATTAATCAAGTCTTAATTGAATCTCTATGCAACTTTATACTTCAAAATACTGTTTTAAAATCCCAAAACAGAATACTTTGTATGCAGTCGATCACAGTTACAAACCCAGATTGTTCACTTAGTGCAGTATTTTTCAACCTTTTCCGAGGCAAGGCATATTTATTTGATTGAAAATATCTCGCGGCACACTAATAGCTGAAAATCAGAAAAAAAAAAGCTTTAAGATATTTATTTATATAACAATAAGTGTTATATTATTAATAAAGGTATGTTTACCATTGAATAATGTTGTATTATATAATGCCTTGAATAGAAATCAAATAAACAAAAAAGTATTTCATAAACATTCATATTTATATTCTCTCAGAAACCTAGCCTTATTTGGATGAACGCTGAGCTGATATCCTCACAGGAAGACACACCTTCAGAGCATTGAGTGATTTAATCTTTTTAGTCTCTACTTGTGATGGGATGAGTACTCAGAATCGGAAATATCGTAGCTTTTCTAGGTATTAGAACCAGAATCGGAGAATTTTAATCGAATCTCCGATTCTGAAAACGATTCATTGAAATATATAGAGACAGTATGTAATTGATACTTGTTTAAAACTGATTTCAGTCTTTTATAGAGTGCCAACTTGGCTGTTATCTAGCTAAATTTTTTGTTTACATTAATTTTTAGTTGGTAAACTTTGAATTTTTTTAACGTTAACGCACAGATACACACACACACACACACACACACACACACACACACACACAAATCATACTTAAAGCAGAAGCTGAGAAGAATAGCAGATGAAAAGTGGCAAGAAGACTGGAATAACAGCAATAAAGGAAGAGAAACGCGGCAACATTTTCCAACCGTACGGACCAGGAAGAAGCTAGACAGCTTGAAAATGGACTACAGACTGACTCAAGTACTGACTGGACATGGTAGGACTGGACATTACCTGAAAAGGTTTCATATTATTCAAAATTCAAGATGTGCATGTGACGGACTTACTGACCAGACATGGTATCACTTAATATACCACTGTCCACTATTGGATCCATACCGACAAAACTTAATTCTATTTACCATGACTACAAAACAAAACTGGCCCATAGAACAACATAAACTACTATCACCTGACATCTTACCTCATTTTAAACACTTTCTGGGTAATATTTCAATGGATATCTTTTAGTTAATAGCCATAATTAATTGGAATTTTATTTTAATTACTGTAATCTTGTAGTTTGGGAAAAAAAACTATATATACGTCAGGACCATTAGTGTAAAATTACAGATTTAAGTAGCCGGTTTTGATAGTGACAATTGCTATACTGATGTAAAACTATAATAAATAAAGCACATCAATTTTCTAGTAAAGAGTACTTAAAAGTCAATGAAGTTATACTTGACAGACAAATAATTTATGATTTATAATGTTAATAACATTTAAACCACCTTAGAGTTTTGTTATTAGACTGTATAAATTGTCAGACCTTTTAATAAGATTATTTATTACTCAGAACATATAATATAACTAACTGAAATAACTAAATTAACTAAAAACTGAACTAAACGTTAAGTTAACTAAGTTAACTAAAGTAACTGAATTAACTAAATATGACCAGTGCTTGAATGGGGTGCCCAGAAAAGCTCTTGCACCGGCACAAAGAGCCCTGTGTAATAAAATATATGGTGTGATACCACTGGTTACGGTGTTTCCTTCTTCTGCTTATTTATTGTTTTTAGCACAGCTAACTATTTACCTGTTCCACCTATGAGTAACTGTATTAAAAAAAATAAAATTAATTAAAAAATATAATTTCTTATAAGTTATATTACCAGTTTGATCTTATTACGGGAGCTATAAATTTCACTTTAATCAAGTCTATTTGGACCAAAAATTTTAATAAATACTTGGCATATTAAAATATCAGGGTCAACGTCTTTAAGATCTCTTGTAGGATACAGTGCACAAGTTTTTTCAACTTTGATAAAGAGCATGTAATGTAATAATCTAGTTTACTTGTACCTGCAGTATTCAGTTTTAAAAGCATGAATACTACACATACATGAGAACTGAACATTGAAATGTGCAATTGATTTTATTGTAATGTCTAGTTTAACAACTATGTGTAACTGCTCCAACTGCCATATTTAATAAACTAGTTGCTATAGGATCTCAAAGTTAAGTATCTTTTAGAGGAGTTAAATAGTGGATGGGTGACACCACTTGTATGTAGTACTCACTGCAATTTGTGTGAATAATTAATGAGTCACTCTCCTTCTTCAACGTTCAGCACAAATGGCATAAGTCTTATAAATGTAGCGAAAGAATAAATGATATATATGTGAAACTACTGTATATCAACAAACACCATTTCTCCATAAAAAAGATCAGCTATTTAAATACCTACCATAAGCTACCTAATACCTGCTGCAGACTGAATTAAAGTAGGTTCAGAATTATGTTTCACAGCAACATTCTTGACTCTTAGCATAAAGAAAAGGAAAGCTCTAAATGGGTCTAGACCAGTAATTACGATGGGTTTATTCAGTTGACATTATCATAATCCTAGATGGGGGATTTAGTGAAGTTTTCTTAAAAGACATGAACACCTTTTTTTCCTTAGTTTTTTCATTTAAATTGAGTTTTACTTTGCATTTAAAAGATACTGCTGTGGTGTCTATTTTTATTTATTAATTTTTGTTTAGTTTTTTTCCATTTTTACTTGTTCTCCTTAGTATATTCATACAAACTGAGCTTTGAATTTGCATTAAAGCCTACATCCAGGTTATCTGTTTTTTTATTTATTTTGTTATTGTTACCAACAAAAGAACTAGAATTCATAATAAATGTGCATATTACCTCTTATTATGTTTACATTAATTCATTATTAAGTTGAATTATCTTCATCGTTTTTAATACGAACGACCAGTGAGATTTTCCGTGCATTAATGGGAAAATTGTTGGGGGTCAGGCAGTTCCAAGCCAGAGGCTTTCACCTGCTTGTCTGTTTGTTCTACTTTAATTGTTCAGGTCTATCGGGTAGGTCGGTATGTTAGTTTCTGTCCTGTCTATGGTGAGTATGTTTCGTGGTCGTATGGTCTTTGAGTCTAAAGTCATCAGTTATCGTGAATTTGGTGATCTGATTAGTCGGGGGGGGGATTGGTTTCAGGGAATTTGAGGTAAAAGTGTTCTTACTAGCAGGTTAGAGTGTAAGGGAAGTTTTCTGTCTTCATTGACAGTCAGACGCCTAATGTAAGTTTCTATTCATTCCATCCTTATACGCTGGATATCAATATTTCTCGCATAAAAAGGAGCATTTTTTTATTACAAGGATTTGGTTAGGTTATATTAGGTTAGGCTTCAGTGATAATTCAACAAGAAAACTGTTGTTCTGTTGTACATGTCCAAACATTGGCCTTTTGTACCACACAGTGAAGGTTCATCATTGAGAGAGTCTTAAATTTTGAGCCACAAATATTGTGGCTCTGATGATAAATAGCTGATCATCTACAGTGTATTTAGAGTAGATATCTTTAACGCGTACCTGACATGGTACATCACAGGGCCGATGGCTTAACCCCTCCAAGAGATGACGTGCTAGATTCCCTCACTTCCCTTGTGAAGAAGTAGAGGTCCAAAGTTGGTATGAGCTCCAGGTCTACCAGTCCAGAGGCGAGTAAGTTACCAGTGGGCTAGCATGCCCCGCATATTGGGTCTAACTTATTTACAGTTGATTGATTTTTCTTGCTTCTTTTTTTATATATATTTTTGTAAATGTAAGTAAAAAAATATTTGAAGTTAAAAATATTTGTGTTTATTTAGATATAAGAAATTCTTTAGAAATTTAGATAGTAACTTCATACTAAATAATATATAATTTAACAAAGTAATATCTGTAACTATGCAAAATTAAAAAAAGTTGTTTTTAATAAATATATATTCTTTTTTTTTGTAGGATTCGAAAATTGGGATCTACCAAAAGATGTGGAGGTATATGGAGAGCAAGATGCCAACAGTATTCGTCAGCTCCTATGACGAAGGAATTAAGAGGGTTTTAGATGGAAACTATGCCTTTCTGATGGAGTCAACGATGCTTGACTACGCAGTGCAACGAGACTGTAATCTTACTCAAATAGGAGGCTTGTTGGACTCAAAAGGTTACGGCATCGCTACTCCCAAAGGTACTACACTCATAAAACCTCAGTAACAATTATTATAGTACGAGTACAAAGAATCGTGTAAGAGCTTCCTTTAACTGTGATTGTAACTATAATGGTAGATTACCAAATCCACTGTCACTATAAATTGATATGTTTCTATGGTTATTTCTCCACTCTGTGTTCTGTAAAGTTTGTAACACATCTCTGTTTACGTTCGTTCCCGTTGCTTGCCTATATATCAATTCATTTGGACCAGACTGGTTTCATTTCCTAGCAAGCTTTTCTGGTTGACTTTTTAAAGTAGAAATACCTAAAAATTATTTATTGATATAATTTATATTTTAATTATTAAAAAAACATATACATTTTTTATGGTACCTTTCTAATCAATTACGTTACAAATAAACTAGACATATATCATTAATTAAGTATTAAAGCTATATAAGAATGATTTGTTTATAGCCTATACGTCGAAATCTATAAAAGTTATCTGTAAATAAATACCTAGACTATGTACTATACTGCATAAATATTATACCT
The DNA here is from genome assembly GCA_026182355.1 of Hermatobates lingyangjiaoensis. Lineage (NCBI taxonomy): Eukaryota > Metazoa > Arthropoda > Insecta > Hemiptera > Hermatobatidae > Hermatobates > Hermatobates lingyangjiaoensis. The sequence continues at coordinate 175,161 of JAPFBL010000180.1, read as the reverse complement.
AATTAATAAACTGACTTGGAGAAAATTTTAGAAAATTTGGTTGATTCAAAGTTGATTATTTTTCTCTTCTTTATTGATTATTTTCTTGGTTGATTTTTTGATTATGCTCTACAAATTTGATTTTAAATATTTTTCACTGAAAGTCAGCGAAGCCCCATGAAATAATAACAAATGGTTGCCTCTTTTCCTTCTCTATATTCCAGAAAAATTTTCTTAATTATTTGAGAATAATTATTCCTAATTATTTTATTTGACTCCTAAATGTGCTCACTACAGATTTTTAATTAGGTGTAACTTATTCTTTAAACATATTAAATTAAATAAGTCTATTATAATTTATAATTAAAAATCAAAGCCATCGTGAACACGCAAATATAATATTTATTTCTGAAATCCATATTCATGATGATAACATCTTATCATCATATCATAAGACATTAACTGACCGTTTGATGTCATAATCATATGATGTTGGTTACATCACATCTAATCATAAATTCATTGGTTGTTTGGTTGGTACTACAAAACTGGTATATACCATAAATGCTAGTCCAAAAATAAAGTGTTCCAAGAAGTTTTACATTTTAAAGAAGATACCAATTACAATAAAATACATTTGTGAAAAGAAATAAAACTGTCTTTAACAACTTCAAATTTTGACGTCAAACATTAAATTTTGGTGTAATATCTGCTCCAGTACTTTAAGGTATTTGCAGTAAGATTGAAAACAAACAACTTTGGATATAACAAATAATCCCTAATACAATGCAATTGTTACAATTCGTAATAAATATTATCAAGTGTTTTGTACAGTAAGAAGTCAATAAGAAAATTGGGATCTACCAAAATGAATGAAATTTGCCACGTGTGTTACCAGAAGAAATATATATTCAATGACGTTGATTTTTATAGCCATAGATATTTTACTGACTATAGAATCAGAATCCGCACCATTATTTCTGGCATACCCTTTTACTTATCAATGAATTTGAATTCGCGTTCATGGATTACTCTGTTAGATAGTACACTTGCCTGTTAAATGGTTATTGCATTAACTGTACCAGTGTAATGTTATTTGGGTTGTCCAGAATTTCGATGCCTGACTGACTTTATGTGGCTTTAAATATCGCACTTGTCACATTATTATAAAGAAATTTTTTTAAATAATTTATCTACACCTATATCTAATGCTACTACATAAAAATATAGGTATGCACTACATAAAAATATCTAATGCTACTACATAAAAATATAGGTATGCATATATAGAATACAAAATAACAATAAGTTATTCAATGCATTCTTCATGTGACTTACAGAAAATTTTTCTACAAGAAACATAAAATATACAGAGTTTACTTAATTTGCCAAAATTATTTTATCAAAATTTAACATTGCTAAATACATTATAAAATATATTTACAGTTGCCTTATACAACGGTAGACTATCATACCTCGTATATAATTGTGTTCGCTCCATTCTTGGTAAACCAAGAAGTAGACTTCCATTAAATACACATATTAATTTCCCATGTAAACATTTTATCTAACATACCTTGGAACAGAATGGGTATATTAAGTCTTACATAACGGCTTTATACTTCAAACATCATGAAAGAATGTTTTGCTTGTTCGTTTTATTTAACTAATTTAATACATTAATTTAATAAAGTTGTATTAATTAATTAATTAATACTAATTATTTATGACTGAAGGGCCTACCGAGCCCCGATAAAATTTAGTTTTGTTTCTATTCCACGGTCGATACTTTTATATATTTATATATATATATATATATATATATATATTAGTGTATATTGGCAGCAGATTTTCTTATAAACATATTTTATTAAAGTAGACGGCAGCTTCCGCATTTACGACTTTTTTGCTCGTTTTCTCTAGTTTTCTTACTAGTTTTTTCTGGTAGGGAGTGATTTCATGGAGGAGTTGTCCCAGAGACATCAAAGAAATAATCTTTTAGCTTAATCAATAATATTATATTTTTACACTTACAAGCTTTCGATTTCCTCAGAAATCATCTTCAGGTATATATCATTAATAAACAGATTAAATTCACACAATAAAATTTTTCCAAATGTTAAACAGACATTAAAAGGAATAAAAATTTAGATGTTAATAGAACTAGATGAACTTTGTGAAAAAACAAAACAAGTCCACTGTGACAAGTGTAAGGTTACAACTTGTCATTCACATTGCCTGGGGGTCCTGTCAATGTAGGCTTATTAAGTTTATAAGAACTATCGAAGTTCTTACAACTTGGTATTATGCCTATACAATTGGCCTGAATGTTCATAGAAGGTTGGACGTCCTTGATGTATAAGGCCTCGAGGATATGAAGGCGGCTGGTATTATTTTCTATTCTTAAACTTGTTGTTCCTTTTTCTAACATTTCCCTCGTTAATGTTGTGTTATGTGCTTGTCTCGTATGGTTTTTCGGAGTACCTGCTGTAAGGTGGAAGGTAAGACGTCTTGATAGTCTGGTTGTGGTCATCCCGATGTACTTTGTAGGACAGGCTTCACAGTTCCCGGTATTACATGTATATTGGTACACCAAGTGACTTTTTTGCAGCACTGAGACATCTCTTTGGGGGCAGTTTTTAAGGAGAAGGTTTTGAGTCTTTCTGCTTTGGTAGTAAATCCTAAGTCAGAGTTTATCAGTTTCATTTGTCGGGAAAAATTTGTTTAACATTTGGAAAAATTTTATTGTGTGAATTTAATCTGTTTAATAATGATATATACCTGAAGATGATTTCTGAGAAAATCGAAAGCTTGTAAGTGTAAAAATATAATATTATTGATTAAGCTAAAAGATTATTTCTTTGATGTCTCTGGGACAACTCCTCCATGAAATCACTCCCTACCAGAAAAAACTAGTAAGAAAACTAGAGAAAACGAGCAAAAAAGTCGTAAATGCGGAAGCTGCCGTCTACTTTAATAATATATATATACAATATGCAATGTACTAATAAAATAATTATACATTATATGAATTCAGATCTCATTCAAATGGTTTTTTCCAAAGTTTTTGAAGCACTATGATGTAAATCAAGGTGAGAATATAAGTGATAAACTATTTATTATTCAATAATCAAATCACTGTCTACATAAAGTTAGCAATTTCCATTTCTTTTCCCAAATCAACAATTAATTATAAAATTACAAACAAACGTTAATTCAATTATAACAAAAAAAAAATCAGCAGAAGGCACTGAATTAAACGAAGTTAATTTCCTGGAATTAACTAACTGCTTTTAGTAAATTGAATGGCCTTTTTATTAGTACCGATAGCTGTCTTGAGCTGAGAGTCTGAGGCAACCATTCAAAAGCCAAGCTTTTGGCATCGACCAGTTGATCTCAGCAGCTTTTACAATTAAAACCAAAAACAATTACGCAAGACCACGATAAGATCTTAAACACAATAAAGATAATTATGCTTCTTACAATATATATATATATATATATACCAAACGTAATATTTATACAATGGAAATTACAAAGAACTAGTAATTTAAATTAAAAGTCGTCTGACTCAACACAAACTTTTGTGCGTACGTGTGTTTTTATTAATAACTAGATGCTAATTTCATCTGTAATTAGTTCTTTGAAGTTTTTTTTTTAAATTTATGAGCAATAATTAAAACAAAAATTAAAAATTTTTGTTGATGTATTCATCTTTTGTAAGCTCAATCAGCTACTATTAAAATAAAACGACAAAATGAAGAAAATTTATGTCTTCAAAAAGCTTATAGTAGTTTGATAGTATATTTGGTCGTTTCAGCCACAATTTAGCCATTAAAAATTAACTCAATGATATTTATTAAATTTTAAATTTGTTTAAAAAGAACGCTAACTTTTTTTTAGTTGTATGTAAAAAGTGTAAAACTTATAAAGTTACTAAAATCAGTACAAATCGACTTACAGAATTCAGCGTGATACTCTAATTGAATTCACTCTTCTTTAAGGAGATATCATACCATTCTTTACAGTACTGTACGTATTTGGTTAAATATTTACAGAATATATAAATATACGTACGATATATTCAGGTATACATTAGAAAGGTATATTTTTTTTAACCAATAGATTCAAAGGATGATATTTGCCTTCTTAACAAGCTTGTTATCATTTGTTTTGGCTCGTTACTACAGATTATAGCGATTGTAGAAAACTTATTTTAGTAAATTAGACGAATTACACGTTTTAAGATATTTTGTATTCATTTTTTATTACAATGGCTTGGAAAGAAATCAAGTCGATATACAAGTTAAACCCTTTAACAATTCTGAATAGTTTGGATCAAACACATGATGCATGCTTTAGCAAAGAACTTTATATTCTTTGTATACTATTAAACATATTTACTAATCTTAACCCCCACTTCTAGTAATTCTATCAGTTCTAAATTTCGTTTTAAATGATTTAATATAAATATTGTAAATAAAAACTTCAAGATTTTTTTATATTGGAAGAAAAAGATACTACATTAACAAGAGCATAAATAAATGCTATCTTTATAAATAAAATAATGATTTTGTCTGTACATTGCTTAGAACTGACTCATTTCAAGTTTTCTTTACGTTTCATACATTGGAGAAACCGAATCCACCCTTAGAAAAATTTCTGTCGGTTTGTCGGTTTGTCGGTTTGTCGGTTTGTCCGCAAAACTTTGTCACAGGTAAACTCAGCTACCATAAGACATATAAAACTGAAACTTTTACAGTAGATTTGTGTAGGTCTAACTTAAAATATAGGCTATGAATTGATTGGAAATTCAACGTAGAAGTGAAGTTATGGACGTTTAACGCAAAAATGTTTGTCACAAGTAAACTCAGCCACCATAAGACATAGCGAGCTGAAACATTGACACTGGATTTGTGTGTGCCTAACTTAAAATATGGGCTCTAAATAGATTATTAATTCAGTACAGAAGCGAAGTTATGGGGCTTTTAGCTGTATTTTCCTAACTTCACAGACAAGTTTGTTTTGAAAATACACAGGTGTGGCAAGTAGGTATTGTTAGTTGATTTTAATTGCAATTGAGCATATGAATATATTGCGTATTTGACTTCACAGAGTTAAGGATGTACTATCTATTGAGAATAAATGTTTTCTAAACGAGCAATTCTCAACTCTTAATATGAACAGGGAGGAAAAATCAACAAACAAGTTCTTACGCTATATGAAGCCGAGGAAAGAACTTACAAGTCAGTAAAGAGATTGGATTAGTGACGAAGAAGCAGTTCATTATCTAATTGAATTTCTTGACTCTGAATTTATTTCTCCTGGACTGCCTGCTCATGACTAAAAACTTAAAGTAGAGCACCACTCATGCTACAATTTAGTAGCAGTAACAAATTTCATGTTACGAAACATGAGTGCCCCAAAACTGTGCAACGGGACACGACTCTGAGTTCGTGCTCTACACAGATATGCCATAGAGGCGGACATAATGACTGGATGTGGTATTGGGGAGTCTGTGTGTATACTTCACATACCATTGATTCCGAGCCACTGTCTGTTTACGTTGAAATGATTGCAAAGTCGGGTCAGAGTCTATTTCGCAATGACGTTAACTAAGTCGCAAAGGGAGACTTCATCTAACGCAGGAATACAAGGTAGCAAAACCAAGTTTTTCTCACATGGTCAAATGTAGTTTACATGCTCAACGGTCAGAGGTTTCAACTCTTTCTTCTACCATGAACCTGAAGGACAGACTGCTAATGTAGTGTATAAGCTGGAGGCATTTGTTTAACACTGTAGTAATAATGGTATTTTCTACTATTCTATAATTTCTAATGACATTTTGAAATACCAAAAATGACGGAACTTCTGATTCCTCCGTGGTATAGCCGAAAGGCAATAGGCACACGGCAATAAACCAAAACAGGAACTTCTGATTCCGTCAAAGACGGGTACGTTTGCTATGTATTATATATATTTGTCAACTTTTTTTTAATTTAATATTTGCTTAATAAATACACTGGTAATAATGTAAGGTATGCGACCAGAGTAGCCCAGTGGCTTGCGTGATCGCCGATGACAGTAGTGCAAATTTATTATAAATAAATGTAACAAACAAATATTTTTTTGAATTTAAAATGTGGATAATATAAAAGATGGTAATAAAGTAATGGGATCTAGCCAGGGTTGCCAGTAGCTTGCTTGCTCGCCGATGACAGTAGTGCAAATGTATTATAAATAAACACAACAAAAATATTTTTTTTTAATTTAATATTGGCGTAATATAAACACTGGTAATAAAGTAAGGTATGGAACCAGAGTAGCCCAGTGGCTTGCGTGCTAGCTTTTGACTGGGAGCACGTTAATTAGAACTAACTCATTTCAAGTTTTCTTTACGTTTCATACTTCAGAGTAGCCATATGTACCCTTAGAATAATTTCTGTCTGTCGGTTTGTCCACAAAATATTGCTACCATAAGACATATAAAGCTGAAACATTGATTGTAGATTTGTGTATGTCTAACTTAAAATCTAATCTTTGTATACAGAGGCTTTTTTTTAGCACTGTACTAATAATGGTATTTTCTACTATTCTATAACTTCTAATTGTAGTATTAGTATAATACTATAATTGATATTTTGGAATACCAAGTATAATAGAATTTTTGATTCCGTCAAAGACGGGTACGTTTGCTAGTGTTTAATAATTTTGAGATTGTGGTAGAAACAATTATTACAGCTTTGTATCTTTATAAATAAAATAATGATTTTGTCTGTACATTGCTTAGAACTGACTCATTTCAAGTTTTCTTTACGTTTCATACATTGGAGAAACCGAATCCACCCTTAGAAAAATTTCTGTCGGTTTGTCGGTTTGTCGGTTTGTCCGCAAAACTTTGTCACAGGTAAACTCAGCTACCATAAGACATATAAAACTGAAACTTTTACAGTAGATTTGTGTAGGTCCAACTTAAAATATAGGCTATGAATTGATTGGAAATTCAACGTAAAAGTGAAGTTATGGACGTTTAACGCAAAAATGTTTGTCACAAGTAAACTCAGCCACCATAAGACATAGCGAGCTGAAACATTGACACTGGATTTGTGTGTGCCTAACTTAAAATATGGGCTCTAAATAGATTATTAATTCAGTACAGAAGCGAAGTTATGGGGCTTTTAGCTGTATTTTCCTAACTTCACAGACAAGTTTGTTTTGAAAATACACAGGTGTGGCAAGTAGGTATTGTTAGTTGATTTTAATTTCAATTGAGCACATGAATATATTGCGTATTTGACATCATTGAAATGGTGTTTCACAGAGTTAAGGATGTACTATCTATTGAGAATAAATGTTTTGTAAACGAGCAATTCTCAGCCCTTAATATGAACAGGCATGAGAAATCAACAAACAAGTTCTTACGCTATATGAAGCCGAGGAAAGAACTTACAAGTCAATAAAGAGATTGGATTAGTGATGAAGAAGCAGTTCATTATCTAATTGAATTTCTTGACTCTGAATTTATTTCTCCTGGACTGCCTGCTCATGAGTAAAAACTTAAAGTAGGAGCACCAATGATGCTGCAATTTATAGCAGTAACAAATTTCATGTTACGAAACATGAGTGACCCAAAAACTGTGCAACGGGACACGACTCTGAGTTCGTGCTCTACACAGATATGCCATAGAGGCGGACATAATCACTGGATGTGGTATTGGGGAGTCTTCCGAACCACTGTCTGTTTCCATTCAAATGATTGCAAGGTCCCCTCAGAGTCTATTTCGCAATGACGTTAACTAAGTCGCAAAGGGAGACTTTATCTAACGCAGGAATTCAAGTTAGCGAAACCAAGTTTTTCTCACATGGTCAACTGTAGTTTACTTGCTCAATAGTCAGATGTTTCAACTGATTGTTCTTCCATGAACCTGAAGGACAGACAGCTAATGTAGTGTATACAGAGGCATTTGTTTAACACTGTACTAATAATGGTGTTTTCTACTATTCTATAATTTCTAATTATAGTATTAGTATAATACTATAATTTATATGTTGGAATACCAAGTAGAATAGAATTTTTGATTCCGTCAAAGACGGGTACATTTGCTAGTTATTTATAAAGCATAAAATCTGTAAAGCAATTATACTGATTGTAATAAACTTGATAGTGAATTTAATTTTAGTAAGAACAAGTGCTGACTCCTGAAAGTTTTACACGGTTTCTCTAGAATTTTAAATATAAAATACATTAGTAATTTATATTTAGGAACTTATGTTTCATTGTTAGTCTGTTTTAAATGTACAATCTGTTTTAAAACTTACTGGAAAATAATAAAGAGATAAAGTTTTATGAAATAACGAATAATAATGATTATATATAAAAATATTAATGGTATAATGGTATGCCTCTATATTAAGACATAGTTTAAAATAGAGTTTATTTTAAGAACAATTTTAGAAAAACGAGTAGACAACGAGCAGACACACAAATGGTTTAAATTAGATCTTATAATGTTAACAATCATTGTAAAAAATATTAATAACATAACTTTATTATATTCAGATCAATTTTATGGTAAAAATACCTCCTTTAAAGTTTCATAATGAATGATATATAACTATCACAGCATAAAAACTGATTCTTCCTTTAGAAGTTAAATTCAATATGGTTTTATGTAAGATGGTGTTAAGCTGGACATTTCCCAAGAAGTTTTCTTTCATTGTGCATTATTTTTTTTTTAGATATGTTATCCGATTTATGCAAGGTTTATGATTCACAGCTTTGGTCCCTACTAGCTCATAAAGAGTTATACCCATCTTTCTTGCAGATAGACTTTTGCTCTAGACCTTGAATAGGGATGTGAAAGTCGTAGAATTGCTATAGTGGGAGGAAAAATCAGAAAATAGTTGGCCAAGGTCCAGTGCCGTAAGTCAAAAGGACAATCGACATTCAGCATATAAGTACAGAAATTCATTGGTACTGCTAGCATAATCAAAACAACAAAATAAGGTCCAAGTGTATTCAGAAAAATTAATTAAATAATATTAATAAAAATTGAAATATACATTGTTTGATAAATTTAAAACAGTTTAACTTAAAATGAAGACATCTTTCTTTTTTCTTACAAAATCTCATAACAAAAATCTCTTACAATTTTTTCGTAAAATTGACTCAACTTTACAATAAATAAGTTTATTCATAATTTAATAATGACTTTTTAGTAATTTAACCATTATGATGCAAATCTAGCGAATATTTAAAAAGGAAATGATAGCACTCAATTTAGATCCTCGTTTATTTATTAAACAATTTTGAAATCTTACTTACTATGTGACCAATAAAGTATATATGGTTCAAGTATATTAAAAACTAATATTCATGAATTTTGACAGAATTGCTTCTTTTTTCTTTTTTTGAAAAGTAATTTGAAGGTAATCATTACCTTCACAATTATTATGTATAATATTAATACCAAACTTAAAAATACCTTCCAAAAGTGTTAAATAATTTCATTTTTGTATTTTTTTATAATTTTACACAACCCATCGAATGTTTTAATTGATATACGTTAAAAAATAACACAGGCATATTGATGATAAAAATCAATAGTTATATAGTAATTAGATTTACACAAATTTTAATTTTTAATTGTTATGTTTAAAAAATTGTTACTAAACGTAATGAAAGTCTAATCAATACAAATTAGATGTAATACTTGTAGGATTGTTACTGCTGCCCGTTAATGTTTAGTTCAGCTGAAATTATTCCACTTACTCGTATACTTGAATTAGTAAATATGTAATTGAGACCAACTGGTGCTGCTTACAGTATTCATCCAACTAGACTAATCAAGAGTGCGATCTACTAGGGAAGTGGTTCTCGACTAATGGTCCATGGTAATTTCTGGGTGTTCCACAAGACTTCCTCGATAATTAGTAATAACATAAAAAGAAGTACATATATTCTATTGAAGTATATCTTTCCTCGATGGACAGCTGCACTCTTCGTGTGTTTTTTAGTTTATGACACATTTACCATTATTTGAGTGTATCATTTTATGATTTGAGTTTTATCATTATTTTTGCCAAACTTAACTTATACCAGATCTATTTTGTTCTATTCTATCCACCAACATATCTTAAGAAATAAGAATGGCTTGAAAGATTGTTAAGTGCAAGTATTCATAGGACTACATTAAATTTGGCTTCACTTTTCCACGTAACAATGTGATGTTACCACATTGTATCAGTCTTAAGCAATGAGTCAATGAAAGCAAGCTTAAACTCCATATCAAAAAGGTTCATGCCAATTTATTGCGTAGGAATAAAAATTATTTCGACCAGATATTGTCATGTCTCAAGTGACAGCGCCTTGGCGTATTGTGAAAGGACCACCAATACACTATGTGCTTCCTTCATTGTTGCACACAAAGTCACACCGGTCAAGAATCCTTATACGATTTTTAAGCTGCTTGCATTATATTGTGCCAAAGAAATGATTCAGCTTGTTTTTGGTGAGGATGCAGCACGGAAGCTAAATGATATAGCTGAATCTAATGGTGCTGTATCGAAATGTATAAATGAAATTTCACATAACATTGGTAAACAAGTTGTTGATAAAGTACAAAATGTCCACAGTTTCCAATTGAGTTGGATGAATCAACTAATGTCTCTCACCTCTCAGGTAATTGTGTTTGCGCAACAATACTTTGATGAAGAAGTAAAAGAAGAATTTATCATTTGTAATACTCTTGACACCACCACGCTAACTCAGAATGTCATGGAAATTAACAAGTTCCTTTTGAAGCAAACAGTCTGGATTTGGGACATTTAGTGGGTGTTATTTATGGTGCACTTGCGATACTTGGCTCAATATCAGGTTTTCAAGCATTGGTGAAGCAGCGTGTTCCATTTGCAACTGCCCTTTATTGCTCCATTCACAAAGAAGCACCTGATTGCCTGAACATCATCTTCAAAGGCCCATCACAGTTCTTTGTCAGGTACTCATTAAGACGTTGATAACTGGATGGATCAGGGTTGGAAAAAATATTTTAAAGTCAAAAGTATAACTTTGTTCCTCAAACAACTATTCAAATTTAAGGTATCCAAAATAAAGTAAACACTTATTTGCCTCATACATAAATAAGATTAATGCCAAACATCAAATAAGCATATTTTATTCTAAATTAGTATGGATTGTATAATTTTAGTCGTTAAAGTATAAAATAAATAAACTATATAAAATTCTTTTACCAATGCTTAAAATTTTACATACTTTTATGACGAGCTTTTTGGACTTTTGGAAGATTATAATTACTCTTACTGTTTCAAGTAAAATTAACACAGAGGGAGTATTTGCAGAAAGCTTGGCACACATCAGGATAACGTTGTGTTCCAACTGTACTGAAGTTAGACAAGCCAATAAAGTTATGAAATGATTTGGTGAGTTTATTACTGTTGTTTCAACAAAGGAGTGATTTATTAAGGAGCAGTTCCCAAGACCTTTTCCATCCCATATTGCTGCAGCAACTCGGAATTAGACCTCTCACCCTTCTACAGAAGCTTACTTAACCACCCTTTTTCTCGTAATAAAGACTGTTCCCTCTTGCGCCCTTCCTTCTTCTTAAGACACCCTAATTACCCTCCCTACTTCACGCTTTACCGCCATAGTAGTGCTTCTTTCTTAAATACATGCTCAATAAGTTTGTTTCTTCTGATATACTTGACACATAAAAAAACTATTTCATGGGAATTACTATTACCATTGAGTTAATGTTGTCACTCTCTATAAATACAAAGTAGGGATGTCCTTACTAATCAGATCAAACTCATAAAACCATCAAAATAAATAATAGTTTTTATAATATTAATAATACTTTATGATATTTTGACATTGTAGCAATAATGAACTATATTTCTTCTGTCATTGTAGCAATAACTTTATGGATTAAATAATAACATTCTTCAAGAATTATTGATTATACACACTGTAATAAAACTTGTATAACATAATAGTTAGCTTTATTAAATATTCTAACGTTTATTTAAGGCAGAAATATGAAAATCTTTTCAATGATTTACAATGATACATTAAAATATTGTCTAAAAATGAGTTTGTTTCTTGATTCTTAACAAAACTCTTCAATCGAATAATGTTTTTTTGACTTTTTCAAGTTCTTTATAAATACCAAAATGTGGAAAATATAAATTTAAATTCAATAAATATAAATGAAATTCCTAAATAGCTTATCTTATTATATTACTTTTGAAATGTTCACAAATTATTCTTATAAATATGTGCAATTTTCACAGCCACCAGAGGTACATGTATATTCGTACACTACATTAGTTTCTTTGAGAAGAGTTCTCTTTGTTTGATAATTGTTTTTCAAAAATAGGCTGCTGATTGAGGGGATTTTATATTTTATAGGAAATAATAAGAGAAACTCTTTTGTCTTTATTTATACACATTGTATTATTTTTGATGAAATTATTCAGTACCCTTTCATATATTTTGTACTGTTATTTATTTCTATTGTAAATTTTGTGAATCGTTCTCTGTGTTTCTTCATCCAAATAAAAGAATCCAAGAGATCATCATAGACTTAAAATTATTCCGAAATCATTTTTAACATTTCATATACTCTTATGCTTTGCAAGATCTAAAATGTATCTAAAATGAACATTTAATCGCTAAATTTTGATAAACTTCTTTGAAAAGGTTAGAAACAATGTAATAAAATTCAAATCCTACAGCAATCATTGCTATAGGTACTACATTTCTCATTTTATTATTTTGATAAATTGTAACATCCTTTTGATTCAGTAAATAATCCAATTTTTTTGAGCACTATGATATAATAACAAATATACTTAAAAAAAACATTATTTATCTTAACGATAATAGTAACAACGTAACTATGAATCTATAATAAGATCACAAGATAGTTTGACCAAATCTGAATTGATAAACACACCATATATTCTTTGGTTTATAACTTCCAATGTTTACCCATACATACATAGATACATACTAAATGAGAGAGAGAGGGAGAGAGAGAGGGAGAGAGAGAGGGAGAGAGAGAGAGAGAGAGAGAGAGAGAGAGTCTCTTTTTTTATTGATAGTAGAAGAGATCTTTTTTTCCAGTGGAGGGGGAGGCTTTTTTCAGGCAAGATTATTTCCTCCATGGAACTTTCTTTCTTAGGATATTTTCTTTGTACATTTTTAAAGAGTCTAGACTACAGATGTTAATGATTTGTAGACTACATTAATATCAATTTTATTATTACGGATAACATGATTTCACAATAAACATGTCAAATAGCAATGAATGTTCAAAACCACAATAAGAAATGAGATAAAAGACTAAGAAGTTGAGATTTGACTCTGATGATGACCGCTTGTTATGGTTGAAAGATCTTAGTCCTTTTTCTCATTTCTTATTGTGATTTCGACGTTGATTATTATTATAGAATTATTGATTATTATAAAAAATAACTCCACTACTAAATTTTTGGCGAACTACATTATTTCTACCTTTGAAAAAAGTGGCAATAAATAGCCACCACTCGTCCACATAGTTCAGTTCAATAAATCATAAAATTCTGAAAATTTCATTCTTTAGCTAATAGCCAACACATATATATATTTTTTTTTTATATATTTTGTATTTTATTTCAGCATGTTCCACTGTGTATTACATGCATCATCGCCAAATTGTACGCAATACTTATTTCATTAACGCTACAAAATACTTATTTTAACTTATTTTACATACATTCATAATTCAACAATTAATTATCTTTTTCTTAAATATCTATGCTGTACACAAATTTTACAAATTCCTTATAATAACCTTTTTTAATTAATGAGGAAGGCCACTCCTCTCCATAAACCAAGACCTTACGTATGAAAGCCAGTCTTTGTGGTTCTCTCAAACAGCACTCATCACCAAGTGTGTAGGAGATTGGGGTGTCTCCACGTTACATGGGCATGATGGACTAGGATCTAGTTTCAACCTGCTAAGGTATTCTTTAAATGGCCCATGTCCTGGCATGTACTGGGATAGTTTATAGTTTATTTGGAAATGTTTCATGGATAATCTAACACATATAATTAACACATATATTAAAGTTTCAAATTTTAATTCAATGACAAGTTAACTTTTAGAAAAAAAATATATAGGAGTATCATATATTTGACGTATTTTTGGTTCGGGAAGATATTAGTCTAGATTGAGGGTGAAAGTTGAGAAATAAAAGCAATTTATCTTGGTCAAGGAGAGACACCAGCCTTCTTCTGGGCTTAGTCGTTCGGAAAGTTGAAATGACCTCTGCTGTTGAGCTCTGGACTAACGATACAAGCTCTCGAACCGGCTGCCCCTCTCTCACACCAATTAGTTGAAATCTATCATTCAAAGCTCCATTACATAAACTTATATAATCAACAAATTAAAAATATATTGAATACTGATGAAACAAAATCAGTACGTTTCGTTAGATCTCATTATCATGTTAATAATATTGAGGAAAGTTTATAAAATAATAATTTATTTTATTTTTATAAAATAAACAAAAAAATTTATTATAAATAAAAAAATAAATTTCTATTTTATCAACTTTCCTCAATATTATTAACATGATAGTGAGATCTAACGAAACGTACTGATTCTTCTTTCATCAGTATTCAGTATATTTTTTTATCAATATATTTGATCAATTTTTATTTCAATATATTTGTTTCTTTAGATCTGATTATCTTGTTAATAATATTGAGGAAAGTTTATAAAATAAAGTTTTTTTTTATTTTTATAAAATAAACAAAAAAATGTATTAAAAAAAAACTATTAACAACCCGTTTCAAACACTTGATCTTCTTCAGGTTACATCTAAAAAAATATATGCTATATGAGGTTTCGGAACATTGGAGAGAATCAATTAAAATTGAACGCAATATCTGACACTATTGAGTAGTAACACGGGAATAGTATTAAAATGGTTTAATTGGTGTTCAAAACACATTGTTAGTAGTTTTTTTTTAATAATTTTTTTTGTGTGGAAACCTAATACTTTCCCCAATTTGAGTAAACACCACTCTATAACAGATTGAACAATTAATGAATCATATAAATAAATTGATAAATTGAAATTATTTCATTTTCTATACTGATAATAGTTTTAGGTTAAATGTAATGTAATTGAAATTCTTCATTGAATCTTGTATAAATAGTAAAAATGTAGATTTTAACTTGATATCTTTGAGAAAACTACAGGTGGGAATCACTAATTATAAATTGACATCAACTGTGGATACAACATCTCCTTGTGGACGTGGAAGGCAGAACAAGCAAACGAAATAAAATACGTTAAGAATTTAATTTGGTTAAGAATTTAACTAAAATAAATTCTGAGGTAAAATGGATAAACAAACAAAAGTTTCCATACAAATGAAGTTTTATTCAACAACAACAACTCGTTTCGAACACTTTATGTTCGAAAACACAAAGTGTTCGAAACGCGTTGCTGTTGAATAAAACTTCATTTCTGTTGACACTTTTGTTTGTTTATCCATTTTACCTCAGAATGAGTAAGTACCACAAAATTACGGATTGCACAACTAATGATCTAAAATAAATTATATATAAAATTAAACTGTCAGTATCAATGTTCTAAAATGCACTAATAATCTGTATATCCCTAAAATAATTCATCATTACCTCATGACGAATTACTTACATGATTCATGTGGGTAATTCATGGTCCTTATACTAGTAACTCCATATTCTTGTATTATGTAGCTCAATATACTTGTGAAGGTTTATAATGTAAAATTTACTATTGAATGTATTACCTTTGATGCTTACGTACTGACTGATACATCTGATTGGCATTCGTATTACATGAGATTTTCGCTGACCCAGTGGCATTTACAGTGATGCGAATCAATACTACACATATAATTTCTTTGTTTATTCCACTTATATGAGTTATACTATTGGTTAGTTACTGTTATTTCTAACAGCATCACAAATAATCACCTTTGGTATTATTCTAGGGGAGGAAAGTTTGACTCATTTATTATTTCACACCCACTTTAAGTGTAAGTGTAAGGTACGGTGGGTAAGTTATGGGTGAGCAACTTACCAGGTTCATTTTACATCAGGAGTCTTAAATGTTACTTCACTTAGTCTTATTGGTTAGTGCTGCAACGTCAAATAATTACTCCTATTGAATGCACAGTGTTACTCCAATCTTTAATTCTTATATTTCTGTAATTATATTTGCATAGGTATGTTGCTGACTACAGGAAATATTATCCTCAGGAACAATTATAAATGGTGTTATATCAAGATATACTTAAATCAATTTTTAGTTCAAAGCAACTAACTGGACTAACAGTCCATAACAGTAAAAATAACATTTTACTCTTATCAGAGTAAAACCTATTATTTTATTGACAAGTTATCTTTTTCAAAAGTATAATGATAAAATAGCTGCATCTGAGTTTTTAAATCTAATAAACAAGAAATTGTTTAATCTGACCGTCTTATATTAAATGATTACCTATGGCTAATAACTTAAAATATTACAATGAAAATATAAGCTCCAGATATAATATATTGTAAGGCCTCAGGAATACGAGTATATGTAATAAAGATAAACCCATCTTGCTAGGTGAAAAAAGCTGACTTCGTAAAAAATGAATTCTAACTGAATTTTTTAGTTGCAAAAATTATGTCAAAAATCTGAAAGCTGCCTGAAGATTATATCGTGAAGAAGAATTATATCGTGTTATTGTGAAGAAGAATTATATCGTATTATCATGAAGAAGAATTATATCGTGTTATCGTGAAGAAGAAACATTATTTCTTCATTATTCCATATATTGGTGTATTCAAAAGTGTATTTAGAGCAATCAATTAGTCCCTTATTAAAAAAAAAAAACTTCCGCAAAATTGCCACCAAATATTCAGACAGGATATTTGAAATTCTTACTTACTAACATTGAATTAATAGTGAAGTAATTGTCTGAGAGTGTGAGTAAGGTAAAAGCAACAGGTACCAAATGTAGACACACAATAAAAATATTATATTTAAATTTATAAAACAATTGGTATATTGATATGTAATTATTTCTTTGGCATTGTGTCTAATTACTTAAATATGAACTTTTGAAAAAATTTCTTTACTTATCTTATATTTCATTAAATAGGATAATAAGTACTATTATCCTTTGTATTGGAGTTAAGTGGCATTACTACATCCTTTTTTCCTCACTTCACTAGCCCAACAGACTTAGAGAACCAGTTGCCTCCATAAGACCCATGGACCTGGGTACTCAATATTCTCCGAACATTATGGAACAACAGAATCATTCTACATTGTTTTTACTGCATCATTCTTTTCTCTCAATAATCTAACAGTAAACTCATAAAGAACTGCGCAAGTTATTTTCTTTACCAGAAATAAACCAGAGAAAAATACTTTTTCTTGATTTTATTTCATATTTTGAAGTGTTCAGCACCTATTATTCATATATAATTTTGTTGTAAATAATAAATAAGTGGCATGAAAAACGAATATATTATTTCAGACTAACCTATTCCAACAAGATTATTATGAAAATGATAGAATCCAGCTCGACGAACGCAAAAGCATAAAGCTCAAAAGGGTCACCACCAAATTGCAAATACCACATGTACTCATACTTTCGCATTCATCTAATTTTTTTATAATTAAAAAAAAGGCGTTTTCTAAGAACTTCTTATGATAAAATTGTATCAAATTTTCTAATTCAATTCTATAAAAAGTGTTATATTAACCCACGTCTGTAACTTATTTTATGTTGCTTAAAACAAAAATGAAACAATCCGTTACCACAGCATATCAAATGATTACAAGAAAAAACACATAGAAACAACACAAAACTTCCTTCAATATTACGATTTCGTCATCAACAAGGGAACACATCATCTTCTTCTTCTCCTTCTCCTGATGTTGACGAGGTTAAATTATTGAAGTGAGTTTTGTACTGTTTCTAAGTGTTCTTTTCATATAATCATTAGATCAATATTATTTAAAATAACATATGATGTGGAAAAGATTCTCAAGAAATTACCTGACTCTCTTTGGTAATATTTTTCTCTTTCTACATTGGTGATACAAAATCGAGTATTTCTGAATGAGCCATAAATAAATTTACTATTATGTATATACTAATAAATTTACTGTAATTACTGTAATTCTACTATATTGTATTACTATAGTACTCTAATTCTACTCTATTGTAATTCTGTAATTACAGTAACTCTAATTTACTGTATTTACTGTAATAAATAATAAATTTACTATTATTATGTATATACTAATAAGATGGGGTTATGCATGGCATTGATACGACACGGGAAATCTTACGAAAGCTCGATTACAGCTAAGAATCAGAGAAGCTGATAAAGCTTCCTTTGTATATTTTAAACAAATCCGTACATTTTTCCAAATAAATGAGAATTATTCAAATATCATTAAAATCATGAAGTAGTTAGTCATGAATTAGTACAGGTACAGGTAACATGTTACATCTTACTGATATCATTATAATAATTTTTAAATTCTTTTTATTTTAACCAATTTTAGTCTATCTATTCATTTCTTTAATATAAATTTGTAAATGAAGTAGTAGATAGAATAATTAAGAAGTAAAATAAAATTTTAAAAAATAAGAAAAAAGTACTGTAAATATTAAAAGATTGTTAGTAAAAAGTAACGTCTGAAGTCTGTAAATTTCACGAACTCTTTAAAATCTAATTAAGCTTAACTAAAGCAAAAAATTGGGTTCTCCTAATTAATGAGAACAATTTCCACTTTTTGGAAAAAAGTTGATGGTTGTTAGTATGTCATGAAAACTACACCCCTTCTGTAAAGTTTACAAAACAACAATCATTTCGATGTCAACATTGTGTACAGTGGTAAAAGTTTTAATAACTTAATGAAACTTCATCTACACTTAGGGATTACTCTGGACAGACGACTTAATTTCAAAAATCATATTAATGTGTTCTTGGTAAGCCACATGCTATACGGAGTAGGATCTATCATCTGATAAATGATAAATCCAGGCTTCCACTTAAAACAAAAGTACTGATGTACAAAGTCCTAATTAGACCTATATTGACCTATGCATATATCCTGGATAGAATACGCATAACTATCCTGGATAGAATACCATGACAAAGACACTATGAAAAAACTTGCAGCAATGCAGAACAAGACTCTGAGATTCATAACGGGTGCTTCTAGGTTTCTCACCAACAAGCATATCAGAAAGGAATTATCAACTAAAGGACTAATCCAATACATAGACCATCTCTGCCTACAAGAGTACACAAGAAACCAAACATCCGAAAACCAATTAATTAAAGATCTATTGTGAACAGAGTCGCAATGCAACGTAAAATAGACATTTATAACTAATAAAACGTAATGATTGAAGATATCAACCCTAATACTCTAACAGGAATTACAAGGAAGCAGAAGAGGGATCTTTAAGAGCTCGGGACTGCTATATGTGGCCCTAAACAAGGAGTCACTTAACTTGCTGCTGCTGCTGCTGCTTCATCAATACAGTATTTTTGTTGTCTTCATAGCTTTTTTTTAAAGCGATCTATCTTGAGTTAATTGTGTATTATTATTTTTGAAAACTTCCTTAGTTGTTTAATACATTTACGTTTTACTATTTTTTTTAGTTATTTGTTCCAGATCTGTATACGACTAACAACATACTAACTTAAATATTTGTGTTGTTACAGGGTCACCTTGGAGAGATAAGATTTCTCTGGCTATTTTAGAACTTCAAGAGAAGGGAATCATACAAATACTTTACGACAAATGGTGGAAGAACACCGGCGACGTCTGCAGCAGGGAAGACAAGAACAAAGAGTCTAAGGCGAATGCGCTGGGTGTAGAAAACATCGGTAACACATTTCATTTTCATTTTATTTTCTATTTCAATCATATTTTTACCATTCGTTAAATGTCGAAAAATACATTACCAATGGCTTTTAAATGTTTCGCTAGCCCACATACAAGGGGTAAGTAAGAATTTTCTAAGAAAAATATATTGAAAGAGTTCTATGGAACAACCATTGTTTCTACTGCTACCTCCTAAGATCTTTCAACATACCGTCTTTTTCCAAAAATAAGACACTGTCTTACTTTCTTTTTAGGTCCAAATTACGTTCTAGGGCTTATTCTCTGGAAGGGCTTCTAGTACAATAAGTAATAGGCAATAATCACACTTACAAGACTGAAATGAACAAACGTTATACCTGCACCGTCACTCCAACTAGAGTGCTGCCTTTTATTATACTTTTGAGGTAAATTCTACTTTATATATTCCGGGAATTAATTTTTGACACGTCCCTCTGCATTGCATGAAACGAACTGTACAGGTAAACAAGGAATTTCTCAGAATATTTTGTTTCAAACAATTCTCTGAAATATTAGGGCAACTGGAGATCCCTACTAAATTCAACATTATTCTTTAACGAATTATATTTTTTAGATTATCTTAACTAGGAATTATTTTTGGGAGATGGCTTATATTCTAAAAAGAACCCAAAATCAAGGTAGGGTTAATTTTCGAGGTATGTATTATTTTCGGAAAAAGACGTTAACTTCGACAAAATCAAGAACCAAACTCTGATGAAAACCGCTTGTTACGGTTGAAAGATCTTAGCCTTTTTTCCCATTTCTTATTGTGGTTTGATCATTGATTGTTATTTCACGTGGTTATTGGGAAATCTAGTTTTATATATATATACTGCAGCACGAAATTCGACACATTCTACATGGCTCTGACATCCACGTCACTTAGCCTTTGCATGAATGGTCACAGGTTACCCGTTGGTCAACGCAAGTAGCTGCCTGTTACTACTCATGCCAATGTACATAGCCTTCTCTTCAATGAGTGCTTTAGGGTCCAAATTCTGAGACAACTCTCTAGTGATGACACGCAGACCACTTTAAAGAGGTTCTGAAGAGACCTTTATTTGATTTTTGAATACTGGAGATTCCTCCGGTCTTACCTTAAACAGACAACTTTTTATATTTTATTTCTTATTTCATTGTTTTCCATTTTATTATGTTAACAATTTTTTGTTTCATTAAGTTCTTTTTACTTCTTCTTCGAACTTTCTCTAAAAATTTGGTTTTTATTTTTCACACTTCAGTACTCTAAAGTTTAGTGTTTTACTTGATTTTTTTGGTGCTCTATTTTCATTATTTCTCACTTCTGCTTTAATTTTTTATATTTAATTTTATGATTTTATCTTTTCCTTTGTCTTATGTTTTTTTTTCTTTTCTCCTTCACTTAAATATGATTTTCATTTCTTCATTATTCATAGATCAAATTGGTTAACGACAGGAAGTTGACTTCACTGTGTCACTTTGTATCGGTCGGTGGACGCTTTTACGTTTCCACTCCTGTGTTTCTTCCCCTCTTCTTTTTCTCCTCTCCTGAGGACGGCAAGAAAGCCGAAATTATTGATAATTGTGAGTGTTTTTTGTGTTTTCTGTTGTAAATTTCCTTTCAGGTATATATATAACCATATTAGCGTGATTTGGAAGCTACCCTTCTTTTAGAGATATTTCATTGAGTAGAACGCCGTATTTAGTGTTTATCTCTTGGTTTATTTTTTTTAATTATAATCATATCCCCAAATATATATATAACATATTTTGTACATAACAAAGTTTGTAGCCCTATGACAAAGTCTTTAAACAAAACCGAAACGTCGGCAAAGACTGATTTTTGAACCTAGAAAATTGACCTAATACTGATTAAATAACACATCTATAATCATATCTCTATGATATTCAGTAATGTATAGTTGAATCATTGTAATATCATACTGTTGACACCACAAGAAACTCTGGTATCTACAGGGCTTCTTGGACGATGAATGAACAGGTTGTGTAAATATGTTGTCTATTTATTTACAATAATGTATTCCCATTTATAATTATACCAATTATTATAATTCCCAATTATTATAATTATACAGTAAACCAAATGAAAAATAACGAACCTATCATTTGAACAATATTATTTTCACAGAGTAACCTTAACAATCAACAATTAAAAAATCATTTATGGAAAAAGATGTCATTAACTTGTTCTGTTTAATAAAATACTATGTTGCAGTAATTACATTTTTACTATCTATTTTAATGTAAAAAAGGTAGTTTTTACCATTTTTGTTCGCCAATATTTTTTTCTTCATTTGAAATTTGCCTAAATCACAATAGGTTGGGAAATTTTGTCTAAGGCAATAGATTTTGCACACATCTTTTGCTTATAAACCAATCACAGCTCTTGTAAACAGAATATGATGACAAAAAACCATCCAAACTTTTAAACATCTACTTCTCAAGTTTATTGTTACTCTAAAACTATGACAAGTTTGAAAAGAATGCCAATTGATAAATTAAGCAATATAATAAGTACAAAAAAAAAATTGAATCTTGCTTAAGTTTTGAATCTTGCAATGCGAAAAGGGTTAAGTTAGATTTAAAAATACGATAAAAAAGAATATGGGTCAGCCGTGACCCTATCTTGCCATTATGGTTATAGGACTGATTGAAATAAATAGGCGTTCTAATATAAAAATATTTTCCAAAGAAGTAGAAAAAAATGAGGGATATAAAGAAAGGAAACTGAACGCTTGAAAAGAGAAAAATTAAATTTGGTCCAAAATTTATCTGATATAAAAAGATTGTAGTTAGAATTATATTCCTTTATGGGAGGAATCACACCAAATTTTTGTGTCCGATATTTTCTTTCTTTTGCTTCACGGCTAATTTGAATTCCGAATTAAAAACATGATAAAAAGTCTCTAACTTCACTTTCTTCTAGAATAGATAAATACCAAAAAAAAAAGACGCAAATTGAGTGTAATATTATTGAGCTTATTTTGGGTTGAAAATAACAAGAACTACGTGGTTGTTGCCACGATTTGTTGCATACAGAAAATCGACAATTTTGGAATGTTTAAACATAATTAATTATGACACCAAACAGTTCAGTTCACAAAACAGTCCAGTTAGCATAGCTCTATTAATGAAATATACTAAAATTTTAATAAACCTAATACATTTTTTTTTTGTATTATAGTGATGTAATAACATGCAGTATATTCCAATGACCTATCCACTATTCAAAACCTTGAAACATGAACTGATGTCGAAAGGTTACCCTACACCAAAAAAAAGTAGGGTAACATTAATCAAGTACCGGACTCCTGGTTCTCTGTTGTTTAAAGGAACTGAAGTCTTCACTCCAAAGATGTTGCAATGAACTCTCAACATTGCCAAAAATAAAGCTTGATCTCTTCTCAATAAATTTGGTGATCATTGATATCTTGGTTTGACAACTTAATACCGATATCACCTAGAAATAATTATACAAGCTCTTAATACAGTTTTATTTAAAACTGACCGAACATATTATCTTCAACAATTGATTCTTTCCACAATGCTGTAGAGGCATAAAATTGTGGTTTCTATGATACAATACGAACCATATTGGTGTTAAATTAACAATATCATATGCTTCATTACACATAAATTTTTTTTATACACATCTTTCAAAGATGTAAGAGCTCCAGATAGACCGTTTTCTGTCCTCTACGAAGAGGATAGTATTCTCTATTTTTCACATGATGATTCAAGAATTGTTTATTAAACTTGAACAGTGTATCATCGAAAAACGTATGTCTGCTAACATCTGGACCAACTCTTGACAACTTTTTGAAAAATTTATAAAACCCCTTTTGAAGATTATTAAGATATCACCCTCTGAGTGATATATCAGTATATTCCAATATTGAAATGATAATGAATAACTATTATATCAAACAAATCAATTACGTCAACGTTTGTTAATGTATACTTTCACTTAGTTATATATTAAAAATAGAGTAAATAGTAAAGTTTTCTATTACTATTATTCAACTTAAATAAACGTTCTAGGTTCCTAGGAGAGCTATAAAACAGGATTCACAAATTTGTGGTTCGTTTGTCATTGTTTACGGTATCACTAAGACACTTGAAAAACAAAAATTTACAATGTCCTAATTTTATTCCTGATGGGGCCAGGTTAGCTCAGTGGTTAACGTACTCGCCTCTGGGCTGGTAGTCCGGGATTTGATCCCCACCTGGCCCTTGATTTATTCATGCGGGAGGTGAATAAATCTGAGTACATCGTCCTCGGAGAGGATGTTAAACCATCGGTCCCGAGCCTGTACAATGTACAGGTACTCGTTAAAGATCCCTACTCGAAATGCACTTGAGTTAGGCAAAATTTAAGATTAACACAATGTAGAATCCGTAGAAACACCGATCAGACAAATACAAGTAGCCGGTTAACAGCTGACGTTATCATTTGCTAAGGAAACGGTTTAAATAACAAAAAAAACTACCTATATCCCTAAAACAAAACACGTAGTTAAAAGGCGATATTGTATTTTTTCAAGATGTACCTTAACAGAAAAAAAAAATATTTTTTAAGATTTGGTAAGAATTGGCTCTCAAGATTTATAAAATTGCAGTGCTTTTGGTGGTTTTTTTTTAGTCAAATATGTGAATTAGATATTAGGTGGGTGACCGACCACACTAATATTAACAGACAATAATTAACTCACACTAACAGATTTTACAGTATCTAATGATTCTCCATCAGATTTCTTCATAAATAAACTGTTATATAATAGGGATGAATCAACTATTCATTGTAAGTATTAATGGCAAAAATCTTAGTTTCTGCCGTTTCGTAGTATTTATTTTTGAACTTTCACTTGATTTAAAATTTTTTTCGCATCTTGTTTAGGTTTTTCCTCATATTATCACCCTTCAGGTGTTAAAAATGTAATTTAGAAGTAACAGTTTCACTTGATATAAACAAATTTATTTAATGAGTGTTTTTTATGATATTTTTGCAATGCAAAGTAGCAAGGCTACCTTAAAATCCATTAGTTTAACTTTAACAAACTGTTCTGCTATGAATAAAGTTTGCTATATGGTTAACAAATAAAAATGTTAAACAAATATTAAACATTAACAATAAAACATATTAAAAATAAATATATAAATTTTAAGGATCTAACCGTTTTTCATAAATATTCAGAATAATGAAATCGGTCAATCAAAGGACCTAGTCAATTACAGGAAGGCCCTAGTCATTTTTTGAGGCCCTTCAACATCCCGTTTGACAGAACCTTTTCCAAATCCAGTTTGAATAATCAGTAAACTGACATAAACGGGCACGTCTCAAGTTGCAAAAAAAAAAGTAGAATTTTCCCTTTTTATTCTGTGCTATTTTGATAGCAATGTAAATGCATTCTATAACTCAATGAAAGAACTAAATTTTTTATGATTTATGATTTACATTGATTCGAATTGATGTCAAACTACAGCTTTAAATACTAAATAATATTATTGTGGATTATGAGTTTTTAGTACTAATATATATGTATATGCTCGTTTACTTTTGTATTTTTATTAATCCTGAAGTAAATTACGAAGAAAATAAATAAAACTACTGAATCCTACTAAATAGTTTTCTGTTTTGATTTCTATTTATACTTGTCTATTGATTTTACAATAATAGAATCTATTAAAGTATTCTTTATTTTTATAGTTAAATGATGTAAATATGTTTCACTAAAGAACATAAGAAAGGTTAGTTTCGCCGTTCTCCCAATTTTTCGGTATTCTTGTTATAAAGCCTAGAAATTAATATGAAATTTAGACCTTAATATTTATTACAATATTTTAACTTGATGTTTCTTTCCCTTCTAATATTAAAGATTTTAGTTGTGAGAAAACAGTAATAGAATAATTTGTCTCCTTATTTTCATTTACTTGCACGTGAAGTATACTGTGGCACTATCGGTGGTATTTTGTCCGCTCCGGCAGAGCACCTCATACCGGAGTAAGGCTATTTACTCAAGGGGGTCGCCTGTAGTAATAAAACAGAAACCCCTGTATCATCCATCCTTCGGTATGGATCGCATAACACCTTAGATTGGGGCTGGAATAAAAGGAAGGGATTTGGTGATTAGGAAGGATGGGAAACGAAGATGGTCAGGCCCAGCCCCTGATCACCTTCGCCTCCTCTTTCGTTTGTCCCTGCATATAGCAGGTTAACAGGGTAGCCTCGAGAAGGCCGAAACTCGGAGTTCAGTGTTAGGGGCTATTAGAGGCGCTTAATCACTCCATTACTACCCCTTGTTTTTTCATACTATACATCCAATTGTTTTGGAGATTTCTTTTTCGATCATCCTATTAGTAGACATTGTTGTTTAGCTCTTGGGTGAACCTCTCAAGCTCTTCATGTACGCTACTCCAATCACTACAATGGCTTAAGACCCCTCTAACATATGCGCTAGCAATGGCCGGCCTAAACCTTTCAGGACAATCACTTTGTTCACAGAGACAGTGACACGTGTTAGTGGGCTTCCTGTAAATGGAAGTACTAAATCCTTCAGTAGTGCTATTAATGAGAAAATCTAGGAAAGGTAGGTCCCCATTACAACTGTTCTCAATAGTTAGACTAAGTTCTGAAGCAGCTTTGAGATTATGGTAAATTTGGCTGATTTCCTCATTTCCTCTGGCAAGTACAAAAATATCATCTATGTATCGAGCCTAGATGTAAGGTTTCTCACAAGTAGAAAAAACATCTCACTCGAACCTGCCCGTACAAAAATTGGCAAGAAGCACTCCCAAGAGTTAACCAATAACCCATGAAGCTAAAATAAAATTAGTTTTGTTAAATGAATAAACTAACATAAACTGAAATTCCAAAGGAATGCAGCAAAAGGAATATTATCTCTCCTACCTCCTAGTTTCTCATGAAATTAATACCTGAAGTTTATTAATAGAATACATGTTCTACAATACAGTGCCCAACAGAATATACAACAGGTATAACAGTCTCTTAAATCAAAAAGCCTGTCAAATTAATTATATTTATTACAATCATCATCAGTTTAGAGCAATTCAGATTTTTGTAGATATAATCCAGATGAATAAATCCAACAAGCCTGCACAAGTGCCACGTAACGTCTAAACAATAATAAGAAAAGGGAAAAAGAATAAGATCTTTCAACCGTAACAAGCGTTCTTCAGACTCAAATCTCAACTCAGAGCCAAAGATATAGATATATCTAGTTTGGGGTTGAGAAGAATTACGGAAGCAAAAGAGGAACTTTAATGGATGTGAAATGCAGACAATACCTCATAAAAGAGATGTTGGTGTAAACTGGCGTACAGGAAAAAATAACTAAAAAATGTTAGTTTAAGTTAAAGAAACAGAGTACAGAAAGATCTTAGTCTTTTTTCTGATTTCTCACTGTGGTTTAGACGCTGATTTATATGTGTTTATTGTAAAATCTAGTTACGTACAAGTTAAATTTTAAGTCCTTTTAATTCTTCATAAGCAGTAAAAACAAATATTCAGTGATTCTAATTTTTTCAAAGGGAATTTTTTTAAAAAATCCCCTTTTTAGAAAGTCAATTACACAATTTAGGTTTGGGGGCACTGATGAATTATTAGAAGATATTGAAATATAGTGCGTGAGAATAAGCCAGAGAAGAAAGAGAGAGCATGACATAATATAGAGAAGAAGATATTTGAGGAAGAGTGAGTGGGAAAAAGAGGGGAAATGGAAATGACTGATGGAGGTTACCTTACAGGTTATACATATGTGAAACACATTAGAAAAATCATCTTAAAAAAGTATTATTCTTTATAATTACCCAGTGCTTATTTTATTTACTAGGATAACTCTTATTACTAGATAAAGATTTTAAGATTTTGTTTATCATCTAAGAACAACAAGTTTCAGATCTTCTAATTTAAAAATCTATATTCAAAATAAATTCCACTAAAATTTTATTTAGTCTGACTCAATAAAAGTAGAACTGGTAGAAAATTACAGGTGTCTTTTACAGAATGTTACAAATTATAATTGTTATCCCTAATTCATGAGTACTTAAAAAGTAGCATAAAAGATAAACTGACTCAATACAATTATTTAGTATAATTATATAAAACAATTGGACTAATAAATCTAATTATGTATTGCTAAATACATAATGTAATCAATTTTATTTAATTATTGTGAAGATATTATATATTAGATTACCTTTTAAGTTCTAACTTAAAGATCTATATGAACAAAAACTTCACGTTTGAAAATGGCGGAACAAGTAACTTCCGTTTAACAGTTAATGCCGGTATTGTATATCAAATATTGTACAGAATACATCTTAAAAAAATATGTAAAGAATAATAATGAATTATAATATCGACTGACATTATCTATAAATAAATAGTTATTACCTTAGTTTGATAAGATGTAATTTTCTGAAGACAATATGGCGAAGTTCTGGCAGAGACTGGCAAAAACCTGCACTAACTATTCTGTACTAGGGAGTCCAAAAGTTCACCTCTACCCTTCTGGCACAGAAGCCCCCCCCCCCCCCCCTGCCACCTCTAACTTAACAATTACATCTTCTTTATTACGAGACCAAAGAATAATGTAATACTAGTTTAAGTAGCAATTGCAAAAAACAATCTTCTGTTTTATTCAAAAGCTAATTATATTTATCAGTTATCCCTTTTGGATTGTTAATAACTAACTTCTCAGTTTATATAAATTGATAAATCTGTTGATTTAAAGTAAATTTTATATTTTTATAACTATATAAGATTACAATATTAGTTATAATTTAATATTGAAATATATAAATTTTTTGTAGTACTTTCAGAATTGATCTATTTCATCTTATAATATTTTATAACAATCTGTTTAAAATACAATATGATAACTAAAAATTCAGTAGTAGTCAGGATAAATTTGATTTGAATATTTCTACGTATTTACATGTTTTGTAGACATCTGATTACATTTATAGCATCTGTTTTTATATTTGAGTAGATGCAGTCTGGAATGTATTCAAAAAGTTTGTGACCCCACCACAGGTCACAGTATTAGACAGAAAATGGTGATATTTAGCTAATAAATAGTTATAGCTATGATAAAAACTTTATAGATCTTGTAAAGGAACAAACTAATAAAAAATGGTGAAAGTTCTCTATTGTACATGTTGCAAAACAAAACTATTATTTCCGTTCTTCTAACAATTATAAAAATAGAAATATAGTACATAATAATACCATTACAAAAGCATTGCGAAATAAAATTATTATTTTTAATGGTATCTAATTTTGTTCAGTCTACACTTAATATTACTTTAGGTAAACCATTATTAAAAATGATACCTAGTAAAATGAAACCATTGCTTTATTTAAATATTAGTATTATAATTTTGGAAATTATGATGAAACTGTAATGATGTGATGTTATTATATAACATACAATAACATACTCTTGAAATAATTACTAAATATATGACTAAAAGTATCCTGGTCTTTTGCTGTGGATGTTGTGATCATTTTACATATAAATGAGGCCCATTTTTATGGAAAATATGATGAATTGGATCCATCAAAGATTCTCGACCGTAGCATGGCCACAATCTTTGGATATATACTCACCCACCCACACACATGCAGACATCATCGAAAAAACTTCATAAAACGACTTTTCGGACCTCAAAACATGTAATTCCGTCAAAATCTCGAGATCGAATTTTTTCACGATATTTATACTTTATTTATGGTAAAGTAAAAACATTATTAATACTTAAAATATTTAAGTTTTTTGATGTCAAGTCATCAAAACTATCATGTAAAAATTTTAGTATTCTAACTGCAAGTTATCTCGTAGTTAACAGTCAATGTGTTAAATGTTCTATAACACCCCTTTTGCCCATCTAATTACAACAAAAAGTCCTCTCACCCATGAGGTTTTTTTAGGTACAACTCCATTATGAGGTCGTTTACTCACACTTTCAGAATGAATTAAAGTCAAAATTTGTATCTTTAATTCCAAAACTGACCATTTCAAAATAATTACATTTATAAATATTATTATAGATTTATATATAATAAGTAACAAATTTAACAAAATAACAAAGTTCTTTTTTTTTGTTTATGAGGTGGCTTTTTCAGAATAATACCAAAATTTCAAAAAGCCTTGAATTACTAGTTTAGGAGAATAAAAAGTTCTAAACCCACATTATGACTCAAAAAGTGACTTTTTTGTAAAGCAATTTTCCTCAAAAAACAGTTGCATTATGAAAATTCTATAGTATATGGTCAATTTATGGGTAAAATATAAATTTGGTCTATTAATGGTGTGGCCTGAAGCACGGTAGAGGAGGGCCTGTTCATCTCTAAGTTATGGTTACCGACAACTCTGCTTCATCTCCTCTTTCATCACTTGATGGCCGTTTTTACTCACATTATATATTTTTGATAGTTTTTCACGGTTAAATTACAAAGCATATCTATAATTAAAAATTTGATAATAAGTAATAATGAACCCGATGTTTGCTCAAACACTTTTTAATTTAAATTATGCCTCCTTGATTGAGACTCCTGGCGATGAGGAGAAAGCTTCAGCTAAAGTTGTTATCTATTTTGAACATTATAAAGTAGAAGCATAATGATTTTCGAGAGCAGACAACGAAAGCAGTTATTGGATTGAATGCGGTTCGAGCGAGGAATGGCTAAAGTTTGTAATGCTGTTAGTAAGAGGGCAGTTTATGAGCGTCATCAATGAAGCCATTGATGATATCCAGCTTCATCAACCGAGATGTTCCCTTTGTCAAAACTTGCTACTTTCCTGTACTTGCCTCTCCCGCTCAACTGACTTCATTATTTTATACAAAAACCTCCAATTCAAAGTTTGTTATTCTTAGGATTACTTTCTTCCTGACTTGTCTCAGCGTTATTTAATTTCTCTTTCTTTAATGTTAAAATTATTTCTTATTTAAACTAATCTACTTGTAAACAGTTTCTGTTTTCTCTTTCCTCGCTTATCATGTTTTCATATCAGTGTTTTACATTAAATATATAAGTATGTTATACTGGAAAAATTATTAAATATACTTATTGACTAACCAACACCCACTCTTGGCTGTTGAGCCATCAGATGGCGCGCTGACCACTACAAGTGAGAAATCCTTTCGTCTTCACCTTCATCTTTACAAAAAATTATAAAATATATTAATCACATCTTTGAATGTTCACATACTGTGAAACATAGTTCTAAAAACATGATACATACACTAACTTTTGTAGCTTTCATGTGATGTAAACCAAATATTATTCGAATAAAAAAGAATAATTTCATGCAATTATTATATGAAGATACACATAAAAAATAAAAACTACGCAGAACAGGAAACTGATTACGAAGAAATTTTCAGAGAATAGTTGTTCATCAAAACAAGATAAGAAAATTAGGAAGATGATTTCATTTGCTTTAATTTAGATATAGATATTATTATTGTTTATCACAGCAAGTAAGGTCATGAGTTTTATTAAACTCGTTCTCATCTTGACCATATCTGTGCTTTCCTTTGTTTTTTCTAAAATCAACTTTAGGTTTTAAGATTTTCAAGCAACCCATAATTGTCCTTAGAGAATATCTCTCTCATATATTGGCTTTATTTATTATTTCCCACAAACCTTAACTTTTTAAAAGCTCTTGTCTGGCATTCACATACAATGTGTGAAATAATCCTACTTATTTCAGAGAGATTGGGCATTCTATTTATGATGTTAATATTAGCTTGAATTACTGTTAGTTAAGATGACAATGTCGAGTTAAATATTATACAATTTTTAAGTTATTATTTTCCATACAAATTTAAGTTCAGTTGGATTGTGCTTATTAGACTGAATTAGACATGGTTATTTTAGCCAACTTCTATCTGCTTTTTTCTTATCTATGCATTACATTCATCCCTGAGGAAACTAGTGACTGATGTACAAAATGGACTAGATCGGGACAGGTTTGATTTGAGTCAAACCTTTTCTAACAGGTCTACTGTCTAATTTAAACAATTTTTTTGGAACAACGTAACATTGTAACAATTTTTTTACTAGCCATATTCTAATGAGATATGAGGTAACTAAACCTTCACCAAACTCTTTTTGAATTCATGACCATGAATTTCAAAGCCTTTAGTTTGGTCTGACTGTCTAGTATACTATACACCTTCCACTATTATGGCACTATGTTTAGAATACGCTAAATCTAAATCTCCATCACAAGCATTCTGGCTTAGAAGAACGTGTTTACTCCCACAAGAGATCAAAATTGATCAACAAGTATAGCAAATATCTTCATTCTTGAGATTAGGATGATCCTAATCTGTGCTATCATTTATGATCACTTAGAAGCCCACTATTAAATTCTCTTTGATACATATTAATCTAACAACATATAAGCCAATTTACAAATATTTGGTTTATAAGATTTTTGATTATTTTATCTCCAATGCAGGCATATTCACGGAAAAAATCTATCTGTGATGTCTGAGCATCTCTGATGTCTGATACTGATCTCTGCGCAAATATAGCATTAAGTTCATGCCTTGTTTTCAATGTATGGTGTAGAATGAAGTGATAGTTATAATCTTATAAATACTACCTTCTATAATCCTTGATAACGTCAAACAATTTTATGTGAAACGTTAGTGGATAATTATTGTTATTATTTTGGACCTAACTCTTGAAAAACCAATAAGTATTTTGGACATTAAGTGGTAAAGAAACTGTATCAAATCTATGTATACCAATTAAATGAAACGATTTTACGAACTCAGTAAACTAAATTCACAAAAAGAATACACATAAGAGAAATCACAGGAACTCACTACTACTTTTCAATTGTCTCATCATCAGGAAGAATGTATATAAATGTTTTCATTCATTTAGTATTTACATTATTTT
The DNA here is from genome assembly GCA_026182355.1 of Hermatobates lingyangjiaoensis. Classification (NCBI taxonomy): domain Eukaryota; kingdom Metazoa; phylum Arthropoda; class Insecta; order Hemiptera; family Hermatobatidae; genus Hermatobates; species Hermatobates lingyangjiaoensis. The sequence continues at coordinate 142,259 of JAPFBL010000180.1, read as the reverse complement.
GTTATTATTAACGTTATTTATCCTTGTCTTCCCTCCCTTCGTAAGTTGGCGACACTGATTGAGTGCCTCTTCAAAGAAATCACTTCAGTAGTTGCTTGTCTTCGAAGCGACTCACATCTATCTTCCTGATGACGAGTCAATTGAAATAAAGTAGTAATTTCTATTATTTCTTTGTATGTGTTCTTTTTGTGAATCCAATTTATGTGTATATCACACTGAAATAACTAATGCTAATTTATTTCAGATCTGAACTGGGTTGTAATAATTATTTAACAAAAACTTCAAAAAATTTTTTCCCTCATATACTAGGTTCAGAGACGTTTAACAGAATTCGAACTCTTTCCCTTGAACGTAAACAATATCTGAAATTTGTCAAACGAGGGCAACACCAGTATTCGAGGATGAATTATGAATTACTTAATATAACTAACCTCAGAAAATCTAACAATGTAGTCTATTTAAGCATATAAGTGCCAGCACAAAGCTAAGAGTATAGCAATTAAGTAAGTATATAATGAAAACAACATATCCGGTTTTAAATAATGTGCGATAAGTTATTGGAAATACCAAGACTTTTGAAACATTAACAAACATTAATGGATAATGAGTTGTAATACCAATTCATGGAATAATAAATGTGGCATTTTAATCTGTTGAACAGGAGATGCTGTACAGAATAATTACATAAAAGCTAATGCAATGCCTTAATTCTTCTCTTAACTACTTGTAATGGTCGATATAAAACCTAACGTACAAGAGTATTACAAACTTTTAATAAAAGTTTATGATTATAACCTTTGGTAAACTTGATACTGCTACATTCCTTTTATTCAAGGATGTCAAAAATTTACATAATTAATTTGCAAATGATCCAAGTAAGACTCAAATACAAGAGGATTATAAACCATTTATAAGTCAAAAGATGATTTGAAAGGATTTTACTCCGGTATAATGCAATTTGCCAACATTGCCATAGTTCTTACTAATTCTTTGAAGTAATTTTCAAATTTTCCTATACTTATAACAACAAAAACAAACAGTGAGGCAATTAAAGTACAGGCTTAAAAAACGAATTTCGCTTGAATTAATTGTAATTTCTTAAGTAATTGTAAAATGATTGAAAATAAATCACCGAAATATTTCCTGGAATTATAAAGACTTTGGTTATTTATTGTTATTTGGTTATCATATGAACCATAAAATTTTGACCTATAAAAAATCTACCATTATCAGGTAAAATAAAATTGAATCATATATAACAGAATATAAAGACACTAACGGTTATATATACAAAGAAGATAAATTCATTAAAGTTATTATTTCAAGGTGTTGGTAATTTTATTTAATTTAAGTCATTCAATTTAAAATACTTCTAACGAAGAAATTAGTTGTGTGACTTAAGTATTAGAAGTATAACTTCATGCAGACATATATTGAAAACGGTCGGCTATAAGGAAATTTCTGATAATGAGCTAGTTAACCAAGAGAACTTCCCTGTGAATAAGGTGACAGCCTTTTAAGGTTTATTTGGGAATGAACTGAAAAACCATGATGCATATTGCAGAATGGACTGGTGGACCACGAGAGTTTAATTGGTATACCAGTTCAAAGCTTGGGTATATTTATTCAAAATTTATAGGATATATTTACACGTTTTGAGCTATCCTGAGTCATTTTTTTTTTATTTTTGTTATTATTTGTCCTTGTCATCATTCCCTCCTTAAGTTGGCTACACTGATTGAGTGTTTCTTCAATGAGACTTCACTTCAGTCGTCAGCTCTCTGCGGATCACATCTGTTTTACTGATGACGAGGCAATCAAAATATAGTAGTGAGTTTTTGTGATTTCATTTCTATGTCTCCTTCGGTGAATCTAGTTTATACATATATATGTACTTATTCGTTGGAAATACTATCCAAAACGGACAAATATAGTTCAATATAGAAAAAGAAACAGAGAAATCAAAAGAACACATTTACAGTGTCTAATTTTTGGTTTGAACCATCTTCAGGAGAGACAAGAGAGGGAAACCAAGCGCACTGGTTCAGATATGGTTGGAGAACCTGGTCTCTGAACGAGTGCGCTTGGTTTCCCTCTCTTATCTCTCCTTAAGACGGTTCAAACAGAAAATTAGAGTCTGTAGGTGTGTTCTTTTGATTTCTCTATGTTTCTTTTTCTATATTGAACTATATATATATTTAGAGAGAGAGAGAGAGAGAGAAATAGGGAGAAATATCTCAATACCAAAGATTTATTTAAATATTGAACATCATTTGGATAACCAAATAATCAATGTTATGATCCAAAGTTATTGATTGGATAACTTTCTTCACGATAATTATCTCCATAAGTGGCCCACGATCTTGTAGATAAAAAATACTTCTTTATGATACTATTTTTTTTTATATAATAAGATCAACTATAGTATTTATAGTATTGTTTAAGATAAACAATAAAATATTCCTTACTGTTGTATTTAAAAATAAGATTTAATATATGAACCACTCAAATAAATTTAAGTTTAAAGGTATTACTTTTGATAAAATACTGAAAACTTCGGGAATTTTGATAGAATTTGAAATTTTTTTATATATTGTTACAGCAAATATTTTTTATTTTGTTCGCCATGCTATTAAAAGAATTTTCTTTACTTATACTGTACTGCTAGCCATGATGTTAATGGGTGTCATACATTGATATTTTCTTATAGAGGGTTTTGCTTTTAACGTAATTCTTACACACGTATGCTTAATATTCGTACTTTTTAAGCAACGACTCTAAATGTTGACTCCTTGGTGACAGGTGAGGAACAACGACTCAGTTTAGTTATAAAATTTTGTTTGATTCCTTTAACTCTTAACCAATTTTCTTCACCTAGATTTTTATTATCACCAATTTGAGTATGTTTTATTACTATCAATTTTTAATGACTTAACAAAAGGGAATTCATTGATGCTTCGAGCAATATTATACAATTTCGATTATATAAAAAATAAATATATCTACCAATTAAAACATTGATGAGATTTTATTGCATCTGAATAAACAGATTACATATAAAAAATCGCTTAAAGTATACAATAATATCCTCTGTTTCAATTAGTTAAAGTAACGGATTGATTGGAAAACAATTAATTGTTCAGTACAAATTGAAAACCTTCTACTGGAAAAGATCTGCAATTGAATTATCAAATAGGTTTATTTTATTAACAATTTTAATTAAATCTTCTGTTGTCCAAATTTTTTTAAGCTATAATAATTGTTCATATTACTTTTTTTTTGTAGAGCGCTGAGGGACTGGCAAATTTAGCCCTCTGCTGCTGATTCCTCCAGGGAATATTGCATCTTCCATTGATTCTACATTGAGAGTCCTAAATTGCTCTAACTCAAATGCATTTAAAGTATGGATTTTTAACGATTAGCTGACCTCGTACAGGCTCTGGACCAATGGTTTAACGTAGTCTTCTATGTGCTCAGATTTATACACATCCCACGTAATAAATCGAGGGCCAGAGTCTTGCGAATTTGCCCTCGTAAATGGAGTTCTCTTGGATAAAGTTGGTAATGGAGAACTAAGCCACAATGCAGGAATTAATGGAGGATGCCTGCCAGGTGGTGAAAGTGTTTGGTATTATCCTCCAAATGCACTCGCACTGATAACTATGGGTACTGAGGGAGAGTTGTTGGCCCTGCAGTGGCTGTGATACTAAACCCAAAGATGGGTTTCTTCAGCTTATAGCTGAGATTCAACTGTAGGTGTGTACAATGCAGTAGCTTCTCCCGTGTTGAACACAGAGCTATAAGCGCGGAAATTAAATATATGTTTTTCTAGAAACAATAACAATCACGTTTTCCTTGTAGAACTTTGTGTAAAGTTTACACTTACCTGTTAGGTCAGAGTGCATTTATTTTAAACAACTGTATATTTTTGAAAAACAATTTTACAATCCCTAAGATAGTGGATTGTATTTCTTATTTAAGAGTTAGCACGTACGAAAAAAAGTGACTTAATTTTTGGCCTTCTTCGTTAATCAACTGCTTGTCCAAATAGAGTACTTCTTATTTTTTGCACGATAAACTTTCAATTTGTAAGGAAAAATTGTTTATAAAATATTGAAAATTTTTACCTGTTAGTTGGTAACTTAATTTCTTTTTGGTAATAATCTGAATTTAGTTTTTTTCTGTTTTATGTAGATGAAAATTTTTATCAAGCCTATGCAAATGAATGACTGTTTTTCTTGTGTGATATTATAATGGCTTGGATAAAATTACCTGTCTACTATGACTACATTTTTTATTTCTTAATTACGAGCACTGTTAATGTTCAAAATTATTTTAAAATTAAATCAAATATATAATGTATTCTTCTTGTAACATATTTTTTATTTTATTAAAAATATTTTATGGAAAAAGTTTTTAATTTAGCTTGTGTAAATGGATTTTTGTATTATTTTTATCACATAAATTTGCTATTTTTTAGATGAAAAAATTATTTTTAAAAAATATTTGTAGGAATTGTTTTCACCTAGTCTATGCAAATAGACTACATTATTCCCCTAGCAGGATAAATTTTCAATTTGTAAGATAAAAGAATGAATTTCTTTTAGAGTGTTTTTATCTTGGGAGTTGGAAGTACTGTTATAAGTCGAAAGTTTTTTTATATAGTTGGTTAAAATATATGATTTATTTTTCTTACAATATAAATTTTCTATTTGCATGATAATGTTTTGTTTTTAATTTATTCATTTGTTTATATCTGAGTTTGTAACACTATTGAAAAGAAACTTATATTTTTTTTTTCTAAAAAAAAAAATGAATTCATTATTTTAGTGTCCTTTTCCTCTAATTTGGTGTAATTTATCATTGATAGGTACACTGCATGTGCATTACATTTAGATACAGGAAGAAACGAACAACGATATCAGACTGTTAGTAGATATAATACTGATTCTCTTGAATATTGATTATAATAAAAATTACATTCAATTATATTCAATTAAATTCAGTTATTTGAATTACGATATTTGACAGCATATAAGATTAATGCAAGTGTATATACGACATACCCCCATTTTACCTGGTCAATTTCAGCAAAAAAATGTTTAGTCAATTTAAGCATATATTCTTGGTAGCAGTCTCACAGTACACTACAGCTATGGAAATCATCATAAAACCTATAATTTGTTTTGAATGCACCAGTAATAATACTGTCAATAATAATACAAGCAGTAAAATAATGATGTAGAGTTTAGGTTATGTAGAAGTACTGATCGAATGCTGGGGTATTGTGTCTCAGGAGCCTGAGAGAGGTCTCAACTTCGTATATAAGGGAAGGGTGATTTATGGACCAAAATGTTGGGAAAAAATGCCTCTTATATGCCGTAAAATACGGTATTTTTAAGTTCTAATTAAATCCACAGCTTTGATATCAATAACATGTATATTATTCCAAATTTAATTAAACGTTCTGTTATAGCGGTACACTAAACAACACAAGTTGAAATATATATTATCTATTTTAACTTCTAATTTAAAATTACCATTAAAATGGTACGAATTTTTTCGTATTATTTGTTTTATATACAAAAAAAGTGCAAAACTACGCTGTAAATTGGTTTATTGATAGGAATCAGAAGAAAAAGAGATTTCCACAGACGCAAATGAATATTATATGTCCGGAGAATATATGAACAGCCGGTAAATAAGGACTGACTATTCATATATTATACATACTTATATTCATTTATTATACATACATATATTATATGTACATATATTAAACTATACCGACCAGATTTTATTTTTATTTTTTATTGAGGGTGATTATAGCACTGCGTCTTAAGAAATATTGTACTTCCTTCCTTCCGTACTACAGTACCCCTGTTTGCTTCAACGCCTCCAAGAAGCACAGCACTTTTGCTGGGTCTTTTATAGTTTTGTTGAGTGTCCCAAAGCACCTTCTCTGTGTAGCAAAGTGTCTTGAGAGTCAGCCAGCAGGTGCAACGGTGTCTCTTCCTCTTCCTTGCAGAATCTGCACAAGCCATCATTGATAATGCCCATTTTTCACAGATGACCATTAAGTTTATAGTGATTCGTTACAAATCCGGTTAATATCCTTAGATTATTCCTGCTCGTTTCCACACAATACAAGATTTTCCTATTCTCAAACTTATTGAGAAGTATATTCGATTATATTTGTCTTTGAAGAGAATTCCAGTATTGTTTCTTGATTTTCCTATGTTCTTTCCTAAGGATTTCTTATATAGTGTGTTGTCCTATACCACAGTATAGTTCTGGACCAATAATACCTCGAACTTATTGAGAAGTATCTTTGATTATACTTGTCTTTGAAGAGAATTCCAGTATTGTTTCTTGATTTTCCTATGTTCGTTCCTAAGGAGTTCTTGTATAGTGTGTTGTCCTATACCACAGTATAGTTCTGGACCAATAATGCCGACCAGATAGACAATATCTTGTCTATATCGACTATGCAAACGCCATCATGCAACTACAATATCGTATCTTTAACCCACGACCTATGCAAGCAGTTATTGTGTGGTATTCCTCATGATAGTGAGGAATAAATATTTTAAGTCTCCATCGCGAGGGTTTTATTTTACATAAAGGTAAAATAAAACCATTCTATGAAAACTTAATATATTTTTTTCACTATCGTGTCTTTATTTAATATACTCAAAGTTACTGCACATTATAAATAAGTGTTTATAGTGCCACTGCTCATGGATGACAAGTTATATATCATCTGATGTGTAAAGAAGCTAAAACTGTTCCAGGTGGTGTGTTTGTTGTGCTACTTTGTGGCTTGGCTTTAGCCATAGTGGTAGCAATACTGGAGTTTTGCTGGAATTCAAAGAAAAATGCTCAAACTGACAGGGTAAATAACTAAACTTTTTTATTCATTATTACTATAAAAAAAATAATTTTAGCATTTACACTGTATCTATAACGTATATAAATTCAGTATAGTTGTAAGTTTTAATTTCCTAGGGTGATATTTTGACTACAATATAATCAAATTATTCTATTGATTAAACAATAGAATTGAATAAGCGTTGTTTAAAAAACTCAGGATATCTAAAGATAACATTTTGTTTGATATTTAAAGAGCTTCGATCACTTCCTTTTTAAAATACTAGTACTGCATTTGAAATATTTCGAAAAGATTTTTGTTACCAACGTATATCTTTGCAAAATACAATAGGTAACAATGATTTGAAACGCATCAGCATTTATTAGAACTCGGATTCTTTTCAAGAGTTTTTTCCACCATGACTGGAGCTTTGACGTACAAACTGTACGAACCATATCTCACGGAAGATCGTTGTTTCTGCAGCAGTCATCCTCAAGCTTCTCTTCACATCAGCTACTTTAGTTGTTGCAAGAGCCTTACAACAAATATTGAGGGTGATTAAAATAATCTTCTTTTATCAAGTCGTGTTTCACTTAGCTCACAACAACAGCAAGCTGGGTCAGATTAGAAACTCTGTTTACTCGTATAGTTTAAGGCTAAATTATGTTAAGCTTTAAATTAGATTTGCAATTAATTTAGCGATGATATATTTCTGGGATATTCTATCCTATCGCTGATGGTGTTTTTCAATGAAGAATTAAGCCTAATTTACCTTCAACCGCTGTTTTTTTTCTCAATACACATTTACTGCAACCCTATAATAGAGTACATCACGCACAAAAAAGAAACACTCGCAACAAAGTAAATGGGATTATTATGACTTTTGGTAGAAGGAAAGGCAAAGTGTTTTATTTTAAAAACACAAGCATGTTATTAAATTCTCCATATAATAATTTTATAAAAGACCAAAAATTTAAAACATAATTCAAAATTGAAAACATGCTTTAAAAAATAATAAATTAGAATATCTCACATCTTAAATTAAAAATTATCTTAAAACGACATTTTTTTCTTACATGCTTCTGACATTTTTGAGACGAAATAGGAATATATTCTAGTTTTAAATGGAAAACTTTGTCTTTAGTTTTCATTGTAAAAGAAAGTCAGATGACCTATGTAAGAGATCCACAGACTATTGGAACAAAATTCATGTTCTGGTGTAAAAGGTTATTACGTAACATGAAATGTACACTTTCGTTTTTCTAAAATGTTATTATTGTTGTAGTTATACCAGTTATATCATATGCATCAGTTGTGTGATATACAAAAATAAGCATATATATTGCTAAGTGGATCAGTCACTATATGTACTATCTCCAACTAATAAACATCCCCCATTTAGACATTCAGATTATGCCTAACTGGAACATTATATATTATATACCCATGAAGTTTGATATTATGTTTAACTATAGTAAAATTTAGTGTAGGCCGCCCCGGATTTTTCTCTTTTCAAATAAAAATTAAGTTAATACTTTTATTTATAATCAATTCTAGTGGCTAACTGACCTGTAGACTCTGTTTAAAAGAATCCTGACGTTGTTAATGAACACCTTTAAATAAAGTATACAACTTCATGTAAGGTGCATTATTGTTAGATCTCATTAAAAATATCACAGCAGCATTAAACAGTTCTTTTCGTTAGGTTACAAGGTTATTTCGTTTAAATCAAGCAATCAAAATCAAAAAGCATTTTAAACAATTAGACTTTAATTGCAAAAACAAAATTTACAAATCAGGTTGTTTATATAATATAATACAAAGTTAAATGCCAGTCAAACCTTAACAAATTCCTGATTAAAGTCGCAAATGGATTTCTTTGCAAATAAATGTTTTACAAAGATAATTTACTTGAAGAACAAGTTGAATTTTACCAAGTGGTTTAAACAATTCACCCTTAACAAAACTTTACAAACTTTAAATTTCTTGTCTCACTTCATAAATTTTTCTTTGAAGTTTGTTAACGGATAACACGATTTCATTATTCAATTGTTTTAACACAGATCTGTCCACTTAATTAAAGGGATATTCATAAATTGCTTTTAGGCAATAATTTATCTTGATTAATATTATGAAGCAATAAAGTTTAACATTAGTAGTAAATCACAAAAATATTTATCAAAGTATAAAACACAAAGAGACAAATGAAATGAAACCATAATTTTGTATAAATTGATACCTGACTTCGGCCGCTGTTCCTCTGCTTTTGACACTAACTGCCTTTCCTAATTATGAAAAACTGATCTGTTATACAACCAAAAAAAAATTATTATATATTTTTTTTTATTATCACGTTGGTACAAATAAATAGCCATTGTCTAAAAAACTAGACATTTTTTATTATAAGGGTAAATTAAAATATAATAAAATTAAAAGTTATAATTATTTTTATAAAGTGTGTAGCAAAATAATAAATAAGTTATTATATATCACTAAGTTATTATATTTGTAAAAGTTGGAAGCAGTCCTTTATTTAAACATATATTGTTAAATAACGCCCCATATTTGGCTTGTATCTGTTTCTTACACAATTTCTCCAGTTTCCGGAATTCCTTCTTCGTCTCTTCATTAAAGCTATAAAGCTTATCATCATTATTACTAGTCGACATGTTTCGATTGTACCACATTCATCATCAGGACAATAATGAGAATAATAGTAGGATTGTTAGTTTATATATATAGAGGTGGATTACTGTTGGAATGTTCACAGGACATCACCCCGTGATCCAAGGCGATGGATCACAACTAGGATAAGATGAATGAAATAAGATGAATTTATAGAAAAATTTCAAAAATTATTATTTTAGAACCTATTGAAAATGGTATTTCTGTGTCATCACTAAGAAGGTTTTGTCAGCTGTAGCATATGGACTATCAAGTTGAACTGATGATAGGCAAGTAAGAAGGTTTAGATTCTTCTTCATGATGCCTTTGTGGTTTTAACAACTGTCCTGTTTTAATCAACTTTTGTTTCCACATTTAAGTTTTTAAATGAGAGAGGGATAATCTATAATCTAACATAACAAATTAATTGCGTATTCTAATAGAACTACCCTAAAGTTTTAAAGGTAAACATTAGCCCATTTTTGTTACTATTATTATACGTAACAAAAAGAATTTAAAGTAAAATTAAAGTTTTTAATGATAACTAAACAAGTCTTATCATATTACCATAAAAAAAACTGACAATATAAAAAAAAAACACTTATTATTTATTTGATTCAAAAATCTTCAAAGAGTAATGAGAAATACATTTTCTTTTATTATAATTTGATAACTCTAACAAATTTTCTGTTTTATTTCCTTTTCTCTAAGAAGTATAACTTTACTTTCTTGCTTTCTTTAAGTTAATTTAATCTTTTTCACAACTCTCTCGCTCTTTCTTATCACACTTTTTTAATATAATGGAGAAACAAAAAAATTTACTTCAAAGTAAATTAAAAAAAGAACCAAACAAAAGAACAAATCCTATTGTTTGAAATTGGCAAAATTAATTTTTGTTTATTAGTTTTAAACTGTATAATGATAAAGTCATTATTAGTTCTAATAGTCAGTAAATATAAGACATTCTTATGAGTAATCAATACTCAATATTAATTTACTAATTCAAGTTAAATACATTTATCGTTCATTATTACTGATTATTGTTTGGTTTCCACTTCCTCCAAAATATATTACCTTCTTATTGTTTTCAGTATTATTATATATTTAATTATGTTATAGTCACAAAATATGATTTAAATCATGCCAATGAAACAGATCTGGGTCATAACATCCATTTTTCATTATTCCCGATGGTTACTTTCTGCTTTATTTAAAATGCACCTAGTATACTTATTATATTAAGTACTAAAATACAATTAATTAATCCATGAGAATGCTTATACTTTATTGTATAAGATTAAGTACAATCATGATTGTACAAGTTGATTATGATTTATGATTAAAAGTAAGCATGATAGAGTTTCTTATCACCAGACCAGTTTGGGACAACTAAAACCTCTGCACATATTCTTGAGGTCATACCTGTTCTGAAACAGGTTCTGGCTGTAGGAGAATATGCGCATGATGGTTTTCTATTGCAATTATAAATATAACAACATTTGTGGTACTTAAAACAATTTAATATTTAATCTAATAACACTTAAACTGAATTTATTAATAACAATAGTAGTATGTAATGCTTTGTAGTCGTTCTTCGGTGGATATATCCTCTGATTTTTATTTCTGTATCTTGCTTTAAGAGATATTACTCTTCAAAAAAAAAAAATTGTCTTGAAAGTTGTTTTCCTCTAAATGCATTATACATCTATCAGTCAATTTTGATTATCAAATGTAAACTACACATAGATTAGACCAGGCTAATTACTGAAGGTTTGAGTTCCAAATGCCGACTATAGCCTTAATTTTTTTTAAATCTGATAATGTTATTAGGTGTTGCAATCAGTAATGCAGTGGAGTGAATACTTTTATCATTACTTTATTAATTATCACAACATTTATTAGACACAAACTGAAGCTAACCGAACACTACAATGGACGCGTGTGTGTAACCTCCTACACTGTTATATAGGCAGCGCCATCCAAGCCCCACTCCGCTTTACCGCCGTTAACAAAATCATTAGTTGTGCAATCTGTAATTGTGTGGTATTTATTCTTTCTGAGGTAAAATGGATCAACAAACAAAAGTCTCCACACAAATGAAGTTTTATTCAACGCATTTCGAACACTTTGTGTTCATCATCAGGAAGACACTATAATACAAATTATATCTAATCAGTTACAAAATTAGAGTGAAATAATAAAATTCAATTAAGATAATTCAAGATATACCCAAGGATGTGGTGCTGACAAGTTGGTCCGTCACTCGTAACGGTTAGTAGACTAACCTACTTAGACTTACTAACTTAGTTAGTTATCAAGTCTGTACCTCAATACCATATCTTGAGCACATATCAGTTTGAAAACATGGAAAAACATATAATATGCGCTGCTCAATTTACTGATGAATGTTTTTCTCTAGTGTCTCAATTTTTTGAGGATTGTTGTAGATGTTTGTTATAATGAAAATAAAATCATTATTTAATATCTCTGATGGTGTTTAGAGATAACTGATTATCTTACTAGATTGAGCATATTACTAACTATTTAGTAAAACAAATTACTGTTTTGATAACAATAGTGTGAAGTTAAAATAGATTATATTTTTTTTTGCAAGTGCAATAAACAATCGAAAGAATAAAAATATAAAGTAATAAAAAGTTAATTTTAAAAATTTATTGTGGGCTATATAAAGATAAGTGTTTTATAAGAGCCGCTTATAGATGATGTATTGGAAGGTTGGGCAGGAAAGCAAACGTACACAGGCATCAGAGTAGGTCAGATTAACATTCAAGAGATTAGGGTGTGTTGCAGGGATTACAGGCACAACTTGCGGTCAATTTCACCCCAAAGTGGACTAATAAATCACCCCCGTATAATTACTATCTATCACTTCTCTCTAACTAAAGGACTATACTATTCACAATTCTCAATTAATAACCAATTGAGAAAATAAATCCATCAATAATATATTTTTGGTTGATTTTATTTGGTTAGTGATTGAAATGTTGACATGTCGTTCATTTTTATCTTTACTGTAATCATAAAGAGGTATACACCTATTAACACCTTTAGTAATAACCTTGAACCAAGTTTCAGAAGTTTTTTTTACCTGTTTATGTGTGTGTGTGTGTGTGTGTGTGTGTGTGTGTGTGTGTGTGTGTGTGTTTGTGTTTTTGTGTGTTGTGTGTGTGTGTGTGTGTGTGTGTGTGTGTGTGTTTGTGTGTGTGTGTGTGTGTGTGTGTGTGTGTGTGTGTGTGTGTGTGTGTGTGTGCGTGTGTGTGTGTGTGTGTGTTTGTATTGTGTAGGTGTTTATTTTAAAAATTACGGGCATATTACAAATATACCGTTTGATTGATAGAATCAAATTAATATCATACTTCATCTACTAGATCCATAGTGTAAATGAGCTGTATTTTGTTATGATCTTTTGTGTACACTTAGATTCGATTTTTGTTCTTCTTAACTAATAACTCTTGAAAATTGAAATGTTCAAAATTAAAACTGATATTGCCATTAACTATAAAAATGAGCATAGTCGTCGATAACATAACAGTTCAGGTTTGTATAAAAATATAATAATTTTAACTTATGATTGAATTATAAAGATTGTAAACACGATAGAAGTCACACCACATGACAAGTCATAATAAATAGAAAAAAATTACTATACATAGTTATTTTCTGACAAAATTTCATTATAAGATAGTTGTTATTTAGTACGTTTTATTACTTCAGAAAGTGTTATTTTATTGAAAAATTATTGGCTTTTAGTACAAATTTTCTAACAATATTTGTTTAAAATTAAAATGGAATAATGAAAAAATTAACAGTTTTTGAATTGTAAAAGAAGCAATAATGCTCAAATATATAAAATACAAGGTAGAATAACCCTTTCCTCTTCTGCTTATCTCATTTGATTATATTAACTTAGAGAGTTTCTTGTGAGAATCAAGTCAAAGAAATCAAATATAATTTTTAAACATTTTTTTAAAAAAAAATGCATTGTTTTCAAACAGCTCAACTGAAATTTAAATGGAATAAATGTAATGTGCAAGTATTTCCAGAAAGGAGGACAACTAAACTATTTTTAGTTTAACCGAAACTAGACAATTCTTTAGTTGACTTGCTTTCTCGAATCACTTCCAAATTACAAATTTATTAATAGTTCTTTCACTCATTACAATAAAAACACTCACGGTATCCCGACAAGTGAAGGCAAGTCAACTAACTGTTCAATCACAGGTCATCCAACCAATCAGACCTAAGAGCAAAGATTCAAATGTACATTGAAATTTTAAGATTCCTTAAATAATACTAGTCAGTAGTAACACTATCAGGCTATAATCAGCATATAATTAGAAGTATTCTGGACATTACTTCGTTCTTTAATAAATCGTACTAAATTGACTTAAAAATTGCAAAAGAATGAAGCATATGTATAATATATTTAGAAAATGTTGAAGTGTAATGGGTTATTTTTTTATTATTTTAATTTTATTATTTGGGGGTGACTATAGCACTGCGTCTTAAAAAAAACTATTGTACTTCCCCTCTTCTGTACTAAAGTAACCCACCAGTTAGCTTCAACGCCTCCAAGAAGCTCAGCACTTTTGCTGGTTCCAGCAGTAAAAGTTTTTCTATGGTTTGTTAGTGTCCCGAAGCACCTGCCTCTCTGCAGCAAAGTTGCCTTACAAGTTATCAGCAGGTGCAACGGTGTTTCTTCCTCTTTGCAGAATCTGCACAAGCCATCATTGATAATGTCCATTCAGGCTCCGAATGGTCTTTGGGTCCTCAGGTGCACTTGTGGGAGGTTTCCACTAGTTAGCACTTTTGGACCCTCTGCACTTCCGGAGGATGGTCTCCAGACTTCCTTATTCTTACAGGGGAAAATCCCTGAAGCTCTATCTGTGGTATTTTGTCCGCTCCGGCACAGCAGCGCATACCGGAGTAAGGCTATTTACTCAAGGGGGTCTCCTAGTGCTCTTGAGGCTCCGTTCATAACACAAAAACCCCTGTGTCATCTATCCTTCGGCATGGATCACATAACACCTTAGATTGGGGCTGGGATAAAAGGAGGGGATTTGGGGATTAGGAAGTATGGGAAACGAAGGTGGTCAGGCACAGCCCCTTATCACCTTCTGCTCCTCTTTCATTTGTCTCTGCATATAGCAGGTTAACAGGGTATCCTCGTGAAGGCCGAAAGTCGGAGTTGAGTGTTAGAGGCTATTAGAGGTGCTTAGTCACTCCATTACTATCCCGTAATTGGGTTATAAAGATGATATAATACCAGTCATAGAATATGTTGTATTGTTTAAACTTGTGCATTTAAAAAAAAATAATCTTTGGTAACTTAACAATACAGTACAGTACATCCTCACCCATTAAAGGTTCGTGGCCCCGCATACTGGCAAAATTTGCTCTCAAAGTTATTTTTTTCATAATTTCGGCTATTTCATGAATTTTTTAAGATATTTTTTAGCAAAAAACAACCAAATTACATTAACTAGTCATAATTCTAAAAAATTATAATAATTTCAACTAAAGTTTTCCTGATATGAAATATTATGATAAGAATACAATAATTTTGAATATAGTGAGAGTAAATATTACATTAAAAACATGAACTATTGATATTGATATCAACCTTCAACGTGATAAGTCTTTGATATGTCACAATTTTTATTGTACTGCAGAAAACTTCAAATGTAATACCCAGTACATTTTCCTGTGACATTTGCATTTTCTCGTCTCTCCATCTTCCAGATCAAACTGAATGATTCATAATAAATGTTTGTACTGTATATAGTGATATTACTCTTCTTTGGAAGTCAAACAAGGTTTAAGAGAAGTCAAAAAAAAAAAGGGGGGGGGGGTTGAGTTTTATATCAATATGCAATCTGATATAAATTCTCATTCCACCAATTTTCTAAAAGGCAATATCAAAATTGCAATGCAAAATTGCAAAAAGGCAATGTTTAAATCTAGCATCGGTTAGGTAGAGATTACTAAAAGTTGGAGAATAGTAAAAAAAAGAGAAAAAGATCAGTTCACAAAAATCAGCCATAAAATTGGAAACAATTATACATGAGATTAAAGTAACAAGCATTATAATTCCCAGTTAATTTTCTGTAGGTATATACTAATATATATACACCAATTAAATGAAATGATACCACTAATCAATAAATGAACTATATTTACAAAAATAACACGCAGAAATGAAACAGTAACTCACTAATATATTTCCATAGCCTCGTCTTCAGGAAGACAGCAGTGAGTTTCTGTTTCGTTTCTGCGCGTTCTTTTTGCTGATATATATATATGCAGATGAATCACAATAAACACGTGATGCAATCAATGAAAACAAACCACAAGGGAAAAAAAAAGAAAACAGATAGAAAAAATGCTCTGAGGCCTTTCAATTTATGTCATCAGAGAGCAAACAAGGTAAGAACTAGAAGGTAACATAAAAGGTATGTACAAGGAAGGTAACTGATTTAGAAAGTACTAATAAAGTTACTTTAAATAGTAATTTAAAGGTAACATATTTCACTGCAATAAAATGTTTTATTGGAATAAAATAAAATGTTTCACTGGAAACCAGCTGCAGTTTGCTATTCAACGCAAGTACTTTGTACTTCTTCCTGATGACGACTAATGTCGAAATATTAAAGTGAGTTTTGTAGTGACTTTCTGTGTTCTTTTCTTTCTGTTAATGAGTATATATGTATATTACATAACATAGGTATTCAAATACATTTTTTCGTAAATAATAAAACTGGCCAGAAAGAAATTATTTAAACATTGCTTTTTTAATTGTTCTTTTTTGTTTAAAAAATGAAATATCATTATATGTATAGCTGAAACTAAAGATAAAATCTAACGCTTTTGAAATAAATGGTTATCATAGCTTTTTTTTTTTATAAAAATAAAAGAGGAAATTACGAAAAAGTTAACGAATTTGTTAGAGGGTTAAATTGGTGTGGAAGGGGTAGTTTTTGAAAGGGTTCTGCAAGAACAAAGGATTACAAGGAGGTTCAGTTTAACTGGAAAGAAGCTGATCGAGCTATTACTTTATCGAATAACACCTCTGTATAAACAGTTCTATTGTTCCAAAGCAGCCGCATCATTAATTTGAGCATAAAAAATAATTATATCTCGAAGAAATTATACATTTCATAGAAAAACCATTATTTGGACCAATACTGTTTTTTTTTCGACAAGAAATATTTGTTTTTTGTTACCTCCTCTAAAGATGTTTCATATTGATTTTGTAGTGTTTCTTAAGACTCAAGTGAGTTTTGTAACAAGTCAGCACAAAAAAAAGATTTTGAAGTCAAACTGACAACACTATAAAAAATCATATATTCCTCATGTTGTGACAAAACATTCTTTATTTTATCGCAAAAGGTATATCTTATATTATTCTTCTCAATTCTCTCATTTATTAGGTTTTACACGACCAGTGCATTTGTAAGTGTGACATTGGGTTTTAACCGTTATGTAACATGTATTTTAGCTAAACTGGTTTAATTCAAGAAAGGAGTACCTAAACGTTTCCGTTCTATTGATTTAATTTTTTTTTGTTCAATCAATGCACGGTGTTTCTTCCATTTGGATCTGCGCCACATAGCAAGAGAAGAGATAATGGCAATACTGTTAAAGCCGCTTGAAGACCTCATCTACAGATGCTGCAAATGCAATATTGTCCACCACCCGGTCAAAAAAACTTTAGATTACAACCTCAAACCATCAGTACTAACTGAAACACAGGTTGAAAAGAAAAACCTCATAACTTACTTATAATTGAGTCAACTTATATGAGCTTTAACTAGTTACAAACATTTGATAAATTAGCTTCCAAGATATTCCTCATGCATGTAAAGTAATAAAAATGTATCAGAGCCTAATCATAAATGAGTCATACATATCTTTATCATCTTATCTCTGGGAAATTCTTCATGAAACAAAAGTTTAAAACAAATAAATTTCGAGAGGTCTACACTCAACTTTACTATTAGTATAAATAATTTCAAACGTTGTTGATTGTTAATATCATGTCCTTGTCATTTAATATTAAATTGGTTTTGGTTTTGTTTTAAAGTGGCTATCGAACAAACGTAATAATAATTTCCAGAGAAGTGCTTATAATTACTAGCCATTTTGTCATAAATATTGAAAAATATCTTTTCCATGCTTCAATATTGTACGAAAACAAATATTAAATATACTAAAATATTTAATTTACTATATTTTTAGTTAGTTAGGGGTTTTGAAATATACTAACAACCATACCTTATACATTAAAATTTGTTAAAGGATGCAACACATAGATACATATATTAAAAAACTTTTTTTAGACAACCATCCATCAAATCTTGGAAAACGTAATTAAATATATGATTGATTCCTGATTGCTTTTATAGTTTTAGAGCTCAATCTTCTTACATATCATATTAACTCACTAAAATATTTTGAGATTTTTTGCGTTAAATATTTAAATAAAATATTGTTAAATAACAATTCATTTCACTCAATTTAGTTGAAGGATTTCGAGATAAATGTAAACAAATAGAGAAAATATGTCTGATTATCTCTTATTCCAAGTTGAGTTTTAAGTTTTTAAAGTTGTATTTTCTTTTGCAGTACGGTTTGCTTTCTTTTTACGGAATACTAACGCCACTAATACTATACTATTAGTGATTATACTATATACTAATACTATATAATTAGTGATTATAATACTAATACTTTAGTTAATTCTTTTACAATTGTATTTTTTCTATAGTTAGAGGAAATGTGTTTTATAACATTTCCTCAAATAATAAAATGTACTAGAATTCCTACATACTTCTCCATACAATTTCAAGAAAAAAATTCTCCTCATATGTTTAAAATATTTTTAGGTATAAATTTCATTATGACTCAGCAAACTATGTGATCTGAATCGTATTCGCAATGTATAAGAATCAAGGAAAAGTCAAAAAGGTTTCATTATATTGCAAAACATACCTTTTCACTTATTGGAAAAATCTATGGTTTTTTCTTGCCCCAATGCTATTATTCATTTTACATGAATTCCAAGATTTCTACACTCAAGATTAAGAAGTTTAGGAGAAAAAAAATTGTATATGAAATCATACTTTAGTTAAAGATGTGCCTTTTCCGTATTGACTGAAGTAGAAAATTCTGAACTATTATTCCAAATTATTTATGTTGTCTAAAAATAGTATGGAACTACTACATTAAAAGGACAAGTTTTTGAGTAAAATGTAAATTTCAGTCATAAACTAGTGTGGCCTAGTAGTATATCTACACTTTTAACCAACTTTTTGATATACACCACCTCCACATCTACAGATGTATCATCAGAAAAATATCAAAAATTGATTGATCAATCCGTCAAAATCCCGAGATCAAATTTTGCATGATTACGATATAAAATCATATTAATCATGCATAGTAAAGTCAATAGTTCAGTCTGTTTTTAATTCAAAAATATTTTTCATGGAATTGTATTTTGGAATTTATCTAATGCTCAAAATTCTGAGCATTTTTGAATTAAAATTTAAATTTTTAATTTTTACTTTATATGAAACTAGCAAACGTACCCGTCTTTGACGGAATCAAAAATTCTATTAAACTTGGTATTCCAAAATATCAATTATAGTATTATACTAATACTACAATTAGAAGTTATAGAATAGTAGAAAATACCATTATTAGTACAGTGCTAAACAAATGCCTCTGTATACAAAGATTAGATTTTAAGTTAGTCATACACAAATCTACAATCAATGTTTTAGCTTTATATGTCTTATGGTGGCAATATTTTGTAGACGAACCGACAGACAGAAATTATTCTAAGGGTACATGTGGCTACTCTGAAGTATGAAACGTAAAGAAAACTTGAAATGAGTTAGTTCTAATTAACGTGCTCCCAGTCAAAAGCTAGCACGCAAGCGACTGGGCTACTCTGGTTCCATACCTTACTTTATTACCAGTGTTTATATTACTTAAATATTCAAATAAAAAAAAATATTTTTGTTGTATTTATTTATAATACATTTGCACTACTGTCATCGGCAAGCAAGCAAGCTACTGGCTACCCTGGCTAGATCCTTTTACTTTATTACCATTTTTTATATTATCCACTTATTAAAATCATTATTTTATTTATATAGATTAAATATTTCGATAATAAATAATTGAGGTTATCTTAAATGGATTTGATGCTTTTTATTATGCGAATCAATTTAAATATAATTAAAGTTTCAATCTCAACGGAACACACATTTAATAATTACATTGAAATTAAAGTGCAGTTTCATTTCATTTAGTCAATTTTTCTCAACTTTAAAAGGGTGGAAATAAAATGCATTTCATTTGATAAATAATGCTAATTCGCTACGGTTTTAGGAAAATGTCATAACTAATGAAAAAAGGTGAACATAACTAAACAATAATGTCGCACGCTGAGGTCCATTAGCTGTCAACAGTTGTCATTAACTATCAGACCAATGTCCGAACCAATCAGCTATCATCAGCTGTCTTCAATGTCAGAACGCACCAAGTGCCTTTAGCTATCATTATCTTTTGGACACTGATACCCGTCTAAATCAGCTGCTATTAGTATAGTGATACCTAAAATTATTAGCTATCATCAGCTCTCATTTACTGTCAGACAGTGATACCAAACCCATCAACTATTATCAGTAATCATTAACTAGTTTCAGAGTGATGTCTAAACCAATTTTTTATCATCAGATGGCATTAATAATCACATAATGATGTCCAAACTATCAGCTATCTTCAGATGTCATTAACTGTCAGTATTGATCTCCATAACCATCACGTATCATCAGTAGTTATTAACTTTCAAACCTATTAGCTATTATCAGCTGTCATTAACTGTCGCACTGTGACGACTCTCCGTTCTGTAATATCTATTCATTCTTGGAAGATAGCCACTAGAAAGCTCAGCTCAGCTTGAACAACCATATTTTGCACGTAATGAACATTCTTGTCCGCGTAGTATCAATAGTTTTTTAAGTGCGCTCAAATGTTTCATCCAATTGAGTAAGAAACCTCTGATCCTTTGTCACAATATGTTTAAATAAAAATAAATAATAAAATAATAAAAAAATAAATAATAATATAATAAATAATAAATAATAATAAAATAAATAAAATCTAATACTAGTGATCGAAATTTACCAAAACAGTACCAATATTTGGATCTGGTTATTACAGCCTTAAAGAGAAAGAATTTCACTAAAAGACACTGACTCAGAGTACGCTCTATTAAATAGTCTTTTTTTTTTTGTATTTTAAGCCGAAACTTAATGGTTTTCAACTTCACTGCTGTTCTAGGAACGAAGTGCCATTTACCACCAATTTAAGTTATAGGTGACTTTTAGTCATACATAATCTGATTGATTGGACAATGGAAGTTCTAAATTCTCCCATATATAATTTTATTTATAATAGCAATCTTTAGCAAAAACCTATCATCCTACAGCCACTGAATTCGTACCATTACGACTCCTCTGAGGAATAGAATGCACAGTATTTCCTATCATCTACATAAAATATTTATGCTTACGACTATGATCGTATCTCAACTAATCAGTACTAATTAAAATAATTAATCACTTCTTAATATGGAATAAAAAACGTCAAAAAACGTTACTATAATCAGATATATGTTTAACTTTACTTTAATAGCAACACACTAATTCCTTAGTCTCTGCATGCTAAATCTAATAGAATAATAAACATTCTTATACTACAGCTAGGGATAGTCAAAATTTCCAGTATCCATGAATATTTAGTAAATCTAGTAAATATTTAGTAAATTTAGTAAATCATATGGTAAATTAGTTGATTTGAAACTAAATTCAAAAGAACATAATCAATAATATTTATTCTGTGTTTTGATACATAAACTCTAAAACCCATCTCTAAAGAGAATAACTAACAATCGATGTGAAATGGTTTACAACAATGTTAAACAATATTTTGCAACTAAACTGTTAACGTGCCAAGACCTAAAACCTTCATACTGTAAAAGTTAGATTTACTGTTTACTACAAATTGAATTTTAATTAGCATTAATTGCATACTTTCTGGTGCAATAAAAACTTTATTAACTTAGATTTTATAGATAATAATTTTTTTTAAAAAATGGTAATATTTGATACACAATGCTATCAGTATACAGTATTTCATATTACAGTACACTCGTATTTCTCTTTTATTTTATCAAAGTTTTCTCTGTAACTCTATTGTAATAATAAAAAATTAAAAAAGGAAGATTAAGCAAGTTTTGTGACATAAAATTAATATTTATAAAAATAATTAAATAGTATATAATTAATTAAGAATTATATACAGAGTGAGAATTACACTGTTTGCAAACAATAATTTAACAGTATTCTCGTTTGAAAAGGACTGGGACGAATACAAACTAAATATACGAGATGGGCTTCTTTGAAAACAAGTTCATCGAAAGTTAACAGAAGAGGTGGTGGTTGACGACCATGAAAATTCGGCGTTAAATAAATATTTGAGCACAATTTTGTTTCTGCTTTAAACTTTTCGTAATAACAGAACAACATTTCTGATCTATTTGATATAATCTTAGAGTCAATGATGGTTAATTAATTTAATTATTCAAACAGAAAGAAAGATTTTTATTAGAATAAAAGCAACAATTTTACTTAAAATTTCTTATTTAGAATCATCTGTTTTAATTAACGTTTGAATTTCAAATCTAAAAAAAAAAGAAATAAGCCTCCAGCAATACTAAATCTTGTCCTTATCCAAAACGGATCCTCTACCATTTCATTAAGATAAAAGAAAAACATCTTTTATATTCATAAACAACCAAATGAACCTCATCCTTCAACAAACAATTCACCGTTTTAATAAAATTAAAATGTTGTCGTTTACTATAAAAAACACAACTGATTCCATATTGACAAATAGTTAAAAATAATATGGTGGCTTTCCTTGTGTTGTTTTTAATAGGGTTTGAAGACTTAATTCTTAGTCTATTGGTCCGGTTTTATAGTTTAAACTACATTTCTAAAAGAACATTTTGATTATTTCGTAACAAGTTATTCTTTATTCACTAAATATTGAGTTTTACATTGAAATAAGAACGAACTATAAGAAATGTGGTTTTTTATCTGTTCCAAAATGCTATTTTGTATAAAAATGAACATTACCATTTATTAAAGCCATCCCAACCCTACTGCATAAATTCTGCTATACAGAAAAAAAAATTGTTGAGAGATTCATAACCGGCGTTTGTTATTTTAATTTCTTTATACCTTATATTGAGTAGGGTGCAATTTGGCCAATGGTTTTGAATGAAATTGGGCAGTTGTTAGCAGAAGATAAGTTACTAAAAGGAATCAATGTAAACAAAAAACTACTAGAGATGGTTTTTTAAACAAAAAAATTTCTAGAGATGGCTAATCTTTTTATTGATTCCTTTATGTTTATGAAAATCAATGAGTTCTGAGACCATTGATCCGGATTTATTTATTCCGACAAAATCATACGTTACATATACAACATGGTTTTTGCTTTATCCGCACACACATATATATAATAATAAACAGTTTACACATAAACACGTGAAATAACAGTCAATGATCAAACCACAATATGAAATGGGAAAACAATAATAAGATTTTTCAACCGTAACCAGCAGTGTTCATCAGAGTCATGAGTTAGGTTTTTGACTCTTACGATGACTGGTTGTTACGGTTGAAAGAAAGTATTTTGTACTTGTTTTCCGATTTCATACTGTGGTTATATATATTGTGGTATATTTATATATATTAGTGAAGGTTGGTAGCAATCCTTCTTGCAAACACGTTTCTAAAAATTTTATGCCAATTTCATGCTTAGTTACCTTTTTTGAGAGTTTCTCTAATGTCCTACAGGCTCTTCTCAGTTCCTCGGGGAATAAAAAAATCAACTGCCCCAAACTTTTCTTTTCATAAATACAAATTCTAACACTATTTATATCTAACACTATTTAATAAAACAACGAGATGTTTCGGTCTCGTAGACCATCATCAGGATAAGCTTAAGACTAAAGTATAGGGTATATTACAATGTAATATCACATTATGTGAGAAACTCTCAAAAAAAGTAACCAAGAATGAAAGTGGCATAAAATTTTTAGAAACATATATATATAAAGTTTAATGTAGATAAAGAAACATAGAAACATTAAAAACACATATCTACGGCCTATAACTGTAGGTTTGAACAGGAGAGATATGACAGGGAAACTAAGTGCACTAGTTAGGTCTGCAATCGTCTCTGTACTAGTGCGCTTGGCTTCGCTCTCTTATCTCTCTTTAAGACTGTTGAAACCAAAAACTTGAGAGTGTAGATGTGTGTTATTAATTTCTCTATGTTTTGTTATTTACATAAATCATATTTATATCTAAAAATTGTGTATATATATATATATATATAAATACATTTGCTGTTTTCAGGAGAGGTAGGAAAAGGAAAAGGAGCGGAAACGTGAAAGTGTCCACCAACCGATATAAAGTGACACACAGCATAATATATATATTTTTTTTTATTTTGATAAAAATATTTTTTATATATTGAAAAAAATGTTAGTTTTTTCTGTTACACTCATTGAAGTAAATTGATTTTTAGTTTACTGTAAACAAAGTTTAATGACCAAGAAAATTAATTTTAAAATGTTTACTGATTTACACGTTCAACTATCTCCTGAATCTTATGATATTTTTAGAATGATGCCTGGATGAATGGATTTGTAAGTCCAAAGTTCTATAAAGACCTATGATATTGCCCTAGGATATTGTCCTATGGTTTTAGGGTAATATCCTATCATGGGAAAGGTACTTTATATCAAAAGAAATACAAACTTTTTCCACTCTATTAGTTATTTCAGTGTCCTAAATGTTTTATGTAATATTACTATTATGTGAGTACAGCTTGATAAAAATTTCATCAAATATGGATTACATTTCAAACAAACATGCAATGTTCAAAAACGCTAAATAACGACAACAATTAAGTTCAGCCTAATTGTCGGATTTTTTGACTAGGATTATTAAAATTCCATGATTATTTCATAATCTCTGTATACAAAATTGGGTGTTTTTTTTGCTTGCTTATATATATATATATATATATATATATATATATATATATATATATATTGAATTGAAATCTGCAGAGGCTGCTGCACATTTCAATTCAATCTGTATCCAAGAAGACCTGCTGCCCACTTATACTAATATATATATATATATATATATATATGCATATAACTTACGGTTTCTTAAATTATAAGTGTAACGATATTTTTGTTCTTAAAAGTGTCATGTACAAAGGATCAACGATGTATTTCTCTTACGTCTTGTTAATTTGTGACTTTTACAAAGGTGACACAAAGTTGACAGATTTACAAACTACTATTTTCAGATTGAGTATGAAGTTTATTGAAGGAGGAATGTTTTTTCAGTAATTTGATGTGTTTCAGCAATCACTGTGCTCAGAAATGGCGGAAGAGCTGCGGTTTGCAGTGCGGTGCCACGGGTCAAGACAAAGGCCTGCCTTGAAGAGGAGTTGTGCCCGCTGTTCCCCAGGGACCACATACGTGCCTTCCTCAATTGACCTGCCTCATATCAACGGGGTCTGTAGTATTGACGCATTCTCCAGTCTCAGTAATAAAGACATCAAAATGATCCACGTAGGCAACGCTTATCACTGCCTCATATGTATATATTTAGTTTGACCAATTGAGAGCCTAAGCGGTAAGGTAATCTTCCACCATTTATTCCACAGAGCTGGTTTCCTACCAATATTCACTAATGTCTAACTTCTTTATAGTTAAGACCAATGGTAAATTTCTAAAAAAAAAATTTTTTTTTGGAAATCATGTTACAATAACTGCCAAAAGAATGTCATAAAAAAATTTTCAAGGTTTGTCACAACACATTTATTTTACATACTCCCTCATAGTACATAAAAGAAAAGAAATACACTATCAAATCGTAAAGATAATCCATACGGGACAGAAGAAGAGTAGCACTCAGAGTAAAAAACACACTTACTAACTCAAAGTTTCTACTCAGTCTTCAAGGGAAAAGAGTCTCTCTCTTGTCCTCCATATCTTGGAATCATGATTGTATCTGTTTGACTGTAAATCATGAAACTTCATGAATTTTATTTTAAATGAAGCGCTTGAACAATGCAAATAATGAAGACGAAGCCTCAGAATGAACGGCATAGACAAATGACTCAGCTCTAAATAATTACCTTTCTAAGCTTTATGTTGGCCATGTCCGATTCCAAAGAACTCTTCTTTCCATTCATTACTGATATTTTTCTCAAGATTTTCGTACTGCTCATGTCCTTAGTAAGCTAAAAAGAAATATCAACCATGTAAATACTGTTGATGATAAAATCATAATTATTTATTTTCTTTTATATCTATATGTTTCATGCAAAATTAATAAAACAAAATTGTAAGAATTTGTAGATTCCAAGTCAAGGATAACATTCGAATTTTTGACGGCGCAGACAATGCTATACTGCTTAGTGCTAGTCAAATATCTTTGTGGCTACTCTATTGAGCAAGCATGTGTGGGCATATTTCTAAACAACTAAAGTTTGTATGCTAAAATTGATTTGTTTTTGAATTCAGTGAAGCCATCCTATGATAATTAGAATCTTTCCCTGTTAAACTGAGATAATAGTTGTGGTTTTATTAAAATTGATTTAGTTAGTTGTATTGTAGTTAACATGTATTGCAATAAAGTATAACCAGTATATAACAAGTCACAAGAGTAAGACTTGTGGGTTACTTTACTCTGTGGTACTCTTCTTCAATTCTGAACTCAACACAAAAAAAACCTGGAGTGGCCTACAATAAGTTTACTATAAGTAAACATAATATAAGCACCAACTGATGTTTTGTGCTCTTTACATTTAAATCAGTATGTGTCATTTGTTTAAATTCGACTGTAATCGCTTTATTAGTTATAAGAATCATGAACATGACATCTGATACAATTTATTAAACTGAAAGTCTGAAACTCATCGGACTCGTACGCTCTGCAGTCATTCTGTTGTAATAACATATAACATACTGCTGTCATGCCATTGTTGTAACTCAATTTAACTTCAAATTTCATTAATGACCTCCATAAATATAGAAAGAGAAGTATCCCTCACTTCTATAGCTTTAGGTATGATTCGACAGAAATTTTTGCCAGTTGAGAGATGATTGCTTCGAATACAGATAAAATGTGATCAAAGGTTTCTATCTTTTCTAGACACAGAGTTTGCATTCTTTGTATGATGCCAAACACATCTTACATTCATAGTAATTAAGTAAAAGATTTTAAAAATAACAATACAGAATAAGAGAAAACATAAGAGAGAGCATTGTTTAAGGCCAGAAATTACTAAGGTAAATTTTGATAAATGGGTACAACTAGTACACTAAATAACTGTTTTCAAAGATATTAAAAGATTTTTTTTTTAGTGTTCTTATAGAAAAAATCATAATGGTTAAGTTTGAAAAATTCGTTGAGCCCACAAAACTCACAAGGTGAATTATGGCATATATGTAAATTGTATAGACATATATTAGAATAAGTAAAATATGAACTGCTTAAAAATAATAATATAAATGGTGTTAAAAATATAATATTACTAGATAAGCGTGAATTTTCTAAAGAATTAATACACTTGTAATATTGAAAAGAAAATTAATATTTTCTTTCAAGAAATGCTCACATTAGATGATGAGATCATTAGTGTAGATTAGGCCTACCCATGAAGAGTTTGCTGGTTATCACAAGGAGAAATCTCGGTGAAAGTTTTATCTTTGCGTGAGAAAATAATTTAGCTCTATGATGAGAAAAATAAAAAGATGAAGTCAAAACCCAGCTTATTGCAGAGGATATTTACTTTTCTGAATGAATAATTGGTTTATTGGGAGCTGGGTTAAGATATATACTAATGGGCAGCCAAACGAAAGAAAGTTGGTATTATTGTCATAAAAATTGATTTTTATTTAGTCTTGCAATAAGGAAGCAGCTTTGAAATTCGAAGGGTGTGGTCAACATCTGGTCAGATAGCAAGTTCCCTCCTTTCATTTAATGTAGTACTCAGATCCCCAAATTTCTTCCACATCATGGTAGTCCAATTCGTATAATAAGATGTTTTAGTGCCAGTTTGAAAACAATAGTTCTTCTTACTTAACATTTATATATATATATATATATATATTAGTATATTCTGTTGATTATTTAATGTGATCTGCTATATACTAATAAATTTCTGTAATTAGAGAGCAGATTTTCGTTGATACAAATTTCATTAAACACTTTTTGAACCAACCAAATAATCCAGTTCGGTTTTTGACTCTGACGAAGAACGCTTGTTACGGTTAAAAGATCTTAGTCTTGTTTTCCCATTTTCTTATTGTGGTTTGATCATTGATTGTTATTTCACGTGTTTATGTGAAATTTTGTTATATATTAGTCTGTACAAATTTTATTAAACACTTTCTGAACCCTTGTTCTCGTCTCTTTTCGTTGATGCAAATTTCATTAAACACTTTTTGAACCAACCAAATAATCCAGTTGGGTTTTTGACTCTGACGAAGACCGCTTGTTACGGTTAAAAGATCTTAGTCTTGTTTTCCCATTTTCTTATTGTGGTTTGATCATTGATTGTTATTTCACGTGTTTATGTGAAATTTTTTTATATATTAGTATATACAAATTTTATTAAACACTTTCTGAACCCTTGTTCTCGTCTCTTTTCTCTTTAACTTTTCTAATTTCCTAATCAGTGTTTTGAATTTTTCCGGGATATGAAATAACAATTCTCCAAATATTTTATCTTGTAAACTCATGTTAACAATATTCACTTTTACATGAGTTTTCAAGATAAAACATTTGGCGAATTGTTATTTCATATCCCAGAAAACTACAAAACACTGATTAAGAAATTAGAAAAGTTAAAGAGAAAAGAGACGAGAACAAAGGTTCAAAAAGATTTTAATGAAATTTGTATCAACGAAAATCTGCTGCCTAATTACACACATATATTAGTATATAGCAGATCACAATAAATAATCAACAGAATAATATATATACATTCAATACAATTATGTATTTACATATAATATAATATAGTATAATAATTTATCATTTAGTAAATACAAAAAAGAAATTCAGTCTTTAATTCAGTATCCTTAAAAAATGACTGCTATAATAATTTGTTTATTCTTAATATAGTAATCAAATTAATAAAATACAACATTACGGTTAATTCCTGTTTTTCTTTGGTGTGCTGTCTAGCTAAGTAATTAGTAACTACTTTAGTTTATTATTATAGTAATGAGTAAGTATTTCACTACAATTTTTAATAAAAAGCTTGTTACTTTTATGAACTAATCTTCAGACATGGTTCAACAGTGTGCTTAACTTTACACTGAAAATATTAAGTTCAAATTTTGGTAATCACCCTAGATTTTTCATATAAAAGTTCAAAAGGCTTTTCAAATAAGATGTAGTTATTAGTTAATTAAAAGTTATAACACTATTGATACATTCAGAATAGGCCTCTGGAAGACACCAAATGTAATTGTAATAAGAAATCTTTCATCTGAAATATATTTGCCAAATTCATTCCTGTTTTATAAACACGAGTAAAATAAGAAATTTCTTATATTGAAAATCTCAGAAACAAATAAAGAAAATTGATTACAAAAGGAACTTGAAACTATGTCAAAGCAATAATAAAATATGTTCAGCTGAATATTTCAATAAAAATTCTACCATACTTATTAGGTTTGTCCTTTGTCAAATTGAAGTTGCGAAAGACATTATAGGGAAAAGTTTATTTTATTGAAATGCATCTCCAGAAATGTTACCAAAATTATACTTTTACAACACTTTGTTATTGAAAGTGACTCTAAAAACAAATAAAGAAACCAACAATTGTTAAGTTACATTAGTTGGAAGATATTGTTTATTATATTAACAACTATTGACATGAGAAAAATTGATTGACATAATATTAATAACACCGCTTTTATTAAAAAGGATAGAAATAGAGCAGTCTACTTCTTCTTTTTAATCATTCTTTCTAGTACTTATATGATATCCACTTATTATGATAATTGTCACCTTGATGCTTGTTTTTATCAAAATTTAGAATCATTATATATTTGTCCTGATGTTTTTATTTAGAAGTATATCAACACACTTGACCTCACAAACAAAAACTTACCACTCTGATTAAATAAATAAGAAAACTTTTGAAGTATTTTTGTCTTATCAAAGTTTTCTATAACTAAAAGAATGGAGGAAAATATCTTAAGCCGCTTCCATCTGATACCATCTGTAGCTACTCCATTAATTAAGTCATCAGAGGAAACGTTGTTTTCCTGTAAAATTTAGAAGAAATGTTATGGAATCATTTATTCAAAGAAAAAAAATATGAAACATCTACGAGGATTGTTGCTTGATATTTTTGTCATATTTTCATCGTCAAAGTAACTAAATTTCTGATAAAATCAAGAACATTAATTCATTTATCCTTTCCAGTAGTGTCATTCTTAAAACTTCTTTGGGTAGTCGACTTCAGATTTCTGTTTTTAATTAAATATGATTTTCTTTCATATATTTAGTCTTTTGCTTGAACAAAAACAGGTTTTTTTTGTAAATTGATGATTTATTTTGCGAAATAATATGAATCAAATTATAATACATATGGGGTGAGAATTAATATCTCTAGACATGCTGATAAAACGTCATGTCTTTCATGAATACATGATTGCATTTAGCTACATTAAATTATATTGTCTAAGAGACAAGCTAAACCAAAACATTGCAAGGAGAACACTGCTTCATCACTGGTATTCAGCTACCATGGGCCCTCGCCTGGTATGACAGGCACTTACGGTTTACCGACTACGCCAGTCCAATGTAGTCCTACACCACAGTGTGCACAGGTCAGGTCTCCATTAATTAAACTACCTACCTGTTTTGCTTGAAATTACAGTTATATTACACACATTATTATTACCACATATTTTCCAGTAGTAACATGTAATGAAATAACCACATCAAGCATTCCACCCTGATTATTGTGCACTCAGACACTTTATATTTTTACTTATTATTGCTAATTAACAAACAAATATCCTGAAGAAGTTGTTTTATAATAGAAATATTATAAAAATTTTGATAATGACATTCAAATATTATACAATAAATTGTAAACATGATGTCTCTTGTTGCAACCATCATTCTTAAATCTGTCCTTATTTCTACCCTCCCACTACTAACAGATATGTCTTCTATTGGAAAAGGTACTCGTAAATAGAGTAGTGTTTTGATTTTCAAAAATTTAGTTACTTTGACGATGTAAAGATGGCAAAAATATCAAGCAACAATTTTTCTGATTTAAAACATACAACCCTCGTAGATAATTCTTTTTTTTTTCAATAAATGATTCCATAACATTTCTTTTAATTTTGCAGGAAAATAACGTTTCTCTCATAACTTATTTTTGTTTGTAAAATTGCTACTGATCTACAATTTCATATTCTTGGACTTTGTTTAAAATTTTCTTGATTAACAGCAATATATTTTTTAAATTTTGTTGAATGTCAATTTTACTTCTTATGCTTAGTTTTTACAAAGTTCTTTAATAAATTAGAAATCGGTTAAGCATTCTTGCGTTACTTCCTATTATACTTCACAATTTTCAAACTGTCTTGTACAGGTCTAAAAGAAAAAAAAATATTATGTCTTCATCGTACATTTAATTATAACCCAATAGATGGTTAGAAATGAACAAAATAGACACACTTGTTGGAGCTTGTTTCTAAACAGCTTATGATTCTCTAGAAACATCGATCTCAGTTATTTTATACTACCTATTCTTTAGGGTTCAATGACTTAGTCAAGGCCACAGGAACATAGGTTTCATTACCGCTTGGTTGTTTGTGTTATCCAGTAAAAATTCGAGTAAGAGGAACCGTCGTTCCACTCTTTTTTTTTAGTGGCTTTTTAGCCGGTCCTTGGTTCTTTTCATCTACTGCTATTTTCCAGACATATTCAGTGATGGGATTCAGCCGGTTCGTGCGAACCAGTGCTTAAAATATTATGAGTTCGGCGAACCGGTTGTTAAAATTACGTAAACCCCTATTCAGACCTGTATTAAATTAGCCAGCCCACTATTAAACTCCACAAGTGTCACGTGACTCACTTAACTTGTGCATATGACAAGTAATTTGAGCATGTACATAGCCTATATATAACTAAACAATGTAGTTTCCGAACTCATAATATTTTCGCACTATTTCGCAAGAACCAGTTCTTAAAAAATTTGAATTGGACATATTCTATGATAAAATACATCTTCACTATGTTATGATATTTTACCCTTACATGCTGCAGGTGTCTTATCTTCAGAAGTAGTACCTAAGAGGCCCAGTTTATTATCTATCAATCTAATTCAAAGATTCTAATTGAATCAATTCTAATTCAAAAAGTTCTAATTCAGTGAAAATCAAGTCTAGTTATCTGCAATAACCTAACATATATTTAAAGTATGACATACTAAAATAAATGTAAAATTTACAATCATACAAATTAAATTAGTTTCATTAGTTTATAATGTACGCAAAAATATAACGTATAACAACCGAGGTTGATCACACCACCCTCCAGCCATCAAAATTGATTTAATAAATTACTCTAGAATTATTTCACCATTGTTTGTTATCTGTTCAACGGTAAATCAAATTAGCAATTTTAAAATATTTGAATATCATTGTTCTTAAAGTTTTTTATCCTAAACAACCCAAATAATAAAATACCTTCGGTGGGGTACATTAGCAACAGAGTAATAAATCATCGCAACTAGCACATTTGTCTCGTTGCTTGACTAGTGTCAAATCACGTTAATCATGGGAAGCATACTGAATAAATTTAGAGCACCTATGTGTTATCTATCATAGTCACTAGTTCAAGATCGTTTATTTACTAGCTGATGATTCTTAAAATTTGTGAGTCACTTTTTTGTCATTATCTATGTTTTTTGGATGTTTTATAAATGTTATTGAAATATTATGAATTTTCAGTAGAGTAATATTGCTTTTTACGCGTTTAAGTATTGTATATTAAAAAATACTAAAAAAAAAAAAGAAAATTTTAGAGGTCTGAGAGAGGAAGAAAATAAGTCGTAAAACCATCCATTGTTTTTATTTCTTACCCTTTACGTGTCATGTCATTAAGTAACGGGTGCTTTTAAAGCACATTTGTCGGGGAAAATCACTACAAGGTCAATAAATGAGTACAACCGATGACGATATAAGGCATCAAATCAAGTTGAAACACAAGTGAATAGTCACTTGGTTAAAGAAAACTGTGTAGGTTAGGTTAGGTTAAGTTGTAGTGGCAGTCCCACAAGGGAACACACATAGGCCGAGCATTGTCCCTTTGTGATATCACACAATGAAGATTGATTCCACAGTTTGAGTCCTAAATTTTGCCTAACTCAAGTATATTTAAAGTAGGGATCTTTATCGAGTACCTGACATCGTATAGGCTCGGGACCGACGGTTTAACGTCCTTCTCCGAGGGACGACGTGCTCAGATTTATTTCCCACTTGCATGAATAAATCGAGTGCCAGGTGGGGATCGAACCCCGGTCCTATCAGTTCAGAGGCGAGTACGTTTACCACTGAGCTAACCTGGCCCCTTTAAAACTAGCTAATAGATAATACATATCAACAATACAAAACATAATGACAATGCAAGGCACCAAATATAACTGGACATAAATATATAATTGATAAGTTATCGAAAAGTAATAACACTGACAAACAGGTAAAGCATGTTAACAGGACAAAACATAATGACAACGTAGAACACAAATATAACGGAACTGTCAAATATATAAAACATGTAAGCAGTACACAATGCAATGGTAACATAGGATACCAAATAAAGTTGAACGGAAAGAAGTAATGGATTAGTAAATTAAAAGCTGATAAGACAGTCAAATAGACAAGAAGTGGCCCTAATCCACCCGAAAACAGACATAATCGGTGACTGTACAAACAGCTGAATGCGCAACGTGTGGTGGATTATTGGTATCATAATAATGATTTAACCTATCTCTATATATAAAGTTCGTGAGCTTGTTTGTTTGTTCACCCATTTCCTGTGGAGATAGAAACTTGAAATTAAATATATATTATTTATTATCTGAATAATGTCAAATAAAAGAAAATTATCACTAAATTCCCAAAATTGAAACCAGGGTAGCAAGTGTCTTTTGTATTCGCCGATGACAGTAGTGCAAATGTATTATATATAAATGTAACAAAAAAATGTTTTTAATTTAATATTTGTGTTATATAAACACTGGCTTGCGTTCTCACCGATCACAGTAGCACAAATATATTAAAAATAAATGTAACAGAAACATTTTTAATTTAAAATTTGAATAATATAAACAATGGCAATGAAGGAAAGGTATGGATCCAGGGTAGCCAGTCGCTTGCGTGCTCGCCGATGACAGTAGTGAAAATGTACTATACATAGATGTAACAAAAAAAAATTAATTTAAAATTTGCGAAATATAAACATCGGTAATAAAATAAAGACTTGGAGCAAGAGTAGCCCAGAGGTTTGCGTGCTCACTGATGACAATACTGCAAATGTATTATAAGTAAATGTAACAAATATATAATAAACTACTACATTAGAGATTAAAAATGAATAATTTTAGAAACAAACTTGAGCACAAATGTTAGATAAAATACGAATGTTCTAAGGTAATATTATAAAGACACATTCTTTTAATTAATGTTATTTTATGTTAAGTAAATAAATTGAATATTTCAATTTACAAGTTTTGTTTGTTTTAAATATATTTAATTGTATATATAACTTGAATTGATGTTTTATTATTTATATGATAAAATAAATGATTTTTTTTTTACTTTTAAATGCTTTTTTTTTGCAAAATATACTTACTGTGTATGTATCTTGAATCATGTTAAGAATACTATATGAAAAGCTTGGGCCATATAAGATTCTGTTTGCGTGCCTTAATGACAAGAAACAACAATTAAATTATCCCTGGCAATCATGTTCAGTGAGTTAATTTCAATACCTATTGTTATAATTTCTGAGTGACACAAAGGGTCACGGATAATCTAGTCTTCTATGTTATTAATTATCTTAACACGTTCGATTATGATAATAAATACAATGTTCCTTAAAGTATCAAAAATTTGTTTCTATGTCTTGAAAAATTATGGAATTGATTTGAAATGAACATAAAAATGGACTGTTCCAGGAGGGCAACGTGTTACCACTACTTGAAATGAAGAAAGTGGGATATGAAAGCGAAGGCACCTAGTGAGAGCTGGGGGCGCCTAGTCGCCCCTACTGGCCCCAGGAGCACGACGCCGTGTGCCGCGACTCATAGCGGCTGCCTTCGGCTGGGGCCCAGCCCCCGGCCTCCCTCCCGTCTTCTCCTCGGCGCCCTTCTCAGTCAGCATCTTCACAGTCCCAAACCTCTCCTTTCCCAGGCCCTTCCTCCCTTCAGTCAACCTACTTTCACCTATTTTAAACTATCAAAGTCTCACTGTTGCTCTTGAAGTCTTACTTTTATTTTGTTCATTTTTCTAAAAATAATAAAATTAGGGTTATTAAAAAGTAACTCTCTATTTTAAAAAGAACAGTAATATTACAATTTTACCAGATATGTTTCCTATATTTTACTAAATGGATAAAATTAAATTCAAGTTTCTCTATTATTCCGACATTTTTAGTTCGTGTCTTCAGGTAACTATCGGATTGCCTTTAACAAGACTGTGGGTTCCTTAATATTTTGCCATAATATGAATATTGAAATGAACCACATCATTCTACAAGAACAAAAACAGCTAATTTTTGTTATTGGGGAAAATAATAGAAATTGGATTTTCATGGAATATGGCACTACTTGGTATGTTTCTGTGAGAGAATGGGTTAAATTCCACTTCGCTAAGACATGGACAAGTCAAGTAAGTATATGAATGAACACTCCAAACTCTCATTCGACACATTCAGGCTTTTTCTTTTAGTTAATCAAAGGAGACACACAATCCTTTGATTGTGCTTAGTTTCTTCATTAACAGAAATATAGAAAAATGTTGTCCTTGGAAAAAAATTTCTCCAGCATTTATTTTAGGACAACTTATAAAATAAATAAATGGTACAGGAACAGAAAGTTATAGATGTGGTACAAAACCATATAGTATTTGAATAAAAGTTGCAATAACTTTTTATACTATTAATGTAAGGTTGTTATAGACTTTATCCTCACATTTAATTCTTTAAAATTGTATTTAAGAAAAAAATTATAAGAATTTTAAACAGAGAGTTACTTTTGAATAACTGCATATAAACAATACGGGCTTCTGATTACAGCGTAATAAATGAAATGAGGTGATATCTTAAACCAAAGTTGGTTTCTATATTTGCCTTTTTCATTGAACCATCCACACAATAAACCATATTAGAATGTGTTTAACAATAATTGACGATTGTATATCAAAAATTAATTTAAAATATCAAACATTATTAGCATTTTTGAAAAAGATCTAGGCTTTTAAAAAATTACTTGGTTTTCTTAAAGAGGTAGACAAATATATTGCGAGGATCACGTTCAAAACTCTACATTTTATTTTATTTTGAATACTGAATTTTATTTTATTTTCAGTTAGTATAATGACCATAGGTGGTGAGATGGAATGATTCAGAAATCTATTACTCTATGATTCATTGCTATAAAAAAAAAGTTTATTTTAAGAACAGAATTACAGTTTTATCTTTTTCAACAAAATTGATTATATAACTAGAAATATATATATATATATTAAAGAAATTTTCTAAAAGTGTGGGTTACCAGAACCCACACTTCTTATAGCATTTCTTCAGGGCTGAATCCAAACATAATTGATAGTTATAAAAAAATTTGAGAAATCTCCATTCAGATTTATTATACAAAAACCAAATTGTAAAATATTATTTAATTAATACCCTTTACTAATATTTATATGAAGAAGTCTAATAAATATATAAAAACATATAATACAATATTATCTACTTCTGTATCGATTGAAATAGGTTAGGACATCGACATGAAGAAAAATAAATTATTAATAAAAATAAATTTGTGTACTTCTTCATTTATAAAAACTTAAATGTTTGTTTTATGTTTGTATTTAATTATAAAATATTTCATTCTACGATAATTCTAGATGGGTTATTGTTTATTCTAAAGCAGGCATGGGCAACCTTTTGTGAACTGGAGGCCGGATTATGTAATTTCCAAATGACCGCGAGCCGTATGGTAATTTCTGCGGTATTTCAATTCATACGGCTTGTATGTATAATGTAAGTATATATATATATATATAGAATATATATATATATATAGAATATATGTGTTCTCCAATCGGGGTTCGGTCAATTTTCCAGGACAAAAAATCAAACTCTCGTTGCCAACGTTTCGGTTTTATTTAAAACCTTTTTCATAGGCCTACAAATAAGAAATCACATATCAACATCAAACATATACACAATATGAAAATGGATTGTTACAACTTATGAATATTACAAGCAGAAATATTTCAGAGATATATAAAACAATATTACTTACAGAAGTAAGAATTTTTTAACTAAGAAAATGAAATTTACATTATGTAAAGGAACAACAATGTTAACCGGACAAAACCTTCGACTAGACTGCACAATCTAGTTTATTTTCTTATTATCCTTTGTTTGTAGGCCTATGAAAAAGGTTTTAAATAAAACCGAAACGTTGGCAACGAGAGTTTGATTTGTTATCCTGGAAAATTGACCGAACCCCGATTAGAGAACACACCTACTATATATATATATATATATGAATATATATTAATCAATGATCAAACCACAATATGAAATAAGGAAAAAAGACTAAGATTTTTCAACCGTAACAAGCGGTCTTTGTCAGAATCATAAAGCCAACACGTTGTGCATTTCTTTGATAATTGAACACATAAATTAAATTGTTTGTTCTTTGAAATCTTATTCGTGACCACATCAGTTACGAGTAGTATAATGATCATAGGTGGTGAGATGGTATGATTCAGAAATCCATTACTCTATGATGCATTTCTATAACCAAAAGTTTATTTTAAGAACAGAATTACAGTTTTATCTTTTTCAACAAACTTGATGATATAACTAGAAATATATATATTAAAAAAATTTTCTGCTGCTGCAAATAATTTCTGTTAAAGAATGAATGATTAACGATAGTTAATCAACCCAACCCGTTGTGTTTTTGACTCTGACGAAGACCGCTTGCTACGGTTGAAAGATCTTAGACTTTTTTCCCTATTTAATATTGTGGTTTGATCATTGATGTTATTTCACGTGTTTTTGTGAATTTTTTTTTATATATATGTTTATATAAAACACTTTTTTTTCTTTTATATCGAGGTTTAGTCTAGCTTCAATAATTCAACACCTTTAATCCGACGTTTCGTCTATATTTGTAGACATCTTCAAGGCTACATCAATGCAAAATTTAATTACAATAACATAAAACATAATTATATTACATTATTTAATTAATATACATAAGTACCCTGGTATTTTTCTATTGTGAGGAAGCAACTACATAACGGTTTGTGTTCAAATCAGCTAGTGTGCTCCCAATGATTTTGAACACAAAATGATGTTCATGATTTGAACACAAACTGTTATGTAGTTGCTTCCTTACAATAGAAAAACACCAAGGTAATTATGTATATTAATTAAATAATGTAATATAATTTGGTTTCATGTTATTTTAATTAAATTCTGTATTGATGTAGCCCTGAAGATGTTCACAAATATAAATGAAACGTCGGCTTACAGGTGTTGAATTATTGAAGCTAGACCAAACCTCGATAAAAAAGAAAAATAGTGTTAAATATATGTGGTCGAGATAAGGAAAATATTCGTATATATTAATATCGTATATATTCTGTGCACTATATTAATGTGTCAATAATTATTTACTTTCTCATTGTTTTTATAATGAAAATTATTATTCATTTTTCATTATTCCATTATGGTTAACAATTGTTACAACACAATCTTTAAAAGATTAGAGCGTCACATAAGAAAAAAACCAAAACATTTGTTGGTATACAGTTCTCTCTCTCCAATATAATTTCCTTCCAAAAGTCTCTGTGAGCTTTTGTTAATAAGCAAAAAGCAAAAGAATTTTTTAATATTAAGATATAATTCCAGATAATTTACGAGGTACGCAGAAAAACATGTGCTGGTTCTCTTGTGGCCCACGGGAAGCAGGCTGCCAAAGTTCTAAAGTGTACGCTGATGAGGGCTGATTTTAATTACTTTCATTCCTCTTAACTTGAAGACACTGAAGTTGCATGACTTGCTCTTCTGAATGTCATTTTGGCTCATCAAGACCATTACAGACTCCACCTTTGCCAATTCACTCTTAGCCCGGATAAAAATAGAAATAAGTATTTGTTTTTACTTATTATGTTTTTAACCTTCTGTAGTTTAATATTTTTATTAATATTAATCATAATAGAAACAAAAGCACTACCTGGATTTTGTAAAGAAAATTTAAATAAATTTCGATACACTTGATTTCATATCTTCGATGCTTGTAACAATGTAGGATAAGTATGAATACATGTGCATATTTTGGAACCAAAACAGCCCGTACCATTATTAACATGATTTTTTTTCTTCAAATAAACACTTTTCATATTGAAATATGTTTAATATATTATCTCAACGATTTTTCTTTGATAATACCATCAGTGGATCCTGTTCATATATTTTTAATAACAAAATATATTTAGTCATTTTATTTTCAAAAATCTTTTTGCTACTGGGACACAAATCGTTCAAAAATCTTTAATAAAAGTATAAACTTCGGGACAACAGTGAATATTTCTTCCTTTATACATCCTTTCCTTCCTAAAGTCATTTAAAATCCTTCCACGATACCAATTTTCAATTTTAAACTCATAGCCGAATATAAATACAGAGTTGTTTTTATAATTAGTTTAAGAAAATACGACTGAACTAGCCATTTTGTTCCAAAGTTTATAAAAACAGATTTAGTATTATCTCAGCACCAGAGTAGTTTTAGATGGAATAACTTTCAATTATTTATTTACTTAGGAAGCAGTTTTTATGTAAAATATATATATATATTTTTTTTCTTTTTTAGTATGTCGACTTGAAAAAGGCTAGATCTTTACGTCATTTCTAATTAACGTAAGGGCTTTCAAAAAGTGTGCATTTTTAGCCCCATATGAAGTGCTGAAATTAAAGCATTTGGATGTTGAATGAATATTATCAAGTCAAGCATATAATTACAGGATGTGAAATGAAGTAGATATTCTCAATCGTAAGAAGATTTATTCGGGACGGTGACTGCTTTATCATCAGTCAAAAAAAAAAAATTATATCACATTTTAATAACAGGCTTCGATAATGACTCTCTTGCAGAACAAAAATAACAAAACGAACTTTATAAAACATAATCCTAACAAGAAATATAAAATTTTATTTGAATATTTACAGTAATTTGTAGGGTTTTTTTTTAACATACTAGCTTTATGATTTCAATAATAAAATGTGGTCATAATTTATGCCACAATCAAGAAAGAATAAGAAAAGTTATTCACAAACTTTAAAACATACATATTCTTTTTAAATTTAAACAGATTCCAAATAAATATATCATTACGTATTTAAATTGTGAATTTGGTATCTGAACTTTTTCTAACATAAGACGATTCCCCATTGGAAATTGATAATCATATGAACTTCATTCAATATTTCCTTAATATTGGTATTTATAGTAATGCCATGGTATTAAAAATAAATATATCATTACGTATTTAAATCGTGAAGTTGGTATCTGAACTTTTTCTAACATAAGACGATTCCCAATTGGAAATTGATAATCATATGAACTTCATTGAATATTTCCTTGATATTGGTATTTATAGGAATGCCATGGTATTACAAATAAATATATGTGTACATTTAATAGATTTTTTCAAACCAGTATTAGTATATGAATAAAAATTATGATTTACTTATACAAAGACAGATTTTTTTTTGAACTAGTTATTTAATGGTTACTTACGTGTAATGTAGAAGACCATGGAGTATGATTGGAATAGAAATCGGAGAGGTCTGCAGTTATTAGGAAAGATTACATCTACAAAACCTCGTCATCAAATTGGGGAAAATAAAAATTCTGGATAAAAACAGTTGCCGAGCTCTAACTAACTTGCTTTAAGTTGTTATAGTATAGATGTTATTTAATAATTCCTAATTTTAAATAACAGAAAA
Organism: Hermatobates lingyangjiaoensis; assembly: GCA_026182355.1. Classification (NCBI taxonomy): domain Eukaryota; kingdom Metazoa; phylum Arthropoda; class Insecta; order Hemiptera; family Hermatobatidae; genus Hermatobates; species Hermatobates lingyangjiaoensis. Next base: position 101,240 of record JAPFBL010000180.1, on the reverse strand, counting down.
GTTTATTTTTATTTGTTTAATGACAGAAAAGACAAAGTAGTTTGGGAAATATTTAGCTAAAACTTAAGGAAAGTTCTAAAAAAAGGAAAGTAAAAATTTATTTGATTCAAATTTAATTTTTTATTTCATAACTAGTAGCATCTATCAAATTTTGATTCCAATTTGTTCAAAGATAAAATTCAATTGTTTTATTTCAGTTGACTTCAGATCCGGTGTTCATTTTTTTTTTTTTGAAGTTTCCTAATAAATAAATTATCTGTATTAGAATTAATTTATTACACATACATGGGCTTTTAGTTCTGTTAGTTTATTTTTTTGATTGTGTTTCAAGTCGTTTTGTCCCAGTGGGAGTTGTCTGTCAAAGATGTTTATCAGGGTGGTCAGGTGGTCAAGTGGTCAGATGGTCAAGTAAGGCTAAATAGTGGTTGTGGAGAATGAAATGGGTAGTATAATTATATTTATTATAATACTGAATTCTATAACAATTTGTTTATTCAGATTTAAAATCAAATTTATATTTCTTACTAGAAGAATAAAAAGCGAAACTATTTTATTCCATGTTTTGATTCTAACTTTGATGCAGCTAAAAATGATTATTAGTTGAGATTTCAGTTAAAATTTGATGAGATTTGATCCACTATTTGCTAAGATAATGATCTCACATCATAGCGGAATGATTTCAAAAAGCTTTGATTTCTTCACACGCTTGACTCAATGCCTTCTGACCTCTTATTCCCTCCTCCTGAAAATGAATATCTTTCCCCAGCATGATTGACAATAGAAGCTTTACAAAAATAAAAACAAAGTTTAACCACATAGAATAGTTAACATTATTATATGTAAACTTTATTATTTAGATATTTATACTAAAGGTTTCAATCTCATTTATACCTTACATTGTTTTTAACGTTTATATTGTAGCTGTGAAATTTAAATATATTTATATTTTATTATATTTCAATTAACGAATAATAGCAGAAAAATGATAAAATCTATTAAACTGAAAACATAGAATTATTAATTGTTATAATATTAAGGGAAAGGATTTAATTATCAGATCTTTTCATAGATCTATAGGTTAGGTTAGGTTGCAGTGGCAGTCCCACAAGGGAACACACTTAGGCCGAGCATTGGCCCTTTGTGATGCCACACAATGAAGATTGATTCCACAGTTTGAGTCCTAAATTTTGCCTAACTCAAGTGTATTTAGAGTAGGGATCTTTAACGAGTACCTGACATCGTACAGTCTCGGGACTGACAGTTTAACGTCCTTCTCCGAGGGACGATGTGCTCAGATTTATTCACCTCCCGCGTGAATAAATCGAGGGCCAGGTGGGGATCGAACTCCGGTCCTATCAGTTCAGAGGCGAGCACGTAACCACTGAGCTAACCTGACCCCTTTCATAGATGTATAACTTGATTATAATTGTTCCCGAGACTCTTAGTAGAACGAGCTCAAAAATGAAATATCTGGCAATGAAATCAAAAATGTTATTATAACAGTCTATCTTACAATAAGACTTGAAGGCCAATGCAATTTACTTTCTTCCACTATAAATGCCTGCTTCTTTTGTTTTCTATTATACGTTTTTTTTTCCTCTTTAATGTTTCTTTCGACCATTCATTATTACAACCTTATTTCATGATAATAAGGCAGAGTGGTGTCTCGTCCTGACACACTACACGGAGCATTCCTCCAAGACTCATTTAAAAATTCAAAAATTAATTACCCATTTGGTTACAAGAAAAGCTGTTGATTTTTTTTTAGGCAATTAAAAATAATAATTTAAAGACCTATCTCTGTCAAAAAAAAAAATATTTTTTTTTAGCATAATATCAAATGAGGAGGCTTTGAAGGAGACATAAGAATGAAAGAATACTCTAGAAATAAGAAAAAATACCATCTATACTTTTGCTTACTAGTTACATTTGTTTGCTTTTCCATTATTAAGATTAGTTTGCTCAAAATTAAATTAGCCCTCTCAGTTTTGTAAATTAGGTTGTAGAAGTAATTTTAACTGCTTTAAAACTTAATTTCATTAATTAAATCAATTCTCTTTCAGTTTGATAATAAGTTTATATAGTTCAAAGTTGAGTGGTGACCAAATCAGATTTTTCGTTAATAAAATGTGTTGAACTTTTTTCACGAATTTTTTTTAAACTTTGTTCACAAGAACAAACAAAATGGTGTATTTATTGTTGCATACAATATTTATTAGCCCTCCTGGCTCAGGAAAACGATACAAAAGAACAACAAGCGTTTCACGGTGTATTACAAACACAGAACTAAGGAACAAACACACTTGCTGTCTCTAATTTTCAGTTGATCCGTCATCAGGAGAACGGTCTCTAACCGTCGCTTCACAAGTGCGCTTGGTGTCCCTATCACAACTCTCCTGATGACAGTTCAACCGAAAATTAGAGACAGTAAGTGTGTTTGTTCCTTAGTTCTGTATTTGTGATTCGCCGTGAAACGTATATATATATAATGATCATGCTAAATAAATGGATTTTAAAAAATCACAGTATACATGATCGATATGTGGTGTCGGTGGGGGGGATATCTCTCACCTCTGAACTGGTAGGTACATAACTAATTACGTACAACCAGTAATTAGTACGTAATTAACTAAAATATTATATCTAAAATTATATGATCGGTATCTTCGATCTCCACCTACCTCGATTTATTCATTTGGGAGGTGAATAAATCTGAGCACATCGTCTGTTGGAGAGGACGTTAAACTGTTTGTCCCAAATCTGTACCATTTCAGGTATTGGTTAAAGATCTCTACTATAAATACACTTGAGTTTGGCAAAATTTAAAACCCCCCAATTTAAAATCAACAGGTAATGTGGCTCGCCCATTACTAATATGGGTGCCAATTAACAAATAAGTTACATTTTCGCCCCTAGAACAGCGCTAAAAGGTGAAAGCCTTATAAGTGTGGGCGTAGGAAAACAAAACAAAGATCGACATGTATATTATGGAGTATATATAAAATATGTGAATGTGTGTTCAAGCTTCATATATAAGAAACATAAATGTATGCAATATGAGTATGCAATATGACTCAAGAACTTTATTTAACGTTGGAATTATGAAGTTATATGTAAATAAATATGTGTTAAATGTGCAATGTGAGGTTGAATATGGCATATATTATTATGAATTATAAAGTTTTAATAGGCTACATCAATGAACTGTACACATGCAGCTCAGCGACTTTGTAAATCATGTTCCTCCAAGCGATTCTCTCATCAAGGCATATAAAAACAAGGCGCAAGCGGACAATTCTGACTGGTAGGTAGTATAGTAGAGTGCTTTGAATCGATTTTTCCCTGGTGAAAAGTGCAAGGTGATGCTCAACGTGTTATTGGGAGCATAAGTTTACTCATGGACATACCTCGTCATATCATTCATATCTCATCGACTCTGAGAACTGGCAATAGTAAGCCATGTTCATCATACACTAATTCAGAAGAAAATTCAAGTTTTGGCTTTTTATGAGTATGCTTCATACTCTGTTTTTCACTCCTTACCAGCCATTTGTTATTACTGTAGTCTAATAACGACCCAATTTCTTCTAAATTCGCTGGTGGGACTTCAAAAACTCTCCCAATCTTGCCAAATTCAATTCACGAATCTTTCTCAAAGCTCCAGTCTTTATTGTTTCTGATTTTTTGTTATCAACCAAGTAAACCATCGAGTCAAATATATAACAGAAAATAAATCTTATGAGCACTTATAACCCTTTATAAATTTTTTACTTACAATCATTTGTAATAAATTCTTAAACAGCATGAATTTTTATATCTCACAGATGGCCTCTTACGTATCATGTATTTCATTTTCTTTATTTCGCCGCCTCTCTTGAATTCCTCGTTCAATTAAGCGGTCAAGTCTGTGAACGTGCAGCATATCCAAACTAACGAGAAAAAACTTCGAAAATAACCCTTTCATTCGTTACACTCAATAGTAATAATGTTGCATTTTGTAACAGACTATGAAGCATTTTGCTCATTCATGGATGTTTTCAGATAAAATAAATTGGAACACCAAATCAAGCTGAATCCGAGTACCTGACAAACTGGCATTTAATCTTACTACCATCAAACTCGGAATCATGTACAGTAGCAGAACTACTATTAATATTTCAATATCCCCTGTATTAAGAACAATATAAATCAAATGACAAATTCCCTTTATTTTACGATTCAAGTCCATTCTTATTTCAAAAGTTAAATTGATCACTAAAAATACAGAGATCTATCCAAAAGAAACCAAAATAAGAAATGTTTATATTATTTAAATTCTATTTATTATAAGATTTATATTCAAGGATTAACCATAAACAGTGGTCTAATATCAAAATCTATTTACTTCATCACAATATTAGAAGATAAAACTGCATTTAATAGAGTTAATTTCGTGAAATATCATTGTATACTGTTGTTTTCATACCTTTAACAAATGTAATTTCTCATATAAATATTAAAAATTTAAGAAAAAACTATTGTTATTTCTACTTTATGATGAAGAGATTACGGTTGTCTTTTTAATATGTTGATCAAAATGTACTAAAATTTTAAACCGAAAATGTTTAGAATAGTACACTTTCGAAAAAGCTATTGAAACTGTTAACTAAATGAAATTTTTGTTAAATTATTATCAACACAAATCAATTTCAAACACTGTCAAGCTGATAAATTTCAGACACGAATGAATCCAATTTTTAACAATGAAGTAAAAATATTGACAGAAAAAAGATTTACTTAAAAAATTGCACTCTAGAATGTAAAAAGGGTTGAAACTTGTACAATTCTTGCCATATGAGAGCCAGAATATATACTGGATTGATTAAACCAAATTTATATTATATTAATGTACACATATATTTTGTTTGTTACCTCAGACAAATATTATAACAATACAATTGGCTCATTGACTTAATTCAGCAATTGTACTTTATGTAAATACCAAAACTAATTATCATTCGTAAACACCTATGCATAAATTCTGTTAATTCGTTCATTTGTAAAATAAAAAAAAAGATGTATAATCATCTGAATGCATGTTTTAAAGAGTTTGTATTTTGATAAAAAGAAATATGACAAAATACATGCATTATTGAAGGAAACAGAACATAAGTGCCTAAATATTTTGCAAATAGAAATAATTATAATGTTAATGTTTTTTTACAAATCTGGGTTGAATATATATTGAGTATTTATCGATGTGTGTGTGTCATCACCGACTGTATGTACTGTTTAATACACACTATGATGTCCTGTCACTGATGTAAATAAACTGTTCTCATTAATTTATTATAATTATTGTCAATTATAACCTCATATTTCATAATTTAATTTATACAGGCTTTTTTAATGACAGTCGTTGGTCATAAGTGAAGAAGTTTGAATCACATTTTTATTATTATTATTATATATATATATATATATATATATATATATATATATATATATGAGTATATATATTATATTTATTTATTGTGATTTTTATACAGACACACACACATACACACACACACACACACACACACACACACACACACACACACATATAATATATATATATATAATATATATAATATATATATATATATATAGCGGCGGTGTCGCCGCTCTGCCTTCCTGCGGGGCTCTTCGCCTCCTGATGACGACGATGGTCGAAATATAGAAGTGAGTTATTCCTGTGTCTATCTGTGTGCTATCTTTTTTTATTTGGTTTATATATATATATATATATATATATATATATATATATATATATATCAATGATCAAACCACAATAAGAAATGGGAAAACAAGGCTAAGATCTCCGTAACAAGCGGCCTTCGTCAGAGTCAAAAACCCAACTCATATATAGCAGTTGGGTTTTTGACTCTGACGAAGACCGCTTGTTACGGTTGAAAGATCTTAGTCTTGTTTTCCCATTTCTTATTGTGGTTTGATCATTGATTGTTATTTCACGTGTTTATGTGAAATCTTTATATATATATATATATATAACAAACACTTTTTCTTTTTCTCGGAGTTTGGTCAGGGTAAATATATGGAATCACCTTTTTGCCAACGTTTCGTCTTTATTTATTTCATAAAGACAAAACGTTGGCAAAAAGGTGATTCCATATATTTACCCTGACCAAACTCCGAGAAAAAGAAAAAGTGTTTGTTAATATTTTGTGGTCAAGAAAACAGTACCGTATATATATATGTATATGTGTGTGTGTGTGTATGTATGTGTGTACATGTTGGTAGCCTTCCTTAAGATATACATTATTGGGCGTCGCCTTGAGAAGAGAACGCATGAACTCTTGGTTGAATTTGCCTTCATCCTCCACGCCCTGTAAAATTCATCAACGTCAGAAAGTTGTTGACTTGACAGAACAGAGGTTCACGCACACTAGAACGCACGGCAACGACGTGTCATCAGCAGAAATCCTCGTCATCGCAACCACCTTAACAGTAGTTCTGGGCACTGAGAAGTCATTTACTTCCAAGTTAAACAACAAGGGGCCAGAACACTTCCTTATGACACATCTCTTCCCAGTGTTTTACAATCACAGGGTATGATTTGACTATTTTAACAAACTATACTGGCAGTTTCGCCCCTGCCGACTTGTAGAGGAGCACAGTATACCAAACAGAATCAAACGCTTTCTCCAAGTCCACGAAGACCGCAGCAGTTATTTGGCCGCTCCTTGTCCAGTGCTTCAATCCACCTCTGACGAAGTCTGTGAACCTCCTTAACTGGTAACTTGATGAGCGGCTTTTTCTGAATCCAAACTGGATACCCTGAAAACAAAGAGAATCGTTAACCTCTAGTCTTGTCAACTTCTCCAAGTCCTTCCTTTCCCATCACAGACAAAATGCTATCTAGATGGTGGGTGGCAGCTTGGTTTTCTTATCATCGTAGTCTCAGCATCTCAAACTATTTATGTGCGTAATTCACAGCAAAAAGTAAACCAATCACAAGAAGCTTCAATTACTCCACCAATCAGTATGTGCAACAAATTAAATGAAACTTGAATGACAGATAATGTTAACCGAATATTGTAAGAGTCAATTTACAGCGAAATCAAGAAGTTTTGGATAGTCTATTCTTAGAATGGGGAACTAGTGTCAATTTCCGTTTTTTATTTATTCTTCGGTCATCTTTCATTTTTTCACTTCAACAATGACAATGTGTAACTTCTTCTCATCCAATACTAATTTCATTTCACTGGCAATTTTTTTTAGTAAAATCTGCTTAACTAGCATATTTGCAACTATACTTGAATAAAAGTAATTTTCTTGAGGTTTTCTCTTTTTAAATAGCTGCTTTAGACACATTAGTATGACTGTTATAAAAAATTATTATGATGAACAAGCATAATCACAAGTAAAAGTATTTTCATGACACTGGGAACGCATAAAAAATAGCGGCTCCACACGCAAATCAAGGTTTACTATTCCTGTATCACGACTCAAATTTTTGAGTTACAAATTAAAAAATATTCCAGAACTGAATATATATATATATATATTTCATAATCATATTCAAGAACAACCTATTGTACTTAATGAAAAGTACAAGCATGCAAGAATTATTTTGTCACTTAATTGACAAATGTGAATTAATTTAATTTGCTATGTGAATTATATTGATCTCATAGAGTTTGGATTCCATGTAAATCATATTTATATCATGCAGCATGGAGGTTTATTTGAATCACGCATTTGAAACCCCTGATTTAAGCATAAAGATAAAGAAATACAAAGGGATGAAATATTTAAAACTAATCCCATTAAATTAGAAGTACTAAAAAAAATGAAAAGGGTATTATCCGTCTTTCTGTCTTGAGGGTATTTTTTGTTATGTAGGTAGTTACACTTAACCTTTTAGAAAAAAAATACAAACGGTTTTAGAGGAGAGAAGATAAAATTGTAACTAAGGGTCAATTGAAACGACACTTTTGATACATATGAAACACAGGTAAAATATCTGGGTCTCGTATTAGACTCCAGATTGACATTCAGGTAACATCTCCGAAACAAATCTAAGCTAGGGATATTCCTAATGTGCAATCTTTATTCCATCCTCAAATCAAGTAGTACTCCACAGACAGTGAAGAACCTTGTCTATAAGGCAGTCTCATTCGTTCGAGTATGACATATGGATGGTCAGTCTGGTTTGGAGCGGCGTCCACGAACAAGAACTGCATCCAAGTTGTACAGAAAAAATGTGCCCCCTTATAGCAAGGGCTCCATGGTATCCTAGAAATGTCTATATTCAGCATGACTTGAGTTGGGAATCAATTGATTGCTACATTAGTCGACTTGCTAACAATGAAGACAAAAAACTGCCCAACCATCCAAATCTCCTTGTTCGGGACTTGAATCCAACAAACAACTCTTCCTAATCCCACGACTCCTAATAGCTCTCTTCCTGAACTAAATATGACGACCTAATGACTTATAAATAATATAGTACCTCAGATAATGCAAAACTTCAAGACCATACGACCACGAATACGACTCCTTTCCCTGACAGACTAACGTCCCCAGTATTGACAATACCTACTGACCAAAAAAAAAAAGCAGGATAATTTAGCAGTAATGGGCCTCTGGTCCGGAACTGCTAATTACGACGTGCACTGCATGCATGTAACTCTTCGTTGGTCGTTGGTTGGACTTTTGATATCTCAAATCCATCACACTACAAAACGTTAATAATATACTACTACCTCTTTAGTCCTCAAATTTCACCACTAAGTAAACAATGACTACAATTGAAACAGGTACGTGACATAATTTAATTTTATTATAGACCATCAGATGTGAAATTTATTTTGTAGCAATCAATTCATCTATAGATTACTGTAATGTAGATAAGATTTCATTGAAACAGTTAAGCTTCGGAATTCTTTTTTGATTTTGAATTGGTTGATTTCATTGTTTTTGGCCAAAAGTTCAACAGTGCCTGGACAATTTTTTCCGACAATTGCAAGATATGAATTTGGAAAGTTGTAACACACACAAAATAAATTGTAATATTGTTTATATTTAGTAATATTATAGTTTTATTGTCATGTAACATTAGTTTAGAGCTCTTTTAGACTGTTTCAAAATGACAAGTCTCATTTCGTTACCACCTATATTACAATAATTTTATCGGAAGGACTTCTCGAAATATTTAATCATATATAAAATAACTATTATTACTCTTTTGTTTAGAAAAAATCCTATCCTATAGACAGTAAGTAATCTCAATTTTTTTTTACATTTTTTCCATCAAAAAAAAATATTATCATCCCTCAAAAAAAAAAAGACGAAACGAAGTCGTTGCGCTTGACCATGGCTGCGTTCTTATTCGCTAATCCATCAAATTATTACTTTTATCCAGTTAATGTTGCTTATTTGACCAATTATTAGATAAAACCATGACCAACAGTCGTTTTCGTAGTGCATTATTTCATTTTAATCACCCTTTAATAGGATCAGAGAGATCACAAGGGAATTTCATTTTCCTTTTCTCGCTAATAATAACAAGCGGGAACATTGCATTAACTGGATAGGTATTGTTTACTGCGGCCCCTTGATCTTACAGCTTTGATGGTTATTTACTTTTCACATGTGTTGACAAGTAAAAGTGTATTCTACCTCCAGTATTTAAATGCGTTAATGGTTAAAAAGTAAATAGTAACCTTAGTACTATACTACGAAAGCTGCACAAATTTTGGAGTGGCTTATATTCAACGTTACTTTAAATAACAATTTTGTCAAACTCCATTGTTTCGATTCTGTTGTACATTTTCAAATAATGTAAAGGTACTATAAGCGCATTTAAATTTTAAAGTCTTCATGAGAAAAACTGTGAAAAGTGAAATTTAATAACTTTAATATAACCAAAATCTAGCTAAATTTGGTGTACGTTGAGACGAAAATGTTATTTTAATTTACATCATTAACTAATATGTTTCACAATTTAAACTTATGAACTTGTTTTTATATAAAAATGAAATAAAATTATGAACAGACAGTGGGTGGAGGAAAATGGGCCTAATACGGTCTCCTCTGGTTGCAAAATTGTTCTCTAGCCGCTCTGCTGAATATTGTGTCCTATATGCTCTTTAGATGTCTTAACTTCACGGTTTTATTAAACCTCCATGTGATTCATTATTGATTAAATTCATTCATGTACCATTTTTCTCTGTTGGTTCGAATGATGTTTTCTTTTTTCATAACATGATATTCATAATAACTCATTTATTTAAGATGCTACAGATCCGTTCTTGCCTTGTTTATTATTTCTAAAGCTAACATAATGCCAAGAATTTTTCTTTTTGTTCTCACTGTTTCTAGACTAAAATTTTCGAAGATTTCAAGTTTCTGGCATTTAGATCGTAGTATTTTGTTCCTCAGATGAGTAGTTCTGATCCGATCGGAAAACACCCTAGTTTTTAATAGCTTACTGAACAGCTACCTATTTGGTTCAACTATTGGTGCGGTAGCTATGGGTCTCAGATGTAATATGTTTCAGGGTCTACAAGGAACAATGAGAAACACCATATCTAAATATTATTAGAGATTAGGAAAGTTGACAAGTAAGAAAACGCCTTACTTAGGAATAATGTTATTTGAATAATGTTATTATTTGAATACTGTTTAGGATTTAAGGAAATGTACTTTTCACTTTCTAATCTAATGTGTCATTATGAAAACAACTAAACTTCAAGATTAATTGTAATCTTGTAATCCAAGATTACAAGTGGTTTGTAATCCAATTATATAAAATTCTTTAATTGAATTTTTGTTATATTTTTTGCACATTTTTAAAAAAAAACAGTTCAAATTAATTCGTCATATTCTCATAAAATTAGAGAGAATTCACTCGCATTTTCGAACCTCAGACATAAGACCTTGATATAATCTGTTCGTTGTTTTTTAAAAAAAAAAAACATTTTTCCGACCACTGCTTAGATTTTCGTCTGTTTGATTAATTTAGAGATTTTTTTAATAAGAAAAGAGAAATAGAGACCTGCGAACTCCAAATCTCTTTCCTCAGTGGCTTGAATTACTCTTGGTTTGGACACAAATATACACGGGAACAACTGATTTATTGTATTGAAACTACCTTGAACAACCCTCTAATCTCTATTATGAACAATAATTGTTTTCAATTGCTGTGAGGTCTTTTATATTTATGTTCACTACTTTAAATGAAATTATTTATATCATTTATTCATTTAAACGCCAATTATTGTACAAGAAAAACAATAATATATTAATTTCATAGAAAGAAATCATAATTCAGATCAAGGGGAAAAGAAGGTATCGGTTTTGGAACTATTCACAACTACTGCATTCACGAAACTAAGTAGCTATTCATTCTATTAAGATTTTCGAAATAATCACAAAATACTATATCAGTTATGTGAATTTGTTTGCACTGAAAACAAAATTTTCAACTTATCTAAACGTGAAGTCTATTAAGAGAAATATTATTATTATTATTATTATATTGGTTCAATGGAAAGAAAAATATTATTTTTAGAGGATTCTAAGAAAGGTTGACAAGTAAGAAAACGCCTTACTTAGCCGGCAGAAAACCATAATCTCGGATGAAGCTTGACGTCTCTCTGGTAAAGCCATGATAAAGGATAATTGTGTTTATGACAAAAAAAAAAAAATAAAAACTAACAACAGTCATATGGAAGATTACAACAAATTGAAGTTGAATAAACACTGATAAACCTTTATCAACATTGACATGTTTACTGCTAATTCCCAATTTGGATTCTAAAAAAAGTTTAACAATAGTAATATCTGTAGTATTTAAATAACATCAATTAAATCTTTCCTTGTTTTCTTCCAACTCCCACGCTAATGTGTTTGCTTTCAGCGCCTTTCTAACGTAAGATTTACTTATTTCTTAATTGGTACCTTATGAGATGTAAGGAATCATTACAAGAGTGAATCTACATCAGGAGTTCTGAATGTTGATTTGCTTTCAGCGCCTTTCTAACGTAAGATTTACTTATTTCTTAATTGGTACCTTATGAGATGTAAGGAATCATTACAAGAGTGAATCTACATCAGGAGTTCTGAATGTTGATTTGCTTTCAGCGCCTTTCTAACGTAAGATTTACTTATTTCTTAATTGGTACCTTATGAGATGTAAGGAATCATTACAAGAGTGAATCTACATCAGGAGTTCTGAATGTTGATTTGCTTTCAGCGCCTTTCTAACGTAAGATTTACTTATTTCTTAATTGGTACCTTATGAGATGTAAGGAATCATTACAAGAGTGAATCTACATCAGGAGTTCTGAATGTTGATTTGCTTTCAGCGCCTTTCTAACGTAAGATTTACTTATTTCTTAATTGGTACCTTATGAGATGTAAGGAATCATTGCAAGAGTGAATCTACATCAGGAGTTCTGAATGTTGATTTGCTTTCAGCGTCTTTCTAACGTAAGATTTACTTATTTCTTAATTGGTACCTTATGAGATGTAAGGAATCATTGCAAGAGTGAATCTACATCAGGAGTTCTGAATGTTGAAGTTTATTATACGAGTGGAAGATTAGCTTTGTCAAAGGACACTAATCATCTTCCCTCAATTGGATCTAAAAAAGAGTAATTCTATAATAAACTGTAGCGCTAAAAATGCTTCAAAGCTTAGCGAGCTGACCGTTAAAATATTTAAACATTTTACAGCATTAAACCCAATATTCTAGTCAGTTTTTCACAATGTTCCAATATTTTAAGATGTTCTATTCACATTTTTTTTGTGATATTCAAAACCGATTTTTTTACAGTTTATTTCAGCATACTTTATAAAATGTTAATAAAGGAATATTTTGCTATTAATTAAAAAAAGTTTTTTTTTTGTATTTCAACATCACCTATCATTATTACATTTTTCATTTTTCCTAAAAAAAGAAATATTTGTTTGAAAATTTACACGTGCATTATTATGCTTTTAATACACGTTAGGTGAGTGGGTAGGGCGGTGCTGAGAGGGTCTACAGATGGAAATATAGTTTTCAGGGGGTCTACAAGGAAACAAAGATTGAGAAACCCTAGATGGTTCCTTCACCAGCGAAATATCTCTATCAAAAAGAATAAAAGTGAATATAGAATGTCAGATTTCAATGAAGAGTTTATAACTGACTTATTCTTCATTGCACTGTTATTAGTATTAATGACTAATAAAAAAAAAAAAAAGGTGGACTTATTGTTAGTTCTATGTAATTTTGGAATTAGCTTACTGGCTCTGCACGCTTTAGATCAAACTAAGTTGCATTCGGCCCCCAGACCAAAATGAGTTTGACTCTCCTGATCTAGAAGGTGGTATGAATTGTCCATATAGACTATCAGTCAGCCTAGTAACCTACCTGTTGCTTTCTACGCTAAAAGTCATGGACATTTCTTCAATGACTGCTTTAAAGTCCACATTTTTAAGTAAGTTGTTTTCGATATTTAAGGTTCGTTGTTTTACCTTACTCACTTCACTTAATTAAGGTTATCGTAACTTTGAACTGATAATTAAAATTGTGTTCATCTGGGAAAGTGTTCAAAGAGTTTCATTGCTAAGTAGATAACATCAAATTTATTAAGAAACATAAGAGAGAACAGATGTAATGGGACAAATACATCTAAAAGTAAATGAATTGATGAACAAGGCTTCTTTAAGAGAAATACCTAAAGAACAAAGTACTTTAGTTGAATCTATACGATTATTTGAATGAAAGTTCATTGTTTGATCAAAGAATATGGGTGGGGATTAAGGGATATTCTACTATCGGTCTCAGAATTTCAGTCGTTGAAGAGTTTTAATCACCATCAATGAATCCCTTATCAATGAATCAGTGAATGGAATATGTGATACCAAGTATCAGCAGACCAAGCATAAGGTCAAGTCCTGCCCTGAACACTTACCTTTTCACATTCAATAATGCGTCCTGCCAAATTATGTCTACTGAAACACTTTTTACGATGAGCAAATGTAACTACAAATTCCAGTTCTATATCGGCAACATCTAGAAGTTTGAATGCGCTTTGACTAACATCAAAGTCTAGTATTTTATTTCTTCTCCTGCAATACCGTGTCTTGTTCGTGTCTCGATCGCTACAGTGGTCAGTCTCCAAGTTAAAGTGTCATGCTAAAACACTATTTTATTTAATTACTACAATTTATACTTAATAACACACTGTGTCTGTTATCGTTAATAATTTACATATTTGCGTAAATGTTAAGGATTATTTTAATGTTTTTTTTATGTGATTGGAACACTAACTTTTATTTAATTCCTTATGAGAAAAATTGTTTCGAATAATGAGTAATTTTAAATATAACGATTCTAAATACTAATCTTTGAAACTAAAGATCAGTTGTAGAAAAAATAAAACTCATATGTTGAGGTACTGGTGTATATTAACAGCCTAAAGTTCGGACCGCTGTGAATGTTCATGGAAGAAGGTGACGAAACCCTTTTGTGTTGGTGACACCTGGTCTAGTCTGAGAATATATTTACATTACACTTGGGATTCTCTACAAGGACACAGATAATCAAAGATATTTCTCGAAAAGTTTGAGAATAGGAAAATCTTGTATTGTATGGAAAGGAGTAGGATCAATCTAAGGATCTTAATGGTTTTTTTTTACGAGTCACTACAAATTTAATGGTCATCTTCGAAGAATGGTCATTATCAATGATGGTTTATGCAGATTACGTTAAGAAGGGGAAGAAACACCATTGCACCTGCCGACTGACTGTAAACGACAGGTTATGGGCATTGCTACATTGCTCCACAGGGGCAGGTGCTTTGGGAACTCAACGAAACTATAGAAGAACCTATACCAGTGGACCCAGCAACAGTACTGAGCTTCTTGGAGGCGATGAAGCTAACTGGGGTACTTTAGTGCAGAATGGGGGTAGTATAACAGTTCCTAGAAAACTCAGTGTTATAGTCACCCTTAAATAATAATAATAATTACACTTAGAAGGCTATGGTTAAGAGATAATATAAAAAAACTTATTTTATGTTCAAAATACTTTAAAGGAATAATGTTTTCATTTTTGATGCCAAATAAAGAGAAAAATGATTCGTCTAAGGCTGCTCTTACGACATAGACTGAATCTCCGCTTTTATTTCCATCATTTCAATCCCAAGTACCCATTAAGGGGCGCTTAAGTAACCTGCTAGTGTGTTTGCTTTATAACAAATATAAACGCTCCATAAGCAGTCGTTCAAACTTTAAATCTTAACCATAAATTTTCCCTTCATCAAACTATTCCATTAATCTTCAATGACTCAACCTAACATTAAAAGAGTAATAACACTTTAGAACAGTATTAAAAGTGTTGATAGTATAGTCGTCAATACTTGGACAACACAAAATCTTTATACATCTACCTAGTGTCTTATCCAAACAGTTTTGTAACGGGTACCTACAAAGGTTTACCTTTTACAAAAGGTAACGACAAAGAAATAATAAAGGAAAATCTTATTTTCACTTTCATAGAGAAGTATTTAAGTTTAGAGTTTTAATTAAACAGTTTCAAATGATTTAATGACTTAATATGAAATGTGAAAACAAAATTCTTACTTGTAAAAATCAACGGCAATCAAATATATAATGTCTAATACTTTCTATGTAATGACGGGTTCGTTTAATGTTAAATGTAACCTTTAACGAGTACCCGATATCGTACAGGATCAGGGACAACTACATTTCTTCTATCCGAGGTGACAAACAAAATAATTCCAATCATTCGCAAGGCATGAATAAAATCCAAAACTTACGTTTTGGATACTAACAACAAACAACCAATCATTTACATGAGGGGGCTCTCAGTCTTGCTTGGTCCATTCACTCATCTAGTCATTCGTCACAGTGACATTTCCCTACCCAAGATAATCTTATTGCCTAGGAGACCCCTACAAGGTCTACAGGTTAAGGACTACCACAAGATCCTTGAGGATTTGATCGTCCCCCTCCGAGGAGGGAAGCTTCCCGTTACCCCGGGATCAGGGGTAGCAATGATAGTTGTTTGGCCCATCTGGGCTCACTGTGGGCGTCTTGGTATCATGGGAAAAGTTAAAGGGATTGAAATCCCTTGTTGGCTAAACGCCACCTGGACGCTCAGGTATATATCAGAGTAGATCAATGGGTATCTCTTTCGTTAGAAAATAGTGCTCGTAGGGTATCCATTCTTACCCACTCGAGTATTCCATCAAAGCCAAGTCATCCTTAAAGCAACTAACTACCAGTGCACCAGCCCACTAAGCTAAGATCGTGGTCCGTTCCTACTGGTAGAGGTTGGAGTCTAGCTCTCCCTGGATGCTAAGCAGGCATCCGCCCGAGAAGATACTGCTCGTCACGCAGCAACCACAAGGGTCTACCCAACAGCCATTAAGAGTCCGACCTCAAGGGCGGGCTAGAGAGAAAACTCTCCATGGGACCCCGCCGCCCGTAGTACCGACTAATTTTAACAGTTTCAGATCAAACTCCGGATCGAGGTCCTACTGAACCTGCTCCGCTGCAGGTAGGGTCAGTGGCCCTTGTTGCCATACACGTGGAAAGCCAATGCAACTTGTGCCAGAGCTGCATGGCCCCGGGAAGTGACAGAATGTAGTCCCTCTGGTTCAAAACCCGTGTGGAATTTAAGCCATGCAACCTATGGAAGACTGCACGGGCTCACAAAGAGGCGGGCAGTTAGTTGAGTGTCAGTTTGGAAGACCCACAAATGGTGCTGCACAAGGCTACCATTTAGACACTCTGTTGGCAAACCTTTTCTACTCGCAAGCGAGAGGCTACCATCCCGTACCACCCAACGGGTCCAAGCTGGGCCTAAGCCCTTCAGAAAACCTGGTTCATAGCAAGCCGGTTAGGCTACTGGGCCGCGCTTGGGGCGGCCTACCCTGTACTGTTAGTTTGCGCTGGGCAGCCTACACAATTACCACCTCTGCGACGGGGACGCCAGTACTAGGTACATCCACCCCGGAGAGTGGTTAGAGGCAAGATAATCTTATCTTGTCTGAATAATATTACTACAATTATTTTTTCTTTATTACACCCAACCCTACGCTATCACCCCCAATTGATGATGCTATTGCCGCGCATAACCGAAACACAGAAGAACTTGTGGTAATAACCTTATTAGTGCCCCAATCTCAAATTGTATTCATAATTTACCTAATTTTGACTTCTTTTTGATATAAATTACTTTAATTACAAACCAGTAATGCAAATGAAAATCATATCACGGTTATATAAATAAAACTAACATAACATAATAGACCATTTATTTTATTTACCTTTTAGAGGACAATAGCAGTATCTTCTTTGGCTTGACCAATCAGCACTCAAATAGCCCGTGAAGTAGTGACCAATCATTGAGCTATTCTACTCACTGGCGGAGCCCCCAATATTTAAATGTATCGTATCGACCACTCAGGGTGCACTATAGCATTCATTTAGGGCGCGATAAAGGCATTTGGGCAGCTTTTCAAAGTATGCACTATAGTATTAAAACGCTATAGCAGAGAGTTATGTATAGTATAAATGCAGTTAAAAATTTGCATGGACTTTGTATATAATAAAGTTTTATAAATTAAATATTAAAAAATACAGAACATTAATTCAATTAAAAAAGTATTTTTTCATTTCATAATTAAGAGGTCAAATGTTGCAGTAGTTTTTCTTACTCTGTAAACTTACTGTGGTTACAGTAAGTATTCTTCCTGTGGTTATGGTGCGTTGCCACGTTGCTCCTCATGGGCAGGTGCTTCGGGATACTCAACGAAACCATAGAATAACTTATACCGCTGGACCCAGCAAAAGTGCTGAGCTTCTAGGAGGCGCTAAAGCTGACTGAGATACTTTTGTACGGAAGGGTGGTAGTAGAAGGTGAACTATGCAGTGCTATATTTCACCCCCCTGGGGCGAATTTCACCCCATTGAGAACCCAAGATTTAGACCAAACCTGACTAGCACGCATTGTTAATGTAAACATCAATTCAAAACATGGGCATAATCATTTATGTGGATGATGAAAAATTTTATGAAAATTGAAAAGTTTATGCCGTCCTTCATTTAGGACACCGAGCCTGAGCAATAACAGGTTATACATTAATGATCCCTACTGTAATAAATTTGATTTCAGCCCTAATAATCAAAATGAGTGGCAATTAACACCATCACGCTGTTGAAAACAGCATGGAAATTTCAGAATACAGCCCACATTACTAAGCAATAAATTTAATAATGCACTCATTAAAAAAAAAAAAGATTCTTTATTTTTTAAACAAATATTCTTTTATAGCATAAATCACTGAGAAATATGCTTAACCAAACTAGGCCTATAATTATTACTAACCAGCATGTGTATTGACGAGGTGTTCCAACCAAGGTCTGGCATGTTCATTATCATCGGTGACTAGTTTCAGTTCAAGCGGAAAAAATGCCGGTTTCTATTCTTATATTCTTTGCTTGATCTGGTCTCAGTTCAAGTAAAAGTTACCTTTATTTGGCTAAAAATAAAAGAAGAAAAATGTATGTAAAATCTCAGTGACAGATTAACCAGTCATTGATTATCAATTGATAATCAAACAAATGCTATTATAATCAATTTGATTCAAATTGATTATCATAGCATTTTCACTATGATAATCAATTTTTTAAAAGACCGACTCCTGTCTGATTAAACACTTTTACGACTACACCAACCCTCTTTGTCAGTGATAATATAATTTACTGAACACTATTACTTCCTAAAGACTACTACTCCCAATCTCAATCGGACAAGTAGAATGAATACTAATATAAGCTAAAACATATGAGAAAAATGTTACACGACTACAAAAGAATAGTTAAAATTCCATCATCAATATAAAAAAACAAGTGATGTGTCATAAATTTCTTTAATAACAATAATAAGCCTACTAAAATTAATTTTCTCTCATTACGAGTACTTACAAAAATCTTTATTTTGAATGTAGACTTATAAATAACGACCATCGTAAAGCTCTCCTCCAAAAATTATTTTGATAAATCTAATTTATATACTTATATTATCGTTTAGAAAAATTATCTCAGATTAACTTCTTAATCTGAACAAGTTTACGAATATTTCACAATGTGTAAAATACTTTCCGAATAATCTTAAACTGATTTCATCATGATGAGAAGAAACAGTATTTTGAATATGGTTTGACAGTGAAAAAACAAGAAAAATTATCACATTGTATAATTGCAACAATTTTCATGTAACGCAGTTTATAAAAACATGTAAGGAAAATGAAACAATGCTAGTTTGATTAAACAAAAAAAAAAAAAAAAAAAAAGAATGAAAATAAATAATTTATCGATCATTTAAGTTGGAATATATTTTTTTGAGTTATAGTGGGTAATGAATGAGAGATCTAAAGCGAGTCATTGGGGGATATGGCCCCACTAAAGACAAGATCCACTGCAGCGTGTACATTGCCTCCGGAGATCTGCAGGGCTTGAAGATTGACTGCGTCATCTGTCAGACCAAGTTCTCTCATCTGATGCATCTGCTCCGTTAAGTCACTACTCAAATTCATATTTTCAGACGTATTTCCAACAGAAAATATAGAAAGTAGTGAATTATCCTATAAAAAAAAAAAGCACATATATATTTTAATAACGAACAGATAATGATAATTGCAAATTTAGTGGCTATAAACTGTTGATAAATTATTTCCATTACTTTTGATTGTTCTAAATAAATATATTCAAGCAGTTCTACTGGTGGTACTGAATTATTAGGGTTAATTGGGTTCGTGCAGTTCACGAAAATCTGTGTATTTAATCAAGCAATTAAATGTTTACTGAAAACTTGTCACTATTTTAACTCGGACGAAATGAATAAGAAATACATGTAGTCATATTAAGATATTATATAACATATTAACAGTCATTGAATACATGCATTATCCCAGTGTTAATTCTGTAATGATCATTATTTGATTATTGGATAATGAGTAATAATGTTCCACGTCATGATATTACATCATTTTCAACATTCTATTTCACCTCGAATACAACAGGAAATAGCAAACTAATCAACGCTACCCACATACAGGACTAGTAAGCATAATTTTCTGTGCTTTGAGATATCTGCTTTGAGAGAACCTACTCGCACAATGGATGGTTTCAACAATAGTTTAATTTATAATTACTGTGAAATCAAAAAACGGGTATAGAAATGTCAAAAGGTATATATATATATACAACATATATACATACATATATGTATATATACAATATATATATATATATATATATATATATAAAGATTTCACATAAACACGTGAAATAACAATCAATGATCAAACCACAATAAGAAATGGGAAAACAAGACTAAGATCTTTCAACCGTAACAAGCGGTCTTCGTCAGAGTCAAAAACCCAACTGACTTTGGATTTTTGACTCTGACGAAGACCGCTTGTTACGGTTGAAAGATCTTAGTCTTGTTTTCCCATTTCTTATTGTGGTTTGATCATTGATATATATATATATATATATATATATATATATATATATATTCGTTTTTATTACTGCCAGAGTTAAAAAATGTTGCAATATAAGACACGAAATAATGTTGAGTTTATACAATGCCCTGTATCCACATCTAGTTTCAATTGAAACACCACAATATCAAGGGGGTTTTTAAACCAAAACTCAAGAGGATTTTCGTTCTATTAAAATTAAGTAAATAGACGAAAACCCAAGCAGTGGTGGGTGTACCCGTTAGTCAAAATAAACAGAATAAACAGAATATGCCAAATCTTTTTGATTGTCTGACATTCGAGAATTACAATATGCAATTTTTATTTAATTCACTAATTTAATGAATATAATAAAAAATTATTTTGTATTGCTTTTAATAACGTAGGGGCAAGAAATTGAAAAAAAAATTAAACCGATAAATGCAAACAGTAAAGATTAATTCGATGTTTATAATAATTTTATTGGTACATATAACAAAATGTTAATTGCTAAGTTAAATCCACTTATGATAGAGAAGAACAATATATAAAGTCATCACCATAAGGATTTTATTTTAGGATGAGTTTCGAACACTTAGTGTTCATCTTCAGGTACATCTGCTTCAGAAGGCTGTATTCAGTGATTGAAGAGTCAACAAACACATGTTCACAGTGTTTTAACTTCTCAATTACTGAACACCACCTTCTGAGGCTGATGTACCTGACGATGAACACTAAGTGTTCGAAACTCATCCTAAAATAAAATCCTTATGGTGATGACTTTATATAATATTCCTTACTATTATAATTAAATATCATACAATAACTGTTTGCTAAATCAACTTCTTTTGAACTGGAGCAAATTCCATTTTAAGAGTTGAAAGACTGAACTGCTTTACTGAATGATCTACTGTTCAGTAAATTACATCACACCATTAGTGTTGAGTAACAGTGTATCAGCTAATCTAATTTCCTATTTACAATAAACTTATCAATAATGCCATGAAACTGACTGGTTTTGTCACGATTCAGGTAGAATTCAGAACTTCACAGATGAAATTCAGTTGACAAAATAACGATAACAAGAAGACTCTGTATATACTGTTGTTAAGGAACTACAATATAGTTAATTTATAAGTTTTTAATTTTTTTTTTGGATTGTAAGATTACACTGAAATAAAGAACTACATAGCAGGATATAAGAAACACTATTCTAATGTTTCTACGGTAACACCAATTTTCCTTTACTCTTCATTTGATTGATTTGACATTGTTAACATGGAATATAATATATACCAGAGAAGACGGAACTGGATCTGCCGGGGGACTGACGGCTGAGGAGGCATTAGGAGGAGATATGGAGGACATGACGTTGTGCATGGCCTGGTTGAGCATTTCTTCAGTTATCCCTCCAGAAGAGGAAGTGCTTTCACTACTGTTTGAATTACCTGGAACAACAATAAATATCAGCACAACCTCAAACAGAAATCAAATATCACACCTTTATTACCTCCTAAATTAAAAATATACATCTTTATTATGTCAAGACAAAAACTTTTGCTTTCGTGCAGGCGAGAACAGTTGAAAATCAGAGGAGAATGGCTATCAAGATTTGAGCAGAAGGGATCGCTGGCCACTGCTATGACATGTTGATCCTTTTGTTAAACAATCCCGTAGAAAGCCGGATATCAGCCCTTCCGGCATTCCAAAGCCCCTCACCGCATTCCAAAAAAAACACCTATTGTATTCAATGTTCCCTCTAAGCTGCGCGCACTGCCCGCACACTGCCCGTACATTCCCCGCACACTGCCCGCACATTCCCCGCGCACAAAAAAACTACCCGCGCATACAAAAATCAACAGAAACGTCATTGTGCAAAATATGAATGCTTTGTGAGCAAAATGTTTTGTCTGAAAGGTTTATATGTCTCATATCTTCCAGAACAAGACCATCAGCCAGGCCAAAGCAGGCTCACATATAACGTCTACACATTCAATTTTTCCAATTTTTGTCTTTCTCTTTTAGTGGTAATGTTGCTCACAATGGTCCTCAGTTTGCTCAGGGAGCTTGTGCGTATGCCCAGTTACGTGAAAAATTAGAGGGAACATTGACTGTAGTGTTAAGTCAATAGGTATCCTCCCTTCATGCATGCCAGACAGCATTATATTTATCAAAAAAATTCCCCTTGAAATGTTTCTTTCTATTACTCATCGTCAATTCTCAATTAACTATATCAAGCATATCAATTATAGTCAAAGGTATCCGAAAAAAAAAGAGTAGGTGGAACATTATTCAAAGTTTTTACAAAAACCGCTGTGAAACATAAAAAATTTGCAACTTTTCAATATTTCGACCTTTATGGCAGACAAAATATTGAAAAGTGAGTCCTAAGTTACATTTCTTTTTATGAATCAGAGTTTTTTTTTAAGTGTAATCAGTCCTTCCGGATTGCATTCGTTTATCACTTATATACACATTAGGGGTCAGGTTAGCTCAGTGGTTAACGTACTCGCCTCTGAATTGATAGGACCGGGGTTCGATCGCCACCTGGCCCTCGATTTATTCATAAGGGAGGTGAATAAATCTGAAAACGTCGTCCCTCGGAGAAGGACGTTAAACCGTCGGTCCCGAGCCTGTACGATGTCAGGTACTTGTTAAAGATCCCTACTCTAAATATACTTGAGTTAGGCAAAATTTAGGACTCTTACTGCAGAATAATCTTCATTGTGTGTTATCACAAAGGGCCAATGCTCGGCCTACGTGTGTTCCTTTGTGGGACTGCCACTACAACCTAACCTAACCTATATAAACATTCAATTTTAGCGTTTAATTCTTGTTAAGCAAATCAAAAATTATCTACCTTGAGATATGGAAGCTAGTGCAACTGCTACTTGGGCAGCAGTGATAGGAGTAGATACTGATGAAGGGAGTCCTTGAGGTACAGTGGAATCGGACGACTGCAACAAACCGAAGACATCACCTTTACAGATCATCATCTGGTCAAACACTTTGTCCAAATCGTGATAAGCGAATATAACAATTCTCAAAGGAAAAAGAAAAAACTGAACAGAACTATATCAACATAAATAAAACAGGAAACAATACAACAAGTGAATGGAAAACCAAAAGCAGGTTCTAGCAGGGTTGCGACAATGTTCAGGTTAGACCCTCAATTGCTGTAAACACTACTAGATTCTGGATTTCTAAAAAGTTTGAAATTATTATCGAAAGTGGTGCTACTTGGAATAACATTAAAGTCATAATTTTGGATATTGAGGGTAGGATTAGTATCTTTGATACAGAGGGCTTCCAGGATATATATATATATATATATATATAGGTGTGTTCTCTAATCGGGGTTCGGTCAATTTTCCAGGATAAAAAATCAAACTCTCGTTGCCAACGTTTCGGTTTTATTTAAAACCTTTTTCATAGGCCTACAAACAAAGGATAATAAGAAATCACATATCAACATCAAACATATACACAATATGAAAATGGATTGTTACAACTCATGAATATTACAAGCAGAAATATTTCAGAGATACATAAAACAATATTACTTACAGAAGTAAGAATTTTTTAACTAAGAAAATGAAATTTACATTATTTAAAGGAACAACAATGTTAGCCGGACAAAACCTTCGACTAGACTAATAAGATAACATTACAAATAACCTCAACACTGTTCACTCAAGGGAACTAAATAAATCAAATTTCACTAAACCTCAGCACAACACTCCAGAATAAATATTACTTAAATTAGTAATATCACTTCTATGATTAATCGAACTTAGATCCTTTTTAATATATAACATCTCAAGTGTCTTCCTTCTTTGCTCATCTTTTTCTTTTTCTATTATAGTTGTATCTTCAAAATCGAACGTGTGACCCTCGTTTATTGCATGCCCAGCTAAGGCTGTTGCGTTACTTTTATTTGTTCTTATGGAATAATTATGTTGGTACAACCTTTCTTTGAGAAAACGACTAGTTTCACCATAGTAACACTTGTCACAGTCTTTACATTTGATGGCATAAATGAGGTTACTTTGTAACTCCTTCGGTATTTTTTCTTTCAAATTTGAAAATAAAGATTTATTTTTTCTTTTATTATAAAATGCCAGTGTAACTTCAGGTACGTTTCGTTTGAACACTTTTCTAATTGATTGTGATAAGCCCTCAACATAAGGAAATTTGAAATACTTCCTATTTATAACTTCCAGTTCAAATTCTTACTTCTGTAAGTAATATTGTTTTATGTATCTCTGAAATATTTCTGCTTGTAATATTCATGAGTTGTAACAATCCATTTTCATATTGTGTATATGTTTGATGTTGATATGTGATTTCTTATTATCCTTTGTTTGTAGGCCTATGAAAAAGGTTTTAAATAAAACCGAAACGTTGGCAACGAGAGTTTGATTTTTTATCCTGGAAAATTGACCGAACCCCGATTAGAGAACACACCTATTCTATCAAACGGTCGATATATTATTGAATCTGTTATATATTATATATATATATGAGTCGTTGTCTGCATGCGGAGCGTCTCGTTTCTATCTTCCTGATGACGAGGACATCGAAATATAGTAGTGAGTTTC
The DNA here is from genome assembly GCA_026182355.1 of Hermatobates lingyangjiaoensis. Lineage (NCBI taxonomy): Eukaryota > Metazoa > Arthropoda > Insecta > Hemiptera > Hermatobatidae > Hermatobates > Hermatobates lingyangjiaoensis. The sequence continues at coordinate 76,108 of JAPFBL010000180.1, read as the reverse complement.
TGTTTCATTTCTGTGTGTTCTTTGTGTCAATATTGTTTATATATATATATATAATATATTTGTGTATTTTGGGAGCAGACCTTTAATCAAACATGTTTTATTAAAAATTATGCCAATTTTAACTTTTGTTCTTTTCCGAGTTAATTTTTCAAGTTTTCTCACTATGGATTTTCACCTTTCTGGTAAAATATAAAGTAATTCACCAAAAGATTTATTCTTGACTTCCATTTTATTCACTAAACAAGCTTTAACCATAACAAACGAATTAACATTACATACAAATTATATACGACGTTTCGGTCAGCTCTGGCCATCTTCGGGGACCAATAACTAAATCATAACAGAACTCAAATACAAAAATAAGAACTATCTAAATTATTAACACAATTATTAACATCCTAACAGAATAAGAAATATTTACATGAATTGAGTGGGAGGTTATACAGGTTATAACGGTCCTCAGGGTTGCTATTAATTAAAAGTACTAACGAATTTGAAAATAATCAGGGATTGAACTTAATATCCTACGTTCCTGCATGCAGCTTTAATATTCTTGAGCAGCTCGTGGTCTGGTTGTTCAGGTTCGGCTTTTTTTCTCTTATGCACAGCGTTTCCAGAATGTGTAGCCTTCTCAGGTCATTTTCTTGATAAAGTAATGTAATATTTTTATTCAATTCTTCCCTGGTTAGGTAGAGGCTATGGGTGCTCTACGTGTGTTCTTTCGGATAATGTTGTTGCTGTAGAACCAATGTAGCATGATTTAAGGAACTCACAGTTTCCTATGGTACAATTGTATTGGTATACCACATTGGTCTTTTGCAAGAGTGGTTTTTGCTGTAAATTATTCTTGACTATTAAGTGTGTTGTGCAAAAACTTCTATAGTAAATTCTAATCTTTAGTTGGTCTCCAGAATTGTTGCACATCGTATTGTTTTTAATAATGGTCTTCAGTATTCTTTCATCAGTTTTGTATTGATTGGAAAATTGGTTTCTATAGTAAACCGTTTGTATTGTACCTTGGGTGGGTGGCTGGTCCTTCGGGTGTTTGAATCTGGAAATATATTTGTGTAAGAGATTGTCGAACTACCTGTTGCTGTATCCATTATTGATTAAAACTTGTTTTATCCTTTCTATTGCAATATTAAAAAGAAACCAATTTGAAGAGGTTTTGAAAGCTCGATGTATGAGTGCTCGTACTGTTCCATCTTTATACCTGTTAGGACATTCACTCCATTCACTCCGAGCGTTCAAATAGATTCCACCTTTTGTAGGTTTTACGTAAACTGATGTTATATAGTGATCAATGTTTTCATTAATAGTGAGATCCAGGAAGTTGATTGTTTTTTCCGTACTGAGTTCTATTGTGAACTTGAGGACAGAGATTGCTTCGAATGCGTTTCTTAAGGTGTCGATGTGTTCTGAATTTGTGGCCACAATAAAACAGTCGTCGACATATCTACAATACATATTTGGTTTGCATATCAATTCTTGTGCAAGCACTATATTCTCAATATGGCACTATAGAAGTTGGCGAAAGTAACACCTAATGGTCAGCCCATTGCCACTCCATCAATTTGATAATACAAAGTACCATCTATATGGTTGAATGGATTTTTGGTCGTACAGGATCGCAACAGATTTTCCAAGGTGATTCTTTTGAACGGGGGAGGGGGTAGGCTGGGGTGATTATAGGCAGATTCACATATGATACTGATATTCTCTTCAACCGGCACATTAGTAAACAAAGATTCCAAGTCCAGTGAAGCCATTGTTCCTTGAGGTTTAGTTACACGCAATATTTCTAAGAATTCATCTGTTGACTTAAGTAGATATTTGGCTGGCAGATATGGAGTTATGATATTATTCAACGTTTTAGCTGTATTGTAAGTGGGTGTGCATACCTGTGAAATGATGGGTCTTAAGGGGTTACCTGTCTTGTGATTTTTCACGTTTCCGTAGATGTAAACTGGGTTGAACTCACCTATTACAGGTTTTAGAACTTGTTCACCACTGTCCTTATTGGCTTCCTTAATTAGTTTATTCAATTCGATAGTTCTTATTTTTTTATTTGAGTTCTGTTATGATTTAGTTATTAGTCCCTGAAGATGGCCAGAGCTGACCGAAACGTCGTATACAATTTGTATGTAATGTTAATTTGTTTGTTATGGTTAAAACTTGTTAAGTGAATAAAATGGAAGTCAAGAATAAATCTTTTGGTGAATTACTTTATATTTTACCAGAAAGGTGGAAATCCATAGTGAGAAAACTTGAAAAATTAACTCGGAAAAGAACAAAAGTTAAAATTGGCATAATTTTTAATAAAACATATATATATATATATCAATGTTCAAACCACAATAAGAAATGGGAAAACAAGACTAAGATCTTTCAACCGTAACAAGCGGTCTTCGTCAGAGTCAAAAACCCAACAGTTCAGTGATACCAGCGGTAATTTATTTTATACTACCTTCAACTTTAGTTCTTAGTTTATTTAAAATATATATTCTTAATGTGTAATAAATTATATATGTTTCTATGATATAATTTTTAAATTATTTGTGTTTTTTTTCTGCAATCATAAATTTTTGACTAATAATATTATTTTAGCTAGTAATAATAGCATACTGTAGTAAATGAGCACATCTCATACAAACCTGAGAAGACTCCATATCCTCCTCGTCACTGAAGAGTTCCAAAAGACTAAAAGCGGAAGAGGTGGATGGCTGAGATCCATTGGTACCTGACCAAACTGCTTCTTCATGAACAGCAGCTGCTATGTGATTAGCTGCCTCTGCTAGGGCAGGATGAATTTCTACAATCCTGAAAGATAAAACCAAAAATGGATAACATAGATAAACAAATTGAAGTCTACTTATAAACAGTGTTAATATACAATAAGTCAAGTTTTAGGCACTTTAGGCACTCAAACAATTTTCAAAAAAAACACCTTAAGGTAACGTTTCGTCCATATTTCTACACATCTTCAGGGATATATCAATACAGACTTAATTACCACAACATGAAAAAAAAAAGCTACATTATATATATATATATATATATATAAACTAGAATTTAAAAAAAGAACACATAGAAAGGAAACCACTGAACTAACTACTATATTTCGATGTCCTCGTCTTCAGGAAAAGAAGTGAATCGCTCCAAAGGCTGATAACGACTGAATATATAATATATATATATATATATATATATATATATAGAGTTCAATGTTCATTGAACGTACATTGAACTGTATTTGTCCATTTCGGATCGTATTTTCATCAAAAAAGTGTATATATATGGATATTCATATAAAATAAGTTACATTATTTATATGAATATCTATATAAATAATGTAACCTATTTTTTTCATATTGTGGAAATATATTCTTTATTTATTAAACCCTGAAGATGTTTAGAGATGTAGACAAAGAGGATATTCGAATTTGATGGTAATAAAGATAAATATAACTAAACATTGATTTATTTACACAAATTTCCTTTGATTAAAATTGGATATCATTGTTACTTTTTGAAATACATGTTTTCCATGTCATACAAACTCAGAAAAGTTCCTAATCACCTTCAATGGTCATGCATCATGTGTGTAAGCTACTAATGAACCTAATTGGTTAATTTATTGACGAAGTGGAATAATTACATCACATTCACTTACTCTTTAGATCGCATAAATTCATAGCAGCTTCAGACTATATAAAAGCTGATATCAAATTAGTGAGATAAAATATTTTAAAATTCAATTACTTAGAAAAGTTCTGGAGACATATGTTCGATTATACAAGTTATTCTCTACAACTTTGCTAAAAACATTTAGGGCCAGGTTAGCACAGTGGCAACGTGTTCTCCTCTGGACTCGTAAGTAAGGAGCTTAATACCCTCTCTGGTCATCGATTTTTCCACACTTCAACTGGAGGTCCCGAGCCTGAACAATGTCAGGTACTCTTTAAAGACCCCTACTCTAAACACACTTAAGTTAGGCAAAATTTAAGACTCCCAATGTAGAATCAATATTCATTGTGTGGTACCACGAAGGACCAATGTTCGGTCTATAGGTGTTGTCTTTGACTACCACTGCAACCTAAACCAACATACTAAAAGATCAGAGAATATTTTATTAGTTTCCATTTCATTGATGAAATTAAGTCCCATAAGTTAATTAATAATTAACTTATAATAATTATATTAATTAATAATTAACAAAAACCCACCATCTAGATAAAAATAAATCTATCAAGCTATATTAAAATCAATCAACAAATCCAAGATTTTAGAATTTTGTGTGCAGTATCAATGACTCAAAAATAAAATACCTAAGAAAAAAAAAATAAAGAATTCAATTAAACCACGGCGAACTTATTAAGAATCTAAAATTCGGTTTCACAATCGACCATTTTATGCTTGCCTTTATAAATAAGTACCCTGTAATGATATTAATAAACACAATAAACCTGAAGAAGTTTAAACCTGAAATATTAACCTTTTAATACATAGAGACAATATGACATAGATTAACTCCATCAATGTTCTAATTACATGGACGCAGAATCAAAGAGGACGTAGAATTAAAGATTAATTGATATGTTAATAACCACAATGAACCTGAAGAAGTTTCATTTGACATAACAAATATCAACTTTTAATACATAGAGACAATATAACATAGATTAACTCCATCATTGTTCTAATTACATAGATGTAGAATCAAAGATTAATTGATATGCTCAAAACGTTGACTAATACGAATTTGTTACTAACCTTCTCACAGTCTCTATATCCCCAATTCTTACGAGTAATTCAGGGTCTTGGATAAGTGCAATTGCTGCCGGGTCTTGACTCAGTCCTGGAGTAATCACCACAATGTTGTCAAGGATATCAGGCCTCCTCAATTTCTGTAACACACCAATATGACTTTCTTTATATGATTAACACAAGGAACACAATCAATTTAATGTCATCAAGTCAGAATTCTGAGTATAAATCGAAACAAGTCGAACTAGGAAAACAATACAGCTCGACCACTATGTGATAGAAACGCATTGTAGGTATAAAACGTCTGTATGCGGAGACTATTATTGCTTTCCAAACAATTATAAATACTACATGGTAATCATTACCAACCACATACTAACTGCATTATCAAAGAAAACAAGTTTAATTTAAAAAAAGCAAAATTGGTCAGCTATTGTTAGTGTATGTAGAATTATTTCTACAATAATTTGTGATGGATAATGTAAATAATTACATTAAGGAAAAACAGATTTCATAACCCACAGTAATACGGACGAACCATAAAATGTAAAATACAAGTAAATTTAATTAACTGAAATTTGCTTTTATATATATATATATATATATATATAAAGATTTCACAATAAATACATGAAACAACAATCAATATTCAAACCACAATAAGAAATGGGGAAAAAAGACTAATATCTTTCAACCGCAACAAGCTGTCTTCGTCAGAGTCAGAAACACAACTGACTCTGACGAAGACCGCTTGCAGGACTCAAGCAATTTTGACATCACATTGAACAATTTTCAAAAAAACACCTTAAGGCAACGTTTCTTCCATATTTCTACACATCTTCAGGGATATATCGATACAGAATTAATTACCATAACATGAAAAAAAAAGCTACATTATATATATATATATATATATATATATATAAATATAAGTTATTATTTATAGAAAATCTAATAAAAATTAACCATTCTTTTCAAATTGATGGAATACATATTCTGTAGCGCTTTATTAAACCCTGAAGATAGTTTAGAGACTGAACAAAGAAGAGCATTTCAGAAATTATGCATGCAGGAACTAAGGATAAATTATCAACTGAACAATCGACTTTTATTTACAATAATTATCCTGTATAATAATCATGTCATGTAAATATATATATATATAATATGTTTAATTAGGTATACTGAAAATTAAATGATATTCAAGGCTTGATATCATGTGAAGCTATATTTGAAATACAAGTTTTCCAGGTCATATAATTTGACTCTAGAAGAAGTGAGACTCAGCATTGGTCATGATAGTGATACTATATAATATCTAATAAATAATTAACCTATTTTCATATTGTGGTAAATATTCGTATATTAAATGAATTAGTTTAAATGAAAAAGATACATTTTGTAATAAATAAATATGAACTAAACATTTTTTTAAGAATTTCGGGTTAAAATTGTTACTGTGTGTTCTGAATAATTCGTTATTAATGTTACTGAAATAGTTAGAATTGTATTCAGATGGATATCGGATTGTTACTGTAAATACATTAACAATTTATATTACCATAAAAGTGAGACTCATATGGTGATGAATATTTATCTAATACATATTTACATTTGGGAAAACATATAAATTTATTAGTTTAATGATATGATACATTTTAAACTAAATACCTGTAAAGCATTTTTGTAAGAAGGGCTTAAATTGAGGGTTCTGAAAGCAACCACAAGTGCTTGAATATCCAGTTCAGACATTGTTTGAGATGGTCTCGGAGGTTCAGCTGTAAATACATAACAATTTACTATTACCATTAATAAGGGCGACAAGAAGAGAATTTAAATCCTAAACAATTTAAATTTAACACTTCAGCAATAATTGCAAATTCAATAGAACAACTCCAAGACAAGATATTCCCAATATTGCACAACATTACGAATACTACTTACAGCTCTGCCAAAATAATTTAGTTACTCCATGAAACGAAAGTGTCTGTAAAGTAAATCGTGATTATCAATAAATTTTTGTTACACATTTCTTACACGGCAAAAATTATGTGCACCAATAATTTCCTAAATTGAAGCATCACAACTGAAAAGGTACTCCATATTTATCGTGGGCTTACTCTCAATATAATATATTCCTCAATATTAAATAATATATTAGTGAAGCAATTTTCAGTAATGAGGGAAAGTCTATTTACAATTGGCTTCTCTAAGCTATCTTACCAACTTAATTTCAAAAAGATTTTGTTATTACTATTCGAGAAAGTGAATGGGTACATGTATGAAATGTTGCCACCCAACTTATAGTGTAAGGTCCAACACTTTCGGACATTCAAAAGGTAATGTCAATCATATGGCATACTGTCTCTTTAGAGTACACATGCACCCTGCCAAATATACCTTCTTAAATCTACCTATACAAAAACACCGACTATTGTTAATTTTAATGTGATACTCTACTATTGGAAAGAACCTGTGTTTGACACAGGCCAAGGATGATATTTTCCCACCAACTGTTTCATTCGTTAATTACCCATTCAATCAACTAACACAACTTAAAGATATTAATTCTCAATCAGATCAACTGCGTGGTACTATAAAGAGCCTACTAGTATACGTGTATGGCCATCTAAATCTAGTGGTAGTTACGAACTCGAAAGAATGGTAAAAAGCTCAATAAACTGTTTACATCTTAACTAATAATACAACTATTGAGTACCTTAACAGATTAATCAATTATAATATTACCTTTAGCTTTCTTCTTAAGAACATGAACCATTACTCCAGGCTTCAGCGAGCAAGCAGAGAGAGTTGCATCAACATCAAGAATGCTTCCTCGAAATACTAACTCTAAACATTTCAAAAATTATTAATAAATAAAGAACATTTAATATGAAACCCTGGGCCAGTTTAAATATGTTTTAGAAAAAACTAAATATCACTTCTTGAAAATTAATGCCTACGAGGGCATATTAATTTTTATAAAAACAGCTCACTGTTACCAGAATATTGGTTGTACTGATTTAAAAAAAATAGCAAGAATTTGATGACTGAAAAAATAACATATTTCAATATTTAAAACAATGTACGTGACATAAATAATTTCAATCATTTAATTCCTAAGGCATTACTGCCTCACTTCAAAATCAATAGAACATACGACAATGTATTGATGGCTCAAAAGCAATAGAAAGAATTATTAAAAAACAACAACCATACTGTAAAAAAACATCAAACAACATCACATCAAGCCATTAATGGAAGTCATACAAGTAATAACATTTTTATCAATATATTAAATGTATCAGTGTCTTTACATTAATTAGAAAAGAAATGAAAGGCACTTCAACAATCTTTGCTGAATATTAAGAACCACAAAGTCCATTTAAGGCACGATTGAAGTACTTTTTTCTACTTCTATCCTGAAGGGAGTTAACAAAACTTTTGTAAATAAAATTATTATATTTCAATCTCACTTTACAGCAACTACAAATCAATAGTAAACAACTCCAACACGATCAATAATTTAAAATCCAACATACTTCCGTATAAGTGTAATTCGTCAACTAGTCATAGATTTTTTCCACCTTTAGGAGTATTAAAAACCCTCAGTTTAAAAAGAAAACTAATCATACTCTAATTAGAAAACAAATTAGCGCATTTGGACTGTCAATATTTACTTGGTGACATACTATTAGCAATACTGTTAGAATGAGAACACTTAGGAATGAGTATAAGATATAAATATAGAGTATGAGATATAAATGTGGATAAAAGTAAGTACGAAACAATAAAGACAAGATATCACTACAACTGGAACAATCATTGTTTCTCACATACCAAAACTATCTCTGGGCAAATTAGTCTTCTCCGAGACGTCTTTTTGAAAGTCTTTTACCTTCATTTCAAAATTAACATCATCAATCTTAACTCTTTGAAAATCAAAAGGAGACATACGAATACCCAATAGTAGAGAAGGCATGTTTAATTAAAGCTTGAACTGAAACAAAATTATTTAGCTTAAAATTTCAAGAAGAGTACACAATAAGCCTAAAAAGTGACTTTCATTTAATGAACGATTATCTTGACATATTAGAAACCTGAAGGCAGTGTTGCCTATACTAAATGTATTTATTAGTGATTCTTTAATCCTGCCTTCATCAACATTCAAAATCATTAAGCATGTTTAACTTTAATAGACAAAATAGGTTAATATATAAAGGAAATTATAGTTTAGGCCTTCAAAATATAGGACGGTATAAAAGATACTATTTTATGAATCATACAAACAATTTTTTATTTTATAAATATTACTAACAAAACAGTTTAATAGTTAAGTCTGTCTTATCATCACAGTAAACAAATTGAATCATTACCTTAACGGTCTTTATGATTGGATTCATTATTTTATTTATCATTATAAATACTGACCTTAGCATCACTGTTTTCAGCTGATTCAGCTGTCAATTAGTAGTGTATTGTTTTTATAACTGAGTAACTGTTAGGTTTATTTAAATTGGGTTCCTATTATCTTTTTGTGACTTTAGTATATGTAAGATTCATAAGTTATCATGTGAATATAAAGTTATGAAGTAACAACTGAGGAGGTAAGGCAAATTCATGCATTTGTAACAACCTTCCTTTATTTAATATTAAGTTAGTAGAGCTATGTCTACTGGTAGTTCACGTGAAAAAGTTTCAGAACTGTCTTGACAATGTGAATTGTTATTTGTTTACAACAGTGTAGTGCAACCAGAGTTAGAATTCAGAACCAAGATGGCTTCGACGAAGAGAAAACCTATTTACGGTAGCAAAGCTCCTTGTGCTTACCGAAGAAGGATAGAAGAAAGGAGATTAAGAGCGTGCGCCCTTAAACAAGAGAAAGCGAGAAAACCTGAGAAACCCGAAGACTTTATTTGTTATGAAGATTCTGATGACGAAGAAGAAAACGTTTTTATTCAAGAAAATGTTTTAACTACATCTTATAACTTCGCTGATTATATTCGTAGTCGTGAGTCCGGGTTTAGAGATAGTAGATTTTTAAATGCATGTTATGGTTCTCGACATATTCTTACTCATGAAATGTTCAAGGAACATCCAATATCGCTTACAAATATGAATAAAGTATTTTGCTCTCAGTGGTTGAGTGACCGCCAAGTTGTATTTGGAACAAAGTGCAATAAGGTATTTAAAAGTAATTCTTTTGCATTGAAAACTCTATTGTTTTAAGCAAATATTAATTTGTTGAATTTGTTTTAGTTAATGGTTTATGATGTTATTACTGAGAAAATTGACCAAATCCCTTCATTATATGGCAAGCATGAAACTAACGAAGCTCAGCAAGACATTACTAGTGGCATTCATGCCTTAGAAATAAATCCTTCTCGCACTCTTCTTGCAACTGGTGCTAAAAATTCCAATGAAATAGCCTTTTACCGATTGCCAACTTTAGATCCCGTTTGTGTTGGGCAGGTAAAGTTAAACCCTGTTTAGCTTTAAAACACAATTGACACGAAATTTTATAATATTGTCCCTCTGGGTTAATTACAGTTGTTTCTGTTTTAATATATTGAAATAATCTTATTTTAACAATTATATAGAAAAACGATTTTAAGATATGGAGCAGTCTATGTGTATGTGAACATGTAATAATTAAAGCTTTTTTTTCAGGATGCTCACAAAGACTGGATGTTTGACTTAGTGTGGCTAGATGATCAATTCGTGGTGTCTGGTTCTAGGGATACGAAAATATCTTTATGGCATATTCCAGAGGATCTAGAAAAAGCCCCGGATGTCATGATGCCTGTATATTCGCACATTAGACCTTTAGAAGTTAAGGAATGTAAATATGCTCAAAAAGTCAGAGCACTTTCTTTTAACTCCCCTAAAAAAGAGTTAGCCGCCTTGTCTCTCAACGGTTACATTCACATTTGGGATATTATCCATTTTAAGCAGGTTTGTCCTTATAACTAAAATAATTATCGTTTTTATTTTATTATTACTTAGAATCTATATTGTTTCGATTTAGTTTGTTACATTTAAATTACATTTATTTTTATTTATGTATTTAAATAATGAAATAATATTTAAATAGATATTTAATATGTATTGAACTAATTTTATTTTAGTGAAATATATGTTTAAAACCTTTTGGAGTACAGTATGCTACTGTTATTTAAGGTTATTATCCAATTCAATTACTGCTCAGAATATCAATATGCTGTTTCCTTGGTCTTTTTAATGATCGGGTAATTTTATATTATGTTTCGCAATAATGTAATCTTTTTACTCCATTTGTGATATTACAATATTGGAGAAATTGTTATGTTCCGTTTTTTGTGATTACTTCTTAGTCAATCAAAATTGGGAATAGAATAATATTAAAGGCGGAGTGAGCAGTGGCGTAAACATAGTTGATACGCTACAGAGAGCATACTTCATAATGTACTGAGTACCATTTTTTGTCTCATTTTAAAACATTACTTCTTTTAATTTAACTTCAAGCCTTGAGTGTTTTTCCTTTTGTTTACTCTGCCTTGTCCTGCAAGTAATTCGGAGATTTATATGTTCAGCAAATAATCCATGAAAATTTCCTCTCTTTATTTTAAAACAAACTACCATTTAAATTTATTGTATTTATGTTGGTGAAAAAGTAAAACTTTGTTTTTTTTATTTTTTTTCTTTAGAAACTATCCAGAAAATTGCCGTCTTCTCAAGAAAATGTTTGTATGGCGGTTCAGGATTCTGGGGCGCTCTATGCAATTGGTTGTAGGTCGTACACGCTGCTTTTGGACTCGAGGTCTCTTCAACCAGTCAAAAAGATTCCATCACGGTACAGTGGTTGTGGTGAGTATAGCGTTTTAACTCATTCTGTGGATATCGTTATATATGGTACATAATACTTATGTGAAACATGCATAATAAACATATAAAAACTAGATATTATCTATTCTCGCGAAGTTTTGTTCGTGTAAACATGTTTACTGTTCTACTCGCGGTAATGATGGTTTGATGAGTTTTGTTTATTCAGGTATGAACCATTTATTTTGAAAGTAGTCTAATTCCATTTTCCCCAAAAAAAAAATTAAGTCTGTTATTTAAATAATTACATTTTTACGTTATCCTTGCAGCAAATTGTATAACATTTATTTAAAATCACTAATATTTTTTTTATGATAAAAATTATTTGATTAATAAAATGGCAAATTAATTACTTTGAAAATGGTTTAATTCCAATTTTAAGATTACATATTATATAGAGTATAAAATACAGTAAAATTTTATGGGATACATTCTTTATGTTTTTTTTTTTTGTAAATGTACTTTGGTTCAATGAGATCTAATGATGAATTTTTTAAATAATAATTACATAAAATAACTTTTAGGAATTTAAAATGTTTTATATTTCTATAATAAAAAATATTAATTTTTTTTAGAGTATATTATTTAGAATGGGAGCATAAGAGCTTTGACATAGCTAAAATTTATCTAGTCTGCCGAACACAATGCTGATGACATTATCCTTAAGTTTCTACTATCAAGACATTCATTTCTACCTAGTGATAGAGAATTTGGATTTGTAGAAATGGCATTGTGAAAAAACAATCGTAAGAAATATGAAATAATAATAAAAAGTGTGAAGGAAAAAGTTTACTCTAAATGAAATGAAACGAGATTTCATTTCAACTAAGCATCTAGAAAATACGATTTATAGAAGGCAATGAATATTAACGGAGGAAAATATTAAAAATAACTTGGATGCAATTTTGGGAACTGCAACGTATAAAATATTTTATAAGACATCAATGGATGATGATACTCCATTCAAAACCCTAGTTTTTGTACCATGTCGAAAGAGACCAAGAAAATTTAGTAATACTGAGCTGACACCATTATACGAAAAAACAAAACCAATCGCAACGCTAAAATACAATGATTTAATGAATTTATGGCATTAAATTACCATATACCACTGATACACTATAATTATTCTAAATCCCTCCCGCATACACGAATTGGAGAAAAATAACTAAGTAGTTACACTGATATATTATTAATTTTTATAGTATATGTATTTTTTTTTTATCTCAAGGGAAATTTATTTTCTTTTTAAAGACTTGCTTTTTAGACAAGTGGTAAAATTATTTCCTTAATTTCGAAAGTGGCTTACCGTAAATTGCGGCTTATAAGTCGAGTTTTTAGCCCCATTTTCTTATGTTCAAAACTAGGAGTCGACTTATGTAGTAGGTATAAAATAGCAACCTTCAAAAATATTGGCACCAGTGAAACAAGGATACCGGAAAACTGCTACAGAGCTGGGCCTGGCCTACCAGCTGTGTTTACACATGTTATTCTACTAAGACTGACGATAAAAACCAGAAACTACCACTCGTGAGGACTGCACATACTCCCAAAAGAACTATGTTCAAGAGTCATGTAAATATTGCATAGCAAAAGGACTCTAGGAGGCCAGGAAGAACTCCTGACTCGGCAGAACAAACTCCTCTTCCGCCATGTTGTGCAGGTGACTGACACTCTGTTGTAGTTATGAACATCAACAAGGTAGCTACACAAATGCTGTAGAATATTTTATTGAACCAATAACTTAAAACACAAGTTAAAATACATAAAATGTAAATGTAAAAACACTGTATTTAAAATCCCTCGAAATCTTGTTCTGGCAAATCATCATACGGGTCTGCCTCCGAACATAGTGGTGAAACATGCGAGTACAAGAAAAGTTAAAAGCTGACTGCTTGTTTATGTTGAAATGCTTAAAGCTGGTGATAATTTCAATCTGTTTGAATTATTTTGTTTACTTTACTGTAGATAAAACTTAATTAACAGCCCAGTACTTAGTGACTCAGGACGACATTGGGCCAGGGAAAGTAATAGTTTAGGGGGTCGACTTATCTTCAAGGTATACCTTTAGTACAACATTTTTGGGCCAAATTATAGACCTCGACTTATACGCCAGATCGACTTATAAGCCGCAATTTACGGTAATTAAGTGGCAAATATTTAAATTTAGAGAATTGCAATACAAAAGGTATAACATTTGATACTTAATATTGATATTAGGAATTATGATAATTACACTATTGATATTTTCACAATTACCATTTTAGGTCTTATAATGATACATAATTAAAGTTTCGGTTCAGTTATAAGGCTTATACTACAATTTGTCTATGTCTATAGAATTGATGAGTTTTCATTTGTGATCATTTCTCGCTCAATCATTGACCACTTTCCACCTTCTATGATTACTTCTTTTTTGAACATGGACCTTTCTTCTTCATGCACTGGGCATTTATACAAGATATGATGACGATTTTGGAAATTTGCTCCCCATGGATAAGTTGGTTGGTCAATGATTTTAAATAGGGCAAGACAAACATTTCTTTTTCTTTATTTAGTGGTCAATTCTCACTTCTAAGTGATTTTTAACATGACCTTTTTCACCATAATAGGACATCCTTTTGACTGTCTGTTACAAAAACCGTAATAAATACAAGGGGGTCATACATTTATTCTGTGACTCTACCTCTCAACAGATTCCCTTTTCTACCACTGATTCTTCATACGAAATAGGTTTCCGTTTCCAAAATCCATTTCCGGCGCGCTTGATCTCGCTCTCCTTTTTCCCCAGAAGTTGGATTTTCCGAAAATTTGATTCAGTAAATGTGTTTCAGGAAATGTAACGTGAACCCTTTTTACATTGATTGATTCAGTGAAAAAGAACAATAACATTATATTTGATACCCTTCAGAAGTACAGATACCCCTGATTAAATTGTATTTCCTTCTAATGTATTTTGTTATATATTTTAGTAAGTTAATTCATCTGTAAACAAACACTGAGTTGTGCTAATTTTTTGTGGTTATATGTACTTGAAAGAATTCTAGTTCCTAAAATTAATGTTGTATATTGTCTACAGTAGTTTTTTTTTCCATTTGGCAGAAAACTTCTGGTGTAAGTGGATGTAATGTTCTATTAACATAAAAGGAAAACTAAAATATTTGAGAGTTCATTTTTAGGAATGAAGTATTTATAAGATACAATAAACTGTAATTATAATGTTCAAAGATGGGTTTCTTGAGGATTTTCGGTCTAAAGAAGTAACACTCTTGTTTATTCGCCGACGTTTTGCCAAAAATTGTTTGGCATTTTCAAGGCTAAAAACAATGTATTGACGACAAAAAACAGAAAACAAAAAACGCAATAAACCAAACCATAAACACAGTATAAAATAAAAGAAAACTATGAACATAGGCAGTGTTATTGTTTTTTAAAAGAAACATGTGTTGTTTAAACATAATTACATTTTTATTAATTATTAAGACCAAAACAATTTTGGTCTTTTGGTTTTATTAAGTAATATTGCAAAATAATTCTACCTCCATCAGATAGCTCCAATTTTGTCTGTTTGATCCTTGAATACTCTGTTGGAGGCAGAATTATTTTTCAATATTACTTATCTGTTAAACATTTTAGTGGCCTTAATAATTAATAAAATGTAATTATGTATAAACAACACGTTTCTATTAAAAAAGAGTAACACTGGTTATGTATGTGGTTTTCATTTACTTTATGTGGTGTTTATAGTTTGATTTATTGTGTTATGTTTTTTTTGTTTTCTGTTGGTTGATATTCCGTGGATGTATTTCTTTTCACTACATATGTCGTCAATAATTTTTTTTTAGCCTTGAAAACAACATTAAAAATCTATCTATCGCTTAGTTTTGATTCTGGTCTATTTATTTAATTCTGACTTGAAATAATGAAAAATTACTATTGTCAATTCATCCAATTTTCCATTCCTCATTTCCTTAATAAAAAAATATACAAAAATACTAATGGTGAAGAATCATTTTAAAAAAATGATTCAATTCTTAATATGCCTTAAAAAATCCTATTTAAACAAAATGGTGGAATGAAAGTAATAAACAACTAAAAGTATCACAGTGTGCAGTTAAAGAATAACACTTCTAAATTCTTTATCAACTAATACAATAAGTTATATATTTCAACTATCCAAGAGTCAATCTTCAGGCTGTAAGCTTAATAAATGTAATTGATTCCCATATTTAATGGCATATAAGACACTTTTTGTTTCCATAAAGTCACCCTAAGTCTTATATTGGAAGTTGAGACCTCCTACAGGCTCCTGAGACACACTGGCCTAGCTCAAAATCAGCACTTCTACCTAAACTACCAAAAACCACGCATAATCATTTTATTACTTATACACAAGAAGTTTTTTTTTATTTAAACTACGCGTTTCAAACACTTCGTGTTCAACATCAGATAAACTTTTACAATACAACACAAAGTTTAAATAAAAAAACAAACTTCTTTTGTGTAGAGACTTTGTATTACCCCAACATAAGTAAAACATAGTTGTTTTGCCCCAACATAAGTCAAAACAATTTTGTCAAACAATTTTTGGCGATACACCGGCATATAAACAGGACTGTTATTGATTTAGACCAAAAATTCTCAGGAAAACCCATCTTTTAACTTTAAGAATTAGTGGATCTAGAAGCTATATCAATGTAATTATAATGCTGTTTTATATCGATTTATAACTTAATGTTTTACCTTACAGGTGTACGGTCGGCGAGTTTTAGGGATAACATACTCACAATAGGAACCGGAGTAGGCATGATAATGTTTTTTGACCTACGAGCTAGCAAGTACCTTGAATCAAGCATTAATTCTAGTCGTACAGTAATACTCAAGTCATCGAGGGGATATGTCGTAAGTAAAGTCATGTTTCTAGTGTCCTTGCTTAAAACTTGTTAACACTCTTAGTAATTATTATGTTTTAGTAGTGCTATTTTATTTGAGGAAATCCATATAACAACTATTTAGAAAATAATATTTCATATCATAATAGTTTAAAGAAAAAAGTGCATATGTGGGAATCCATATATCAACTATTTAGAAAATAATATTTCATATTATAATAGTTTAAAGAAAAAAGAGGATATGAGGAAATCCATTTATCAACTATTTAGAAAATAATATTTCATATTATAATAGTTTAAAGAAAAAAGAGGATATGAGGAAATCCATTTATCAACTATTTAGAAAATAATATTTCATATTATAATAGTTTAAAGAAAAAAGTGCATATGTGGGAATCCATATATCAACTGTTTAGAAAATAATCTTTCATATTATAATAGTTTAAAGAAAAAAGTGCATATGTGGGAATCCATATATCAACTATTTAGAAAATAATAATATTTCATATCATAATAGTTTAAAGAAAAAAGTGCATATGAGGAAATCCATATATCAACTGTTTAGAAAATAATCTTTCATATTATAATAGTTTAAAGAAAAAAGAGGATATGAGGAAATCCATATATCAACTGTTTAGAAAATAATCTTTCATATTATAATAGTTTAAAGAAAAAAGTGGATATGAGGAAATCCATATAACAACTATTTAGAAAATAATATTTCATATTATAATAGTTTAAAGAAAAAAGAGGATATGAGGAAATCCATGTGTCAATCATTTAGAAAATAATATTTCATATCATAATAGTTTAAAGAAAAAAGTGCATATGTGGGAATCCATATATCAACTATTTAGAAAATAATATTTCATATTATAATAGTTTAAAGAAAAAAGTGCATATGTGGGAATCCATATATCAACTATTTAGAAAATAATAATATTTCATAATATAATAGTTTAAAGAAAAAAGTGCATATGAGGAAATCCATATATCAACTGTTTAGAAAATAATCTTTCATATTATAATAGTTTAAAGAAAAAAGTGGATATGAGGAAATCCATATAACAACTATTTAGAAAATAATATTTCATATTATAATAGTTTAAAGAAAAAAGAGGATATGAGGAAATCCATGTGTCAATCATTTAGAAAATAATATTTCATATTATAATAGTTTAAAGAAAAAAGAGGATATGAGGAAATCCATATATCAACTATTTAGAAAATAATATTTCATATTATAATAGTTTAAAGAAAAAAGTGCATACAATAAGGTTTTAAAAAAATAATACCTAAAGGTTCTTTAACAAAGTAATGCAGTTACATTATGTCAGATATCCATTTCCCATCCTCA
The DNA here is from genome assembly GCA_026182355.1 of Hermatobates lingyangjiaoensis. Classification (NCBI taxonomy): domain Eukaryota; kingdom Metazoa; phylum Arthropoda; class Insecta; order Hemiptera; family Hermatobatidae; genus Hermatobates; species Hermatobates lingyangjiaoensis. The sequence goes on along the minus strand of JAPFBL010000180.1, from coordinate 58,231 downwards.
TGTTACAAGCTTTCTGTATTTGACGTCATATAGGACGCATGGACATTAAGACGCATCATCCTCTTTTCAGGATGAAAAAATGACCTCTTTTCTGTCAAATTAAAGAAAAAAATTTTTAGTATATTTAAGCGCATGTATTCTTAGTAGCAGTCTCACAGTACATTACAGGCATGCAAAGTTTAAATGTAATAGCAATAATAATGTCAGGAATAATACAGGTTATAAAATAACTCATTAGTTGTACAATATGTAATAGTGTGGTATTTACTTATGTTGGGGTAATACAAAGTCTCTACACAAAAGAAGTTTGTTTTTTTTTTATTTAACCTAAGCGTTTCAATCACTTGGTGTTGTATTGTAAAAGTTTATCTGATGATGAGCGCGAAGTGTTTGAAACGCGTAGTTTAAATAAAAAAAAACTTCTCGTATATAAGTAATAAAATGATTATGCGTGGTTTCTTGGTAGTTTAGGTAGAAGTGCTGATTTTGAGCTGGGCTAGTGTGTCTCAGGAGCCTGTAGGAGGCCTCAACTTCCAATATAAGACTTAGGGTGACTTTATGGAAACAAAATGCGTATTATATGTCATTAAATATGGTAATCAATTTACATTTATTAAGCTTACAGCCTGAAGATTGACTCTTAGATAGTTGAAATATATTACTTATTGTATTAGTTGATAAAGAATGTAGAAGTGTTATTCTTTAACTTCTCACTGTGATACTTTTAGTTGTTTATTACTTTCATTCGACTAGTTTGTTTTAAATAGAATTTTTTAAAACATATTAAGAATTGAATCATTTTTTTAAAAATGATTCTTCACCATTAGTATTTTTGTATATTTTTTATTAAGGAAATGAGGAATGGAAAATTGGATGAATTGACAATAGTAATTATTCATTATTTCAAGTTACAATTGAATAAATAGACCAGAATCAAAAATAAGCAATAGACAGATTTTTAATGTTGTTCCCAGGCAAATAATGCACACCATTATCAAAATCGAATGACCATTTCGCAATGACGTTAACTAATAATTGTATTTTCTACTATTCTATGATTTCTAATGGTGTTTTAGAATACTAAGTATAATAGAATTTTTGATTCCTTCAAAGACGGGTACGTTTGCTAGTTAATAATAGAATTAATTTTTACATACACATGAAATCAAACAAATTGTGAGTTAAAGTGTCAGACGAAGAGGAAAAAATAGGATGACTGTAATTTTAATTTTTTTGTAAATAAAAGTTCTTAGTGGCTTTCCATAATACATACTACTTTTTCAGTTCCCTGATGAGGAGTTCATTGAAGGTTTTCAGCAAGTCAAGTACACCCCAGCTATATACACCCATTGTTACGATTATTCCGGCACTCGTCTCTTTTCCGCAGGTGGACCTCTTCCTGCCAATCTCTACGGTAATTATGCAGGGCTTTGGCAATGAAAATCACTTCTACTTCAAGAGTTTTAAGGCTGAATATTTGATTCTAGTTTTTTTGTTGCTTTATTTTGGACAGATATGGACACATTTGATGTTTCAAAATAGATATTAGCTGTTTAAATACTAGGAAAAAAATTATGTGATATTTGAAATGTAGTGACTCGGAATATTTACGCAATCCCATAATTGTTTGTAAATAAATAACTTTTTTTTTAAATTGTCTTTTTCAATCAATACGTTGCTGTGTGAACCAAAAGTTTTGTTCATGTTAAATATTTATAGTTAATACACTGTTTCTTTTTTTTACTGACATTATAACTTAATTTTTTTATAAGCAATTTAATAAATTGTTATTAAATATTTGAACTTGCTAAGGCATTGTATTCAAATAAAACCTTATTGATTGTGACTTTTATGTTTCAGTCCCATAAATCTGTATATATAATTTTGTACATACTTTTTCAAAAAGAAAAACTAGTGAAAAACACAGGATGAACATTACTGAATCTATATTTTTAGGAGATTTATCAGAAGAAGATGAAACATACTAACGAAGTAAGCGTTGTCAAGCAAGTTTTATCAGCTTGAGTCGGACAAAGTTCAAGAAATTAAATAGGGATAAAATGGTTCAAATAATGACAAAAGGAGGAAAGAAAGATGAAGACAAGTCATATTGTAAAATAATAATGTGAGATAATAATATGAAAAATGTAAACAGAAATAGAATACTAGCATAGAAATAAAAGTGATAAATCACAGGAACAAACTAATTTAGGATAGCAAACTTCAAAACATTATTACTCAAATTGATATTCTGAGGTGCAAGTGGGATGCACGCACCACATTACTTTTATCATCCAAATACTTCTAACCGTAGGCTTTTTTTCTAAATGCTGTCTTTGTTTCAAACTTTTCTCTATATCTGGTGCCATGGAGTAGCAATTGTGGATCTTGTATGGCATGATTAGTTAAATCTAGTTTCTTATCGCATTGGATATGCCACTATTTAGAGTGGAGATATGCTATCAGTAGAATTCATGGATTTTGATAGGAGAGATAAAGAGATATTTTATCGACCAGGAATGGAATCGCCTATAATAGAGGAAGAAGTTCTTGAAAGGAACCACTGACTTCTTAAGGGAATCGAGTACAATCAGACCTATCGGAGGGCCATGTATGCCTAATTTAGGTCTAGCAACAATAGGTCTTAACAAAAATGGCCACAGCTTTTAAAACCTTGGGAAACACGAAGAAGGTATATCTAATAAAGCAAAGGATCCATATTTTATTATTTATTTATTATAACGGAGCCTCAAGGGCACCAGGCGACCCCCTTGAGTAAATAGCCTTACTCCGGTATGCGGTGCTCTGCCGGAGCGGACAAAATACCACCGATAGAGCTTCAGGGATTTTCCCCTGTAAGGTGAAAGAAGTCTGGAGACCATCCTCCGGAAGCGCAGAGGGTCCAAAAGCGCTAACTAGTGGGAACCTCCCACAAGTGCACCTGAGGACCCGAAGAAGGAGAAAGGAAGTACTTTCTCCCGAAACATAGGAAGCCTGAATGGACATTATCAATGATGGTTTGTGCAGATTCTGCAAAGAGGAAGAAACACCGTTGCACCTGCTGATAACTTGTAAGGCAACTTTGCTGCAGGTGCTTCGGGACACTCAACAAACCATAGAAAAACTTTTACCGCTGGAACCAGCAAAAGTGCTGAGCTTCTTGGAGGTGTTGAAGCTAACTGCTGGGATACTTTAGTACAGAAGAAGGGAAGTACAATAGTTTTTTTTTAAGACGCAGTGCTATAGTCACCCTCAAATAATAAAAATAAAAAAAATAAAGGATCCATAATTCAGTATAGCTTATGTAAGAGGGAGAATTTGTCTGGTCCCAATTTTTTTGCGATCTGCTATAGCCTTCCGCAGACCAGACAAAACCCCCATTCATAACACTTAGAACACTCTATCTGATGGATACACTTGTGCTAATAAGGGTTTAGAAATTTGTAGCAAGGAAACAAGGAAGTTTAGTTCAATGCTTGAAACTTAGTGATATTTGTTAGTAGAAGAACAAATACTTTTAAGGAAATGTAGTCATCTCTCAAATAATAAAAATAAAAAACGAATATCAACGGATCATAACAAACTTTTAAAAGGAAGATATTAAATGTACTGGCCAATTTATATTTGTATTTAGTCACCATCCGAGACAGACTAAAACCACCATTGCGAGGTAACTTACATTGAGATAACTCCTCATCTAAAGATGGTACACTTTACTAGTTCAAGTGTATTGGTAGATTCTCATATCAATAAAAATGAAATATAAAACGTTAATATAACTGACTAAAAAACTTTGAAGTACAAAAGGTATTCAAAAGACATTTTAAATGATCCTATAGGACAAATAATAGCACAGCTGAGTACATGACCTACAGTCTATTTATCAGCTCTCCTTGGGAGAAATGATAAAAAGCAATGTTCATGTCTTCTAAACGTATGAATACCTCATTATTAATTTAATTGTTATTTATTTTACAATTTTATAAGTTAAATGATTAGAAGTGATAGTTATTATTGCTATTATTTATTTTGGTCAATACTATAGGCAAGAATTTATTAATTTTAAGGAATTAAATTTAATTAAATTAATTGCTTATTTATTTCCGGAAAAGTATAGTTTATAATAAGATGAATGAGCTAAACCTCACAACAGGTTTAGCTTCTTGACTGTGAATGGATTAGACTTAAAGAGACTGACTGAGGAGCGCTTCTGGTGGTAGTATGGTGGATGTTGGGGAATAGGTGGTTGGTAATAAGGTTGTGACTGGTAATATGGTTGAAGTGCTGCCCACAGTACTGGCCGGGTACTGTGTCACAGAGGAGTAATGCGAAAATTGAGTTTGTTGAGGACGGACATAGTTCTGCTGAAGATTGGGCGATGGGTAGGAAGCGGCAGACTCCAGTGCTGACGCTTGCTGCGACAACATATTGGACATGTCAGCCACACAAGTCTAACTATCTAGAGCAAGGGTTCTCAATGGGGGTGAAATTCACCTCTTGAGTTGAATTTTAAGTTTTCAGGGAGTGAATTGTGATCACTGTAAGTTTACAGAGTAAGGAAAGCTTTCTAGGTTCATGAACATAGTCCATGTAAAGTTGTAAATATATATGTTAATAAAGACAAAATGAAGCGACTTTTTGTAATATTTTCACATTATTTAGAATACACTTTTCGAAAAAGATAGTCTTAGGAAGAAGAGGGGGTGAGGGTACGACATTGTGGCAAATTAGACCCCTGATCTAAAGTCTACACAATATATTGTAAGCTATTTACAAAAGACATCATAACTAAAGTAAATGTTCTCTTCAGAAGAAATATTGTGCTATTGTAATTATACCAACATAATTATGATTATTATTATTATGACTAGGTATTCTTATGATCATCGTTATTATTATAATTGTGGAATAGTTTATTTGTATTAAATTAGTTTAAATTTAATAATAAAACTTAATTAAATACTATTTCTTTAATACTTGAAACCTTAAAATTAAAATTTGTATTATTAAAAAATAGAAAATTGTTCTTATGTCCAATAGTTATGAAAGGGTTAACCAAGAACAAAAGAAGGGAAAAAAGGTCCATGGATAAAAAAAGGTTGAGATAAAACATTAATCTGGATTTTATATCTTTTCCAAGTTAACATGTTTCAGTAGTTCAACTAGTTATCATGAAGATATGAATAGTGTTTTCAATTTCTAATTTATCTAAGAAAGTAGAATAATATGAGAAGATTGTCCTTAGTTTGTATTTGAAGTTTATTTTAACCGTGATGTATCTTTTTTATTCTTGTACTTATCCTAATTCTAGTTTTTGTTAAAAAAAAAAGACAGAAACTTACGGAAGCGTGTCTGTTGTAGCCGCACATGATAGCTTGCTGGAGTTTCTCAAGGTTGATGGTAGGATGTTTGCCAGTCGCTACTAAAGAGGCTGGAAGGTTCGGTGAAGTAGGTCTTAGGTGATGTATTACACTTCAGTCGGTTACGTCTTTCACTTGGCTCGCCTCTCCATAATAGCTTGATCAATCTGAAACCAACAAATTCGAAATTTATACCAAATAGAATCCCTGAAGCTATAAAAATAAATACTTATATTAAAACGTCATTAACAAATTTCTCTTTTAACTTCTTTGAATTAACCGTGATATTTAATGGTTACAGAAACTGTTGGGAAGAGTTTGGAACTGGAATTAACCACTGGAGATAGGAGATATAATTAAAGACTTGGGTGTATCTGTTAACACATCATTCAAATTCAAATTCATTTGAAAGTTTCAATTCAATGAAATGAAGGTTTCAAATTCATTTCTGCTTTCTTTGGCGTTCAATTAATTAAGACAAATCAGTCTATTCAACGTATTCAATTTTCACTTAAACATTATTCCAAAAATCAAACAATAATTGTTTCTATAACTAGCTTTCAATATTCACTCAATAGTCTAGAAAAGATATACAGATGATTTATTTTACAAATACATTATTTTACCTCTTGTAAAATAATATCCAAATGAAAAAATAAATGTCAGGTCAAATGAAATTTCCAGAATGATTTATGGTATTTGATAATAATGAAGGAACGATGAGTACTTAGATACTACTCTTTATAGGATAACAAGAAGAAAATAATTATTAGTTTTCAGTTATTTAGCATCATGTTAGATCTATTTAGTTTATGCAGAGTTGCAAGAAATATTGATACAGATTCTCTGTCTGGTTAGTGTCTTGTTATATATGAACCGTTACAATTAAGTGTCTAGTAGTCACTTAAAAAAAATTCGCTAAGAATAATATTGATATCTTAGAATTATTTTGTAAGGTATACAAAATTAATAATATATATAACTAAAATGTTTCATATGCATGAGGTTACTGATTCCTCAGTAGTAACATACTAGTCTATTCTAAGTCAGTTGTATTCTAATGTTGAAGCAAGCACAATTACATATCAATAGGAATCTTAGGTTACTTGCTGTGCAAATATTTTGAATTATAGTAATAAACTAGCAAGATGAATTATTCAAGCCTACATTACATACAAGTACAATTTTCATACAAGCAAATGGTGGTTGTTTATACCACTAACCACCTATTAAAGATAAACTTTTATACTTCCCAGAAAAAAAATAATTATTTTGTAATGTTTCAATAATGATGTAACGTTATCATCATCATCATCATCATTATTATTATTATTATCAACGTAACCCTCTTACCGTAAAGATTACTGTAAAAAGGAGCCTACCATATTTGAAAAAAATCATTTAGTAAATTGATTATTCATGATTTTGACAATATATTTAATTATAGTACAGTTGTGTATAGACCAAACCAAATGTTTCTTAAAGAAACATTTAAACCAACAACTGCAATATGAAAGTAATTTTTACTTTAAGCAAGCCATAAACAAAGCAAAACTGACGCCCTTTATTCCACAGTAAAGTGTTACGCTTTCGGGAGTGTCTTTAAATAAAGTTCTAATAATTTAGAAGTTTATTCACTCAACGTGATATTTCATACAATAATGATAACTTCAAACAGTAAGTACAATTTTTGTCTTAACTTACTTTTATCATAGTACTTAAATAGTTTAATATTATTGGCAAATGAAAATAATCAGATGATTACTTAATGATTGCTTTCAATGAATATGATGGGTTGAATTTTAAATTAGCATTCTTTTTGATTAACACATTTTGGATCTTATTGCTAAAATGAAATCTTGTGGATTAAACATAAAGTTAAGAAAGATTTAAAATGCTTATTATCGATTATTTATGAAGAAGAATTACATACTTTATTCGAAGTACATATTTGCTTCAGAATATTTTATTTAAGGTGGGACCTATTTAATTAGAAATATCTAAACTAATTGAAATATTGTTGCTTAATTATTTTTTTACAATTACCATAATTTAAGAAGAATGAAAAAATAGTACTGCCATTAAGTTATTAAAATGAATTATAAAAGTTATACTTCTTATAATTTAGTAGCATTAATTAAACAGAATATCTTTGATACATATCATATTAAGAATGTAAATGAATATCTTCATAAATAATATAGTATTAAGCACTGTATATTGTATATATATGAAGCATATTACGACTCAGATGTCCTTCAAAAATAGATAATATTAATTACATTCATTGTAAATTTAGAAGGTGTAACTTACTTCAGTTATTGACGAGTAGTAAATTTCGTAGATTGATTGTAATTTAGAATAAGAAGGTATTTTATTTTTGTGATGGCTATGAAATATGGGTTGAAATCAGTTTAAAATGACCAGTCGAGACCTTTTAATAATGATTACATTTTCATCACAACTAGTTAAATGTTTGTAGGCATAGTTAGAATTAATTAATTGAAATAAGAACTGTTATTGTTACTCCTACAAATGAGGTCCTTTGCAATATAACTTATTGTGAAGGTTAATAATTAATTAATTAAATTGATTATAAATTAATTCAATAAAATATTAAATCACAGTATTAAGTGCATACTACTTCAGTTATTTTATGTTGTGAACAAATTATACATTGTACAATATTTCTTTTTACTGTGCTTCATTTAGTGAAATTATTTCGGTAGTATAATTTTTTATATTAAGTAATCAAAAGTTACTCGTCCAAATGTCCATTATTAGGAATTACATCAACATTTATGAGAAGGAGAGCATAAGCATTACGTACACATTTTTATTTTAATGTATTTCCAAATTTAATATGTTTAATAAATGAAATGGCAACTCATTTTTTTTATTTTGCTTCGAATGCTGATTTGATTCTTGTTGATTTTTTTTTTGTATATAAAGTAATCATTATTATTTGAAATTGTGATTCTGACAAGTAACCGGAGAAAGGTTATTATTTGACTTTCTTTGCATTCCTAGTATCCAAAACGAAATTTACTTTCTATTGATCTTAAGACTATGATGATGTTATGTGCAATGTTGCAGGTTTTTTTACTCCATAAAACAAGAAACAATGGTTTCTGTTTTAGCATAAATTACCATAAAGCACGTTTATCATGCTTCGATATTGACAAAAAGCTATGTAGTTCTTCTCATTTGGAATTATGTATATAATGAATTTCATATTTTTGTGTCAAACTGTAGGAATCATTCCCGCACACACCCACTCAGATTTCATCAATACAATGAAATTTTAAAATCATATTTTGTTATTGTCACTACATTTTATTTATAGTGAAGTAAAATAAATACTATTCCCTAATCTATTGTTAAATCGTTTAGTAATAACTTATTTCTCGAAGTTTTGTCAAAACAGTGTTTATTTTAAATATCAATTGTTATTCTCAATTCTTTATTGGTGTAAACCATATAGCAATAAGCATAAAATTTATCACTGAACCGTGAAAAAACTTTTCAATAAAATGAAAGATTTAACAAAATTTTGTTTTGATATTTAATGAAATATTTAGTATAATAGTATCTAGTTCATAATGGGGTTGGCCAATCTGTTCTAGGTCTGCGTAAGTGAACTCTGGACTCCCTAAAGTTCCTTGCAGGTCAGAACCAGTCAGTATGCTGCTGCTGCTCTTCATCAACGGAACATGGAGGAACGTTCACTGAGGCTCTATGCCCAGGTAATATAACAATTTTTCTTTGTTCACCAATAATGTTATTTGATATTTTATGTTAACATTTGTCTTTTAACTATAATTTTAACAATGAATCAACACATATTTATTAAATTATACGGAATAAATAAGAATTTAAATGGTAGTTAATATTTTTCTTTGCGTAAGGTAATAATGAACATTTTTTTTTTGTTCACCGATAATGTCACTTGATAATTATGCTATCACTAGTCTTTTAACTATAATTTTAACTACGTGTCAACCCATATATGTTAAATTATACGGAATAATTTAAAATTTAAATGGTAGTTATTTGTTCTTTACTTTTTTTAAGTTAATTGCTTCTTTCTGATTCACCGATATCAAATGAACTTAAAATGAGTATTATTATCATAAAATTTGATAAAAAAAAACATTTTTTTTTATATTAAACTGAAACAGTCATCCGTGATTGCTTTTCGTCGAATAAACATGGCCGACAATGCAACAAGGTAATTTAATGACATGGTAATAATGAAATTTTTGTTTGTTTGTTCACCGATAATGTCACTTGATAATTACGTCAAAACTATTCTTTTAACCATAATTTTAACTACATGTCAACACATATGTTAAATTTTAGGCAATAAATTAAAATTTAAATGGTAGATTATTTTTTTACCTATATTTAATTTTACCTTATAGTTAATTGCTTCTTATTGATTCACTAATATGAAACAAACCTAAAATGAGTGTCATTATCATAAAAATTGATATGAAAAATACATTTTTTTTTATTTAACTGAACCAATTCGCGATTGCTCTTGGTTATGGAACATAGTACACTATGCACTGTCGCATAATGCCATCGTAATTAATAATTATTCTTTTTCACTTGATAGCAAATGTCATTTGGTATTTTATATCAATACTCATCTTTGTGTTATAAAGAGGATTTATGATGTTATGTCCATTTTATGTAATCTTTTTAAGAAGAGCGATTAGCAAATATTTCTGTAATATCATTGCAATGGTTGTTACCGAAGAATAAAATTGTTGGGAATAGGTCTGTTTCTGAATGAAGAAAACGGGAAAAAATACATTATATGCTGAACTGATTTATGTTTTAATTATATAACTTTGACATATATCATAATTATTTGATTATGACTAGTCACAACAATGACTGACAAAGATTCCACAATATTTTTGAGCTAATATTAACATGAGTTTACTGTTGCAGGTACAGACGGAAGGATACCTGTACACAGGTTAGTGGGCATGTTTGTGTTTATTGCATGTAATCATTTACAGTACACAGCAAAACAGAAAGTCAACATCATACACTATTCGACACCCCTCACTTTCACTGTTCTTCCCAGACCAATCGTGATCTGTTAGGGCTTAAACCTGTTAAGGATGTCTATAGGGTTTCTAGGTGTCCCTGAGTGATTCAGAATAATATATCCAAATATAAAAACATAGTCACCATATGCATTATACCTCTATTTTTGAGCGCATCATTATAATGATTGATAAGTATCAGCGATTTTCTTCTAAAGAAGAGCTACTCACCGCAGCGAATTTTTTTACGAATGGCGAGATGACATTTGTTCACCACTCTGATCAAAAATTCTACAGTTTCCAACAAGATTATTCTTTAGTCAAAATAGGCTAGGCATAAAAACTTTTCAGTGAATTGAAGAAGAAATGCGAGCTCCTCCCTATCCCTATCAAAGCTTTTATCCCCAAACACTGAAGAAGACGACGAGGCTCATCAAGTTTATTTTTTTTTCTGGGCAGAAGAATAAACAACCTGAAAGTAAGTGTCATTATCTTTATTTTTTGATGATTATTTTTACCATATTGTATTTGATTTAATTAAAATATTTCTCGAATATTTGTATACAGTGTGCTTTCAGCTATTTTTAGAATTAAGAGCTCCCCAACTTCAAGCAGTTTCAGAACCTGTATCCTAGAAACACGGCAAAGGCTTTTCAGGTATATGAAGATCTTCATAAGAATATATAATACACAAGCTTTCGGCTCACATTAGCCATCAACAGGTAAAAAACGATATACTAAAATGGTGAACAAAACAAATGCTACGGTGCTAAGAGCGGTTAACAACTAACTTGGATGGAAATAACAAAATATTGTTGGAAGGGAGGGAGGAGTAAATAGGAGGGCCTGTGTAGGTATGCAGGGCAGGGCACTGAACCAAACTACCTATGCGTCCCTACACCTACCTCTCATACTAACTTATAGTTCGTATCAAAATTTTTTGAACTAGGTATTACATTAAGTTTGTTTTGAATATTTAAACAAGGGTTATTGTCTTTGATGTAAAGGGCTTCGAGGATATGTAATCTGATGTCTTGGAAGCTTTAAATATTCAAAACAGTGACCTTAATGTAATACCTAGTTCAACAAATTTTAATACGGACTGTAAGTTAGGAAGAGAGGTAGGTGTAGGGACGCATAGGTAGTTTGGTTCAGTGCCCTGCCCTGCATACCTACACAGGCCCTCCTTCTTACTCCTCCCTCCCTTCCGCATACTTTGTTATTTCCATCATAGTTAGTTGTTAACCGCTCTTAAAACCATAGCATTTGTTTTGTTTGCCATTTTCGTTTATCATTTTTTACCTGATTATGGCTAATATGAACCGAAAGCTTGTGTTTTAGATTACTGTTTTTAAATATTGAAAAAAAATAAGAATATATGAAGATACATACTTATTGTAATTCTACTGTGTAGGTAACTTGTCGTTGAATACATAAGTATTTTACATTATTTAAATCTATATATGCATTACTGTTTCTATCTACTCTCTTGTGTAACTCATATGTTATGGCACTAGTAACGCTCTTGATATGTAGGAAGAAATGTGGTTATATATTTCTTTAATTATATTAAAGGTATATGTGTGAGGTACCTCATATATGTTGAATATATGTGTTTGGTGTATTTAAGTCTATATTGACATATATCTTTGTAAACTACTCTCCCATGTAACTAATATGATTTCAAGGGATAGAAACGTATTTGAAGTGATGAAGAGGTGTTGATCACTTTATTATTTGTTGTATTCTACTCGTACTGTGTCAGGTAAGTTGTGGTTGTTGTATACAATAGATGTTTTGTTAACTTTAATTTATATAAATTTATTAACTTTAAATGTTCATAAGTATATTTTCATGTCGTTTTTTTTGCATGTAAAAACTGTTTTCAGGACAATGGTATATGGAGATCTATGTTTACAACCTTATTTTAATTCTACTGTATGAGGTAACATATAACATTTTAATTTAATGATATTTAAATGCCTATTTTATAGTTGTTTCTCTTCTATTCCCCAATAAAATCAAATGATAAAGGAATGAAAACTCTTTTGAGGATTATGAAGACGTATGATTACATCCTGGTATTCAATTAATTCTGTTTAATGAGGTAACATTGAATTTGGAATTGCAAAATAGGTATGTGTTCTATGATATATAAGACAACGCTTACATAACTATTTATATTCTACTGTTTCATGTAATTTATATGACTATGGGGGTAGACATAGAATAATGTGAATAAACAAATATGGTTATTCTTATTTTATTTATAATTTGTATATTGCCTCATAGATGTTAAATTGGTATGTATTTATTATCTGTATGTCAACATTTACATAGCTATTTCTATTCTACTCTTTTTTGTAACTTATGTCATTATGGGGCTAGATATGGTGTGATGTATATAATCATGTATTATTATTTTAGTTATTATGTTTATTTTACCTTATAGTTGTTAAGTAGGTATGTGTTTTATGATGTCAATGTCAACATTTACATAGCTATTTCTATTCTACTCTGTTATGTAACTTATGTGATTATGGGGCTAGAAAGGTATGATGTTTATAATAATGTATTCTTCATCTTATTTTAGTTATAATGTTTTTTTGCCTTATAGTTGTTAAGTAGGTATGTGTTTTATGATCTGTATGTCAACATTTCTATTCTACTGTTTAGTGTAACTTATGTGATTATGGGGCTAGATATGGTATGATGTATATAGTTATGTATTATTATTCTTATTTTATTTATAATTTGTATTTTACCTTATAGTTGTTAAGTATGTATGTAATTTTTTATCTATATGTCAACATTTACATAGCTATTTCTATTCTACTCTATGATGTTAATCTTTAAGTTAGTCAGGGGGGGTCCTGGGGCTTGGGTGGCTACCAGGCGGGTCCGCAGGTGGTGGATAGCGGAAGGCCCTGTACGACCTGTTCGCTATCAGGGTAGCCCCGAATAGTTAATAAGGGGTCCCGAACCAACCCCTCTCAAGCCACGTTTTAATATCATACAATTTTTTAAAACTGAAAATGTAACTCAGTTTTTAATGATAATGTAATTCATTATGATAATGTAATGATAATTCATTAATGATAATGTAATGTAACTCATCATTCATCTGATAATTTCTGTCAAATTTTCAGAATCATATATAGTCAGATTAATATAGTGTAGATGATCCCTATTGTTTGGAAAGAATTATGCATGACGGGAAAGTCATTTTTTTTGCCAAAAACCGGTTTTTAGAAAACATTTTTTTCTCCTAAACTGCTAACTCTAGAGTTTTGAAATGTTGGCATTATCTTTGAGGTTACAAATGAAACAAATGAAAAATATATTCAGAATTTTAAAACAACGGGAAATATTTTTTTTTTCAATAAACTATAAATATTTTGACTTATAATTTAATCTCAAAGCTTGTAAGAGCGATAAAAGACATACCATTGGACGGATCAAAATGAAACTATGCTTAAAAATAGAACATTATATAGAGCATGATTTGAGATAATTTTTTTTAAAATTACTTTCACCAAAGGGGCGTTAAAGTATGATTTCTGTTTTCAGAAAATGTTTTTTGACACTAAACGGATCATTAAAAATAATTAAAATTCGACCAAAAATGGAACAAAAAATTAGCAATTAGTAAAAAAAAACTCATGAAATTTCAATCATGGGAAAGAGTAATAAAGCTATAAAAACTGTTTGTTTATCCTAGACTAAGGGATCACTTGCTATACTTGTCGAATTGTGATATTTTTTTGCATTGTTTACATTGACAGAAATTTTTTGAGCGAATCAACTAAGATAAAATTGATGTTTATAATGGAAAAATTTAAATAATTTACTGACTTATATGAGATATAAGAGGAATAATATTTTTACATGTAAAAAAAATCAGCGCCAATAAACATAAATAAATTTCCTTTATCTTCCATGTTATGATGGATTTGTCTCATAAAATGCTTTAATAAATCTATATATCGCACTCCTGAGGAAAACTTAATATCAGTTATAATTACTTTATCTTTGTGAATTGTAGTATCTTTCCATGCTATTTAAATGTGACCAATGGACTCTTATGTTTGTTGGAAAATATCCAGTTTTTTCACTATTCTATTTAATAGTTCATATTTATTATTTTCAAAAATTTGAAGCTCCAAAACTATAAAAGTTTTAAATTATACTGAATAGTTGGCTTTGACATTGATTTGAGTATGTAAAATGGCTAATTACTAATTTATTTTTCCCCATTATACATTCATGGCAACCTTATAACAGAGTACAAAACGCAGGAAAAAAGATAACACTCACTCAGAGAAAATTGGTATATATGATTTCTGACAAAGGGGAAAGAAAATGATTTTATTAAATAATTCTATAAAAGACCAAAAATGTTCAACATAATTCAAAATTGAAATCTTTTCTTTGAAGGTTAATAAATGTAATTATCGTACATCCTTAATTATAAATTATCTTAAGAAAATTATCTTAATGAAATATTTTGTTTGCAAATTACATTCACCAATGAGGCGTTAATGTACGATTTCTGTTTTAAGAAAATGTTTTTTTGACGCTAAACGGCTCATTAAAAGTTTATGAAAATTTGACCAAAAATGGAACACAAAATTACCAATTTACAAAAAAAATTCATGAAATTTTAATTATGGCAAAGAGCAATAAAGCTAGAAAAATGTTTGTTTATCCTGGACTAAGGGATCACCTGCTATATTTGTCGAATTTTTGATATTTTTTTACGATGTTTACATTAACTTAGAAATTTTTTGAGCAAATCCACTGAGATAAAATTAGACTATTCTAGTCTAATAGTTCATATTTATTATTTTCAAAAATTAGAAGCTCCCAACTATAAATGATTTAAATTATATTGAATAGCTGGCTTTAACTTTGATTTGAGTATGTAAAATGGCTAATTTAATTTTTCTTAATATACATCATAGCAACTTTATAACAGAGTATAGCAGGCAGGAAAAAGATAATACTCACTCAGAAAAAATTTGTGTATATGATTTTGACAAAGGGGAAGGAAAATGATTTTATTAAATACTAAGAAGACATAAAATTCCCAGTATAATAATTCTATAAAAGACCAAAAATATAAAACATAATTCAGAATTGAAATCTTTTTTTTTTTGAAGATTAATAAGGAGATTATTTCGTATCAAGAAATTTTGACTTTGGCTTTTCAAAAATGTTATTACTGTTGTAGTTATACCAACGAGATTATTTGCATCAGTGGTGTGATATACAAAAATAAGCTTATATATTGATAAGTCCATCAATCACTATCTGTACTATCTCAGGAATGAAAGACTAATAAATATCTCCCATTTAATTGTTTACATTATGCTTAAATGAGACATTATATATTATATACCCAGGAAAATTGATATTAAGTTTACTTACAGTAAAGTTCAGTGCAGGCCACTCCATATTTTTTTTATTTATTTGAATAATAACTTCTTAGGTGAAATTTGAATTTTTTTTTAATGTTTGGTTTACATTATATGTGAAATTGATTTAACAAAAACTATGATTAAATACCCTATTATTTTCAATCTAATTTTTTTTTGTTATAACTGGTTATGTTCTTTAAAGTAAATGAGTGTAGCAGTAATTTCATTTTTTCAGAGGAACCTGTTCCTTTATTAATAATTCACGACAGTATTCACTTTTATTTTGTTTGTTTATCGCTTTTATTCAATGTTATGTTAAGTTAATTATGGTCTTATTTTATATATTTAATGTTAGGTCGAGATGCAGTTATAAAAAAGTGAATGGTTTAGATTTTTTCTTCTATAAGACTATATTAAAATTTGATTTGACTGTAAATTTTATTAATTTGTATTTTTGATTTCAGTTCTAAATTATGTGAACATTGCCCGTCACTCTCGTTATTAAAAATATGATATGTTGTAACAAAGTAGGCCAACCGGAAGGTGGGCCTTGTTCTTCAAGGTAATTCTTTAGTGAAATTTATTATTTTCATTAATATATTTAAGTGTGATTCTAGCTTCTTTGATTAATTCATTTTTTTTTACATATTACAATAAAAATAATTTTTTTAGTAATTTTTATTAAATTAATTTTTTATATATACTCTAAAAAAGTTTTTTTATATTAAATAAAAATGTATTTTTAAGTAGCTTTTTATGTTAGGGTTAATTAATTATTTTGAAGCATTTCTTTTTCCCAAAAAAAAAAAATTTCTTTAAAATTTTAAAAAATTTTTGTTATAAAAATATTCTTAATTTTTAAATTGAAGTTATATGGTTTTCAATTTATTTTATATCTGTTTATTTAATAATTGAATGATTTATTTTTTAGGTTCACTTCGTTTTGTTGATCAAACTATTTCTTATGAGGTAAGCATATCTTTATTTTTATTTGTATTTTTATTTTTCTTTACTCATATAGATTTATTTCTTGTTATATTATTATCAATTGACATTTGGTTCGCTTTTTTTATTCCTTTACTTTTTTTTGTTGAATTAGAAGATTTTTGGCTGAAGTTAATTGTTCTTTGATTTTGCTTAAGGTGAATCTGAGTTGGATTCAGGATCCAAATCATATTTCTTTTCTATAATATAGAAATATTATTTTGTAAGTTTACTCAGATCTATTATGTTGTTCTTGTGATCATATCAGGTTTTTTTTAATTTGAAGGTCGCTTTTTTGATATTTTTAGTAATTTGGGTTAGTGGAACTTTACTTCGTTTTCGTTCCGATAAGCCTATATATTTAACATGAAAGGTTTTCTTGACTATTTCTCTGAATTATTTAATAGTTTTTTATTGAATTTATTTTATGTATGTTTATAATTTCATAAATCATTTTTTCTTTTTAGTGAAGCTAATAACGGCATTTAACTAGTTTTTTTTTTATTTTCAAAATAAATGCTTTCTAAAGCTTAATTAGCTAGTTTTTTTATTTTATTTCATAATATTAATTTTTCAGGATTTATTAAAAAATATATAAATAATGCTACTGTGATGATTTGTCCTGAAGAAGCTAAGTTCTTCTAAATTCATGTCAATAAACTATCATCATCATACCATGGAAGACAAAAGAAATTTATTTATGTTTATTGGCGGTGATTTTTTTACATAAAAACATATTTCTCCTATATCTCATATAAGTCAATAAATTATTTAAATTTTTCTATTATAAATATCAATTTAATCACAGAGGATTGGCTCAAAAAATTTCTAAGTCAATGGAAACATTGTAAAAAATAAAAATTCTACAAGTATTGCAGGTGATCCCTTAGTCTAGGATAAACAAACAGTTTTTATAGCTTTATTGCTCTTTCCCCTGATTGAAATTTCATGAGTTTTTTTTTATAAATTGCTAATTTTGTGTTCCATTTTTGGTCAAATTTTCATGGTTTTTTAATGAGCCCTTTAGGGTCAAAAAATCATTTTCTGAATATGGAAACTCTATTGTAATGCTCTTTTGGTGAGCATAATTTTGAAAAAGATTATCTCAACTCATTCTTCATATAATTTTCTATTTTTTGGCATAGTTTCATTTTGCACCGTCAAACGGTATGGCTTGTATCGCTCTCACAAGCTTTGATATTGAATTATAAGTCAAAATTTTTACATTTTATTAAAAAAAAAAAATATTACACGTTGTTTTAAAATTGTGAATATATTTTTCGTTTATTGTATTTGTAACCTCAAAGATAATACCAAAATTTTAAAGCTGTTGTATTAGTAGTTTAGGTGAAAAAAATGTTTTTTAAAAAACCGGTTTTTGGCCGAAAAAAGTGACTTTCCCATCATGCATAATTCCTCCGAAACAATTGGGATCATCTACACTATGAGGTTCATTTGTGGGTAAAATATCAACTTGATCCATCAAAGATTCTGGACCGGTAGCATGGTAACAAGCATGCTGACATAGTCACCCACGCACCCACCCACCTACACACCCACCCACCTACACACCCACCCACATATACATAATATAGCTATAGAGTTTAATACTTTTCAAATTTAATATAATTGAATATATGTGCTCATCTCTAATATACTGTAGACGAAAATGTCAAACTTTGTATGTAAACTTTGTTATACTGTTTATAACAAATAGTGAATTTGGGTTACCGCTGATTTGTTATGAAGCTGTTATTTACATAAAGGGACGTATTTAGGGATGTGATGTTTTGTTTAGAAGAGGCCGTTGTGAATGGGGCCTGTGTGCTGACGTGGTCCATGTCATTGGGTTACTGAGCGCTGCTATAGCCTCCACAATCAATACTTGCGACTCCTCCTACCTACTCAACCCCATCGCATCCTCCAGTCCTCCTTTCTTTCTTCTAACTTAGTGGCAATGTAGTTTTAAATAAAGGAAATTATGCAAGGGGACCTACACAGTCTCGACTACCGAGTGAAATTCAAAGGTAATCCTTTTAAACAATAGCTTCATTTGTTTTATTATCAAACATGTTGCAATATATGTTTACAATTCTGTCACAAAAAGTCCATTGATTAAATTTTTATTTTTACACTTCTTTAAAAAAAAATGCATTCTATTTTTGATCATTAATTTATTTATTACATTTAAAAATATAAATCATCATTTTTTTCAACGATATAAATAAATAATTACCATTACTGAAAAGCGAGATACAAAACGTTAACTTAAAAAAAACAATGTTTTTTAATTCTCTATCACTAAGGCACCAAATGCCCAGTATAATCTATGGAAAATTTCAGTTTGATTTCAATAATGGAAGCAGTCTCTGTATATCTCTAGTAGAGATTCTGTAGCTTAAAATTTAATTGAAATGGAAATATATTATAATAAAGTATGACTTAAACATTTATTCAGATTACCAAAACATTACTTGTTTACTTTTCCTGCCCTACATTGGTTAACTAGGCGTCTCTTTGGAATTGAGTGTCACAAACTTTCATCATTTCATGCTGGTCAGGTCACTATATTAATTTTATCCTTCAACACTGAAAGTGGTTATATAATCATTCATGTTGTGTACCTTTATCATTTCAGTGGTTATCTTTCTTTAAAGATCATCCTACACTAAACACATTAAATAATATTATTGAGCCATACATACAATGTATGACGAAATTATTTTTTTTTTTTTGTAAATACTTCTTCCCTTTTTAAACTATTATAAATAATTCTTTTAAACTTAGTCAATATCTTAACGGTTTTCAATCAGTTTTTGCATAGTAATAGCAATTTTTTAGTTTAAATAGTAACTTATAATCTTTTAAGTCTCAAAGAAAAATAAATGTGTTGTACTAATGCTGAGTATAGAATCCAGAAGCATAGAAAATCCAATTGGATTATAAACGTTTGTGGATTGCACCACAATCTATACATAGGTATTTTCAATTCCGATATGAAATATTTCACAATGTGAATGAATCTGACAGCAAAAGAAAATAAGAATTCTAGTTTCAGCTCAAGTAGACTTCTTCATTTCCTAATGACAATGGACTCAAATACAGAATCCAGTTTTTATCTATATATATATATAGTTTGAAATTCGTATATTTGGGGAACAGTCCTTCATTTATACATGTGAGATTAAATTTTCTGCCCACTTTTGTCTTAATTAGTTAAAATAAAAAAATGGACAACAAAACATATGGTGAGTTATTACACCTAGTTCCCAAAGAAATTAAAGTAAGACTTCGAGATTTGGAAAAGAAATCCAAAAAACTAATTAAGACAAAAGTGGGCAGAAAATTTAATCTCACATATATATATATATATATATTGACAGAAGGGGTTCTTGAGGATTTTAGTCATAAAAATACAACTCCTGATTATAAGCCAACGTTTCGCCAAAAGTTGTTTGGCATTTTCAAGGCTAAAAAACAATTTATTACCGACATAAATAAATACATCCACGGAAGATAAATGCAAGATAAATACATCCACGGAATCCAACCAACAGAAAACAAAGCAAACAAACAAAAAATTCAGTAACAAGAGAACTAAAAAAGGATCATAAAATAAGTAGTATTATTATTCGTTATTTAAAAACAGGCATTTGTTGTTTAAAGCTAATTACTGGATTAAGTTTAAACTTAATTACTAATTAATTTGAAATAACAGTGGTCGAGAAGCTATATCAAT
This sequence comes from Hermatobates lingyangjiaoensis, assembly GCA_026182355.1. Lineage (NCBI taxonomy): Eukaryota > Metazoa > Arthropoda > Insecta > Hemiptera > Hermatobatidae > Hermatobates > Hermatobates lingyangjiaoensis. Next base: position 37,665 of record JAPFBL010000180.1, on the reverse strand, counting down.
ATATATATAAACAATAACTACTACATAATCATTATACTCAAATATTAGTTAAATCCACAAATTGAGTGCATTATTTAAGATACAATACGATCATGACTCTTTGTGTTTTGTTTTCATTGGTGTTTTCTTTCTTTTTTTTATGCATATGGTATAACTGATTTATATATATATGTATATATACACTTTTTCGATGAAAATACGATCCTATATGGACAAATACAGTTCGATGTACATAAAGAAACATAGAGAAATTAAAAACACACACTTACAGTCTCTAATTTTTGGTTGAACCGTCTTCAGGAGAGATAAGAGGGGGAAACCAAGCCAACTGATAAAGAGATTGGGTCTCCAACCGTCTCTGCACCAGTGCACTTGGTTTCCCTCACTTATCTCTCCTGAAGACGGTTCAACCAAAAATTAGTGACTGTAAGTGTGTGTTTTTAATTTCTCTATGTTTCTTTATGTACATTGAACTATATATATTTCATTGAATAACTGACCGCATTTCACTGATGTCATTTTCTTCACCAGTTTTTCGAGGTTTCTGAATACCTTCTTCTTTCCTTCATCCAAACGTTGGAGAATATTGATTAAGGGGGAACCGACATGTTTCAACTGGCTTCCAGTCATCTGGAATATATATATATATATATATATATATATATATATATATATATATATATATTAATTAGTGAAGGTTGGTAGCAATCCTTCTTGCAAACATGTTTCTAAACATTTTATGCCAATTTCATGATTATTTACCTTTTTTGAGTCTGTAGAGCTAGTAGGACATTAGAGAAACTCTCAAAAAAGGTAACCAAGCATGAAATTAGCATATATATATATATATATATATATATATATATATATAAACCACAATAAGAAAATGTGGTTTGAGTTTTTCTTATTGTGGGTTAAACATTGATTGTTATTTCACCTGTTTATTTTGAAATCTTGTTAATATATATATATATATATATATATATATAAGAATCTCAAAAGTAAATTAAAAAACACACACAATGAGTTTATTAACTTACACTCTCTATTTTTGGTTTAGACGTCATCAGAAGGAAGAAAAGAGGAAATACAGGACGAACATTTTGAGGGTGTATATGTGATACACCTATTGTGTGTGGTTATTTGGTTTCTTTTAAGAACTTTGGCTGCTCAATCTGTGGAACGATTTGGACCAAATTTCTTTTATTAAGCAGTATAAATGCTTAATAAATATATATATACTAAATAATCACAATAAATACGAGATGAAACAAATGAAAGTAAAAGTTGGCTTTTACCTTTTTGCTCTCTGATGATAGACATAAACTGAAAAGTCTCATAATATTTATTTCTATTCTTTTCCTTTTTCCTTGTGGTTTTATACTTCATTCATTGCATCATGAATTTATATGATTCTTTTGCACATTATATTTATATCTATAGTTATATTTATCAATATATTTAAAGAACTAGCATTAATTTTATATTCCAACATTGGTTTTTTAGGAGAATAACTGACCAGTTTTGTACATACTTTTTATTATGTTGTACTTATGTTATGTCAGTTCCTTCTATGTGTTTTCCCCTGTAATTTGTCTTGTTGTCTTTGTAGGTCATTTAATTTTTTGTTTTTGTTTTAGTATTGTAGAAGTATTAAAGATGATTAATTTTGGTAACGAAAAATGTCTAATGTAGAAGTGACTTTTGGTCAATTACTTTTTGTGTTTCTTGTTATTTGGCAAATTTATACAAGATAATGAGGGCGCTCTTTGAGAAGTAATTGGAATCTTTTTGATATATATAAAACTAAGTAAATATTTTGATAAATTTCTTACAAAAAATTAACACTATAAAAAAAAAATTGAACATATTCTGAAATGTTCGATAAAGTGCCATTAGAGCGAGAAGCAATTATACCAGAAACTTCAGACGTTCCGTTCTATTTACTCATATATTTAACCCCGTAACATATTTGCATGTTATATTGTATGAACTGCAAGTAAAACTGAGAGAGAAATGAAGAATTTAAAATAATGGAATATAAAACATTCGTGCCAGGACTTCGTAAAAAATACTAAAGTAGTTTTAACAAAAAGAAATTGTATAGAGATTGACATTTTAAAATATTGATAAACTGCTATAATATCATTAGAATATGGAACATAAAATAGAAAAGGAAAATGATTCAGGATATAAAATGCATAAACATTAATGATTCATAAATAATGTAACATGAGGGAAGTAATAAAAAAGTAATAAAAATACATTTATTTTCATCATTCAAGTATATATTAAAATTAAATTATGTTAATTCAAGTGTAATATGTGTTTTAAAATTATAGCTTTGAAGGACTAATATCCTTAATTATTACTTTCATCTACTTCTATATGAAGTATAAAGAAAGCTATGGTATGTAGTATAGCATTCCAGTAAAAATTTCCAGCACAAGTTTTCCACGGAAATACAGCCACAAAGGTCCTTTGAGTCCAATAAAATAGGTTTGGTGATCTATATATATATAGGTCGCTCTCTGCTGGTACAAGTGAACGCACGTACCTCTTCTTCTTCCCTTCTACTCTCTCCCTGACGACGAACTTCAGTTCGAAATATCGATCCAGTAAGTTTTCTCGCTTCTTCTATATGTTGTCTCTCTTCATTTATATATCTGTCCGGTTTGGATCGTTTTAACATTTTGGTATATATATATATATACGTTTCAAAGTAAACTATAGGTAGACAGTATAGAAAAACTAAATAGACTCTAATTTTTGGTTTAGCCGTCTTCAGGAGAGAAGAGTATGAACACTAAGCGCACTTGCGAAGCAATGGTTGGAGACGGTTACGTAATGAATACCCCATATTCATAAAACATCTATCTTTACGCAATATATATCTCATATTTTTTTTAACAATAAATAAATTCTTTCTGTTCTTTAAAGACATTATTTATACAGTTTTTTGTTAGACTTGACGTTTGTCAGTACAACAAATGTGAGGTACCATAACGAAATTGGGCTCTCTCACCAACAATGCTACGTGAGTCTGCATATTTTAATTACTAATCAAACCTTATAACACGTAAATTATAAATCGTGTGAAATTGAGAGATGGGACTATGTCCTTTCAACAGAAACAATTGCCTTCTGATTATAACTCTGAGGAATAGCAGTCGATAGTAACAAACTAGTTGCATTTTTGAATTTCTTTCTGTGGTTTGGACGTGTTTTTAACCACTAAATAGCGATGTGGTTACTTCCTTGATATCATCATTAATTTTATAAGATTTACAACCCGTTACCAAATCTCAGTATTCTTCAAACATACCGCTAATAATCTCTAATTTGGTCAGTCCAGCTTCTGTGTAATTAGATTTCATGATTTCGTATATTCAAGAAGAGTGGGCTATCGTCTCACTACTTTCCAGCCCTATGAGAGGGCTGGCTACTTTTTCATTCCTTAGGGATCTGCTCTTCAAATTCAGTGACTTAGAGAAGGATACCCTGGGGTATGACGAGAAAAGTCAAGATAAACGTAGGAAATTTTATCATTCAAATATTTTTCATATTTTTAATTCTCTTGATTAAAGTATTTATTGAGTTTGTTAGAAAACATCTCATTTGTTTTCTTTTTATGAGTATTCAGAAATAAGAATTGTAATAATAATAATTTGATAATTTGAAGTTCGTTGAGTATTGCAGTGATTACAATGATATTTGGTTGTCTTAATTTCATCATCAGGGTTGCATTATTTTTTTTTATTTATTATTATATTACAACTACCCTTAGAGGAGTAACAAGTCCATATATACTCCATAAAAAAATGAAATAAAATAGTTGAGAAACCATTATTGGTAGTCCATATAAATTGTTTTGATCACTTGAAATTAGTCTTGACAGTTAGCATTACCTAATTAGTAAATTTCGGGGCCAACACCTTTTTAGTTGTCTAATAGGATTGGTAGGAACCTGGTGGGAGGATAATTCCTGAATTAAAGGGTCCAGCTTGGTGGGTAAAGATTCATGAAATCTGCGATATCGTTGTCGGATTTCTTGGTAGATAAAAGAAATTTTCAAATCGTTAGGAATGGTGTCGTTAAATAATAAGAAAGAGCTTGCACAATTTTGCGAAGTATTATAGATTGGGCTGATTGGATTCTGCAGATAATTGCACGCTTGGTTGATCTCCAGATGTTATATAATCTTAGTTTAAAGTAGTTAGTGCTTGTTTATTTATTTTAGTGCTTTTTAAATAAATAGCATAGTAAATAAATAAATAAATAGTGCTTTTTAAATAAACCTAATAGGATATTAGTGATAGTACTAAAATCCATCAACTATTTACATTTAAATCATTATATTTAAAATACGACTTTAATGTCATCTTTACGAGTTAATAAGCACTTCTTCTTTTCTTAACTCGTCATTGTTGTTTGTGTTGTTGTTCAACAACAGCAACAGTAGTACTCGAGGCAAGATGGCAAGTGTTAACGTTTATACTAAACTCTGTCGTTCTAATAATATACGTTTATTTTTAAGGTATAATAATATCACCATTTTCAACCTTATATATTGTTGTCTTAGCAACTTTTTATCATTAAATCTTATAATATTAGGTTTTACAAAAAAAAAGAGTAAATAAACAACGCCTCGTAGTTGTTATTTCGTCTAAATTCCAGTTATCAATGGAGGTGGTATGGAGATTTGTTTGTTGAAAGATTCTGAAAAAGTTTTAACATTGAAGACAAAACAGATAGAAAGAACTATAAAAGTAAATCACCATAAGTTGATTTTAAGATGAAGTTGAAGAAAAACAGAAAAAAAGTATGTACTTGAGTGAGATTTTTTTGATACGTTTAAATATTGGTAAAGTTTAACTTTATCTGATTATTTGTTTTGGGTAAATCTGATAAACGCTGGCATAATATGTTCTCTGTCACGCTTGCCTCTAATTTGTTTAATAGCTTTCCTTCTTCCTTATAACATAGTTCACCTTGATAAAACCCTCTTTAAGTATAATAACATAGGCTAATATCAAAAGAAAAAAACCTGATTTGCGATAATTTAGCGGTTGTAAACAAACCTATTTTATATGTATATGTTTTAAAAACCTGTTTAAACTGAATAACTAAAGATTGAAAAAGAACTACAGTACTAAGGAGATAAGTTTAAATAAAAAGTCATAACCTTATTGTCTTCACGAATTTTACATTACAAATAATATCGCAAATACTGACTTGGCGAACTTAAAATGAGCAAATATTATTGCAATCCTGATTTGATGAACTGAAGATTAACAAATAATATTGCAATCCAGACTTTTCGACAACATCTAAATTTGACTCTACACAACAAAAGACTGAGATATCCTACAATACTTAAACGGATTTGGACCTAAGGGCTCAAAATTAGAGATCAACCAAATGTACAAATATCTAAAGAATCCAATAGCCCAGTCTATAATACTTCGCAAAATTATACAGGCTCTCTCTTATTATTTAATGAAGCCATTCATAACGATTTGAAAATTCCTTTTATCCACTAAGAAATCTGATCACGATACCCCAGATTTCATGAATCTTTACCCACCAACCTAGACTCTTTAATTCAACAGTTATCATCTCACCAGGTTCCCTACTCAGTAATGCTGCCAAGACTAATTTCAAGTGATCAGAACAGTTTATGTGAAGTACCAACAATGGGTAGTTTCTCAACTCTTTTATTTCACTTTTATGTAGCATATATCACTATTACTTGTTACCCCTCTAAGGGTAGTTGTAATGTAATAATAAATATAAAAAATATTGCAATCCTAACAACGATATTAAGACAACCAAATATAATTGTAATCACAGCAATACTTAACGAACTTCAAATTATCAAATTATTATTGCAATTATGATTTGATGAACTTAGATTAGCAAATATTTTTGCACTTCTTATTTATGAAATAGTAGCAAGGCAACATATTCCACCTTCAGTTAGATGGTGATTAGTTCCATTCAGCGTATTTCAAATTCCATTTGAACTTACTTAATAACTTCTCTCATACATGCATTTCTCAATCATTTCTGGACAATCATGGACGAAATCCAGCAATGTCAAAGCGTGCGTCACTGAATGGCTGAGATCTAAGGACGCAGAATTCTGTGACGAAGGAATTTTAAAGCTTGTCCACCGCTATGATAAGTGCCTCAATTTTTTTGGTTAATTTTTTATTTTTTTTGCAGAAAAATAGTATTTTTGTCTTTCTTTGAGATGTATATAATACAATTTTTTTTATTGTACTTAGTTATTTTTTAATTTAAAAACGTTCCATGCTTTGTAAATAAACAATGGTATAAACTGCAAATGAATAAAATCGTGAAATGCAAACCGCTAAAAAAAAAAATTAAAAATGGCTTGTTGCTTAACAACACCAGCGTCCCTGAAGAGTAATGTGAAAATATAATCAAATAATTTTATTTTACACTTTATAGTTTTTTATATATATTAAGAGATCTTAGAAGACGTCACAGAAAAAAATGGAGTTCCATAAAATTGTAGAAATTAAAATTTAGAATAATTCCTATATTTTCAAATTTTTTTTAGAAGCCAATTGTTATCAAAATAATCTAACCTTAATTTCTGCAACAAGTTTTTTTATATTTTTGTATTGCCTGTATCTTTTACAGATTTAAATGTAGACACAAGCTAGAAAGTTATTGACAGAGAACTCTTCAAGATGTCAACAACACTGCTTTAATTTATTGTGTGGCCTAGAAACGGGGTCCATTAAATTGATCAAAAATGTTCAAAAACATGACTTATTAAATATTAACTCCTTTTTTTAATTATGCATAAAGTATATTATTCGTAATATAAAATTTTGCAAGAAATTATATTATGCAAGAAAAAACTTTTAAAATTATATTTACTTTAAAAAGGTTTTAAAATTATGCAAGAAATTAAACCTCATTCATTCAAACTAGATGTTGTTTCTTTAAGGCGAACGGACATACAAAGAAAGAGGCAAGTAATTTTATATTTTTAGATAACAGTTATTACATGACTAATACTGAGTATTGTGACGTTCCACTGACTAAATATAAAACCCTCTGAATGGTGTGCGGAGTGGGCGATTCCAGGTCAATACAAAGTGCAAAGTGGGATGACTTGCGTGACGGTAAAGCGGGGGAATTATTCAACAGCACGGACTAACCCATGAGTGGCATTGACATTGATTCTAGTATTAAATAATTTAAAATTTAAACCTAAAGCTATAACCTTGACACTTTAGTGAAAGTTTCATCGTAACAAACCCCTCTGCTTCGCCTTTTCGATCAGTTAATCTCTTAATTATAATTACAGTCTTAACCAATTTTGTTTAAACTTGTTATAAATAGAAAATTCTTTAATTGAGCTGAAGATTTTTGCAAAAATTATGGTTTGTTTTTTTTGATTTTCTGACTTAATCATATTGTATATTTGACATTGATGTATGGTCAGAAAAGCTGTTTGTTACATAAAATGAAAATTAAATTTTATTTAATTACTGGAGTGGTTTACAATCAACTGTACTATAAGTGGACTTAGTACGTTCCATTGATAGCCACACACGCATATATACACATTCACACATAAACTCACATACATACACTTAAACACTATAGCTCACTCAAAAACATATAACACTCTCTCTTTCTCACTCTCTCTCACACATAAACACACACCACACACACGCACACATTATGCTTTATTTATATCGATTAAAAATGGACAACAAAATTCAGAAAACAACTAAAAGATCATGGACACCATATAATCATACTCAGTACCAATTTTTTAGTAAATCCGTAACGGTCAATAGGGTGCAAACTGAGTCGAAGTACAACACTGGTAAAAAGGAACCGCCTTTAACGACCCTTGCTAACATTACATTTGCCTTCACATCGCCATTGTGACTAGTATTTTCAGTAATTGTTCTCATGGTGATGTTTTCAAATGAAAGTTTGTTTACTTGTACTTATTTATTTTTTTATGCATTCTTGAAAATAAAGTATAACATTACAGACAAATGTAACACAGAAAAATACTGAAAGAACTCACTTATTTATATTAGTCTTGTAGGATCACAAGAGACCAGTTTATGGCCTATGTGGGTTCTCTTCTGGGACCGCCACTGCAAACTGACCTAATACCTAGAAGTGACTTGGTATGCGGCTGTACAGCTAGAATTCTGACCATTGAGAGAATTAACCAAATGGCGAATCGTACAGTTAAGCCAAAATATATTTGATTAACCAAGAAACCCTCTTATCGAATCGGTCTTAGTTTAGGAGTCACTTGTGTGAAAAGCAGTTATTCCCTTCGGACGAGTTCCTGAATAGTGCCGATCTCAACCTCCCCACATTTGTGTGAGTAGTTTTACAAAAGAAATAGTCATTACAATGACACATAACCCGGAGATTAAGCAATAACTATTCAAGATCTCTGCTCACAAGTTAAACTACGGATTGCTTATCAAATAAACCAATTTTTTATCAAAGCATTCACCGGATGGAGGTGGTTAATGATCCATAGTTGAATTTTTTTGCTTAGCCAGAACAAATTGACTTTTTATAGAATTTTCTAGAGAAATATTTTACATTATTATTGTTAACAGATCCCCTAGCGAGTGATAACGTAAGCCGTTTACTGGCTTTTTGTTTGATTGATGATTCTACAGATTCTACATTGGGAGCCCTAAATTTTGCTAACTCAAGTGCATTTCGAGTATGGATCTTTAACGAGTATCTAACATCGTACAGGCTCGGGACCGACAGCTTAACGTCCTCTGAGAGAGGGACGACGTACTCAGATTTATTCACCTGCCGCGTGAATAAATCGGAGACCAGGTGGGGATCGAACCCCGGACTACCAGTCCAGAGGCGAGTTCGTTAAACACTGAGCTAACCTGAACCCTATTTTACTTTGTACAACATTTAATTTTTTTTTAAATAAAATTGGCATCCATTTGTGAATATATTTTAAATATGTTTTATTTTTTTAGAATATTTTGACCTACCAAATTTAGGAGCTTGTTCAAATAGTTGTAATTGTGTGTTTGTTACACAATTGATTGTTTAAATTTTTTTTTTTTAGCTTAGAGTATTCTTCAATTATTCTTTAGCAGTTGGAATTTGCCAATAGATCTCTGACATCACAGTTGAAATAGAGTTCCCTTCTCCGTGACTGTTAGACTATCAGTGTTTTTCCATTTTGAAAGTACTTCTCCTTTTAAATTGGCTGAGACTCAGCGAAACTACAGGAAAGAAATGACCTATCTGTTTGAAAGGAGTTTGGAACAGATCCAGAGGGTTGTGTAGCTCAAGTGACATTTAGAGTCGTGCAGTTCATTCTGTGAATAGCTCTCCCTTCAGAGTATTTCTCTCATCAGTCGAATCGATCTAAGTATTCTACCTTAAGGGTTCATTGTAAAGTTTGTTTTTCTTGACATCAAGCTATCAACGAGTAAAGAAAAATATTCGCTATTTTAAGTGAAATAAATTCGTACACTAATGTAATTACTTGTTCCATTCCCCTCTTCTAATACAGACTAATAGCTGCAAAGGGTGCTAAAAAAAACGCTCTCCAATGTTGTAACAGAAACCTGTTTATTGCCAAACGTCGAAGTTTTACCGCATCATAGTCACTGAACCCTCTTCCTAGACTTCCTGAAAGTTTTAATTTAATATAGTTTTTTTCTTATCATAATAATGAGGTAATTTGTTAATTAAAAACTCTCCTGGGGTTTTGGGGCATAACGGTATTTATAAAGTTCCAGCGACCAAAAGGCATTTTGTAACTAAATTTGTCTAAGAATTTATTGAGACAATGTTAGTAACTATAGAAGACTGGCTGTTCATTTTAGGTAGTTCCCAGTAATTTCTGATTTTACCTTCAATACTTTGATTTAATGTAAATAAAACCATTTTACCAGTAGGATAAATAGCTTCAGATGAGAGTTAAGGTGATTGCTGTAATAATGTTGAGTTCTACTTTAATGAATATATGTTGTTCTTAAAGTGAGCCAGGTGAGTTAGAAAAGCATCAACGGCGTGAAAATTACGGCCTTGGTTGAAGCCAACAACCACAAGTCAGTTATTCTTCACCAGCGAGACATGACAGGGCCGTGATAGACCACCGCGAGAGCCAGAGCTTGAAAGCCTGACAGTCAGAATACAAACCATTTAATGAAATGAAAATGACCAGCATCCTATTGTCATTCAAAAGCTGACTAATTCAATAATAATTTTATAACTTTTTACCGAATTCAAATACAAAGAATTTTATTTACTGTTAACATAAAGAAAAACGAAAGTATTGCATTCAAAAAGAAAATTTGAAATCGTATTTTTTACGGAAATAGACGATTTGAAGTTTGCTAAGTCCAATAAAACAAGTTTTACAAAAATAGTTTATCTGTACCTCTGTGAGGTTATTCAAAAAACTAAAACAGCTGTAATTCCTAAATATCAAATTTAAATTTCTGCTATTTTTTTGAGACAAAATAGTAAGCTCTGATCGAAAATTGTCCTTTTTTTAAGATCATACTAAAAAAAGGCAGGACATTGGTCAACAGTAGTTGTTGAAATCTACTGACTATTCTTCTTTGTAAAATAATCTCTAATGTAATACTTAGTTTTTCTGTTTCAAAATGTTCTTACTTCTGCCTATGAAAACAGGTTTCAATAAAAATCGAAATGTTGGCAATGAGAGTTCAATTTAAATCTTAAGAACTGATCAAGTCCTGATAAAATTTAAGTTTGTTTCTATTTCACGGAAGATACTTTTTTCAATATATATATATAGATTTCACATAAACACGTGAAATAACAATCAATGATCAAACCACAATAAGGAAATGGGAAAACAAGACTAAGAATTTTTAAAAACCCAACAAGAGTTGGGTTTTTGACTCTGACGAAGACCGCTTGTTACGGTTGAAAGATCTTAGTCTTATTTTCCTATTTTCTTATTGTGGTTTGATCATTGATATATATATAAAAATCAGCCAGCAGCAATACCCAGTTTGAATACACCGGCCCTCTAAATTAATCAATTGAAGTTTTTGTTAAACAACCTAAATCAAGCAACGCTTCTGCGTTACAAAAAGCACAACGTTCTTTTAGTCCTCTCGGTAATTTGGCTCTTCCATGGTGTCCAATAATATATGAGCCATAATTTCACCCCTTGTAAAACGCTAAAGGGGTTAAGCCTTTAAAAGAGTTGGAAATAAAAAAGAAATATTGTTATATTATACTGTTAGATTCTTTAATATTGAGCCACGACTGAGTTTTTCCCAAATATTCCTTGTGTTTTCCAAAACCAAATATAGACTTTCACAAGGCTCTATATATCAAATTTGAGTAGGTTAAATTGAAATCACTTGCAGCATTGGATTTCTGCCAATATATATTAAGAAAAATAAATAAACGAATTTGGATAAACAAAACGTTGATATCACACAAAGTAATGTGTTGTAAAAAACAGTCCTTACAATTTTTATTAACAAAACTTAAATGATTTTTTGTGCGTAACTAATGAATATATAACGTGTTATATAATTGTTTCAAAATAATTCAGTTCAGGTTACATGTTATGTTTTTTTTTGTGTAGCCCTTTCTTCCCCATCTAACCGACTCAGTATTTTATTTTCCTACCTCTGTCTAACTAGTAATGCATAAATTAAGTTAGATTTTTTTCAAAAAGAGGTTTTTGATACTGAACTCTTTTCTCTTGAAAGACCTGTTATGGAAGTGCAAGAGTTACTTGTTGTGTTTCAACTGAAGGTTTTTAGAGGCTAGCTTTCTCTGTGAAACGTGAGAGCTTGCATTGATTTTTAGTCATCAGAGGTAATAGGGAAGTCATTTGAAATTGCATCCACTCTGTCAACTTCCTCCCTTGTCATAGCTTTACCTTACAAACACAAACGTGAAAGAAACGAAAAAGTGGCAAAGACAACTTAATTTCTTAATAATTACTGCGGAACGATTTTCTATATATTATTGATATAACAGAAAAGTTATTAATCAAAAGTAATAAGGATGATGGAAAATGTTAAACTAATGTGAATCGCTTGAAATTACCTTAACTTGAAAAATCAGAAAATTAACCTGAACAGAAAAACAGATTTCTTATATTCATAGTTATAGTATATCCACTTTATATTAAAAGTAATTTTTTTTTTAAAAAAACTGAATTCTTCAGTAGGATTTTACATTTAACCATCGGTCTCTTAAATTGTATCAACATATTCTCATTTATTAAATGTTTTATTAGACATGCTAACTTATATTATTTCCATCCGTACATATATGACTATATACATAACAAGATTTCACATAAATACGTTATTTTATTGTTATTTCGCAATAACAATCAATTATCAAACCCCTGAACTGATAGGACCGGGGTTCGATCCCACCTGGACCTCAAGCTATTCATGCGGGAGACGAATAAATCTGAGCACGTCGTCTCTCGGAGAAGGACGTTAAACCGTCGGTCCCGAGCCTGTACGATGTCAGGTACTCGTTAAAGATCCCTACACTAAATACACTTGAGTTAGGCAAAATTTAGGACTCCTACTGTAGAATCAATCTTCATTGTGCAGTATCGCAAAGGGCCAATGCTCGGCCTACGTATGTTTCCTTGTTGGACTACCACTGCAACCTAACCTACTTGAATATATAAATATACTATAAGATTTCTCAATAAACACGTGAAGCAACAATCAATGATCAAGCCACAATATGAAATGGGAAAAAAAGACTAAAATATTTCAACTGTAACAAGTGGGCTTCGTTAGAGTCAAAAACCGAACTTACGTGTTTTTACATCGGTGAAATTTCATGTGCTTATTGTAAATATATAATAAATGTACAGACCCACACTTTATAAGCTTTGTTACGGTCTGTGAAAAACTTTCATTCTTCACTCTTTTGTTCTTTTTCATTTCTTCTAATGTCTGAAAGTATTAAAAAGCGTGAATGTTTGTCTTATATCTGTGTAACCAATTTAAAGCCTTTATTAAATATTATATTTATATAGTATAATGTATTATCTGAAATGTATAAACTGGCTTAGATTTAATTGAAATGCGAGTCTCTACAAATGCATTTCTTCTAGCAGACCCCAATCTGCCATCATTACCGTTGCCTTTAACCTTTATAATATCTGACAGGAGGGTAGACAATGGATATAATATAAGTACCCAGTGGAAGTCAAGTCGCTATGACAATGCTTGTGATGACGAAATAGAAAATTTAGCCACAATTAAATTATAACTAATTAAATAATTAAATTAATTGTAAAACAAGGCTAAAATTAATATCTCAAGTGCTATGCTTCTGTCATTGTGTGGTATTTACTCATGATTAAAGAGGAAAAGAAACACTAAGTCTTCCCATACTAAAAAAAGGATTACTCAACGCGTTTCAAACACTTGTGTTTATCGTCAGGTTATCTGCTTTATTAAGGTGATATTCACTAATTAGGGAGTCGACGGACAATTCTTCTTTTCGTGTGGGAAGAGTTGCTGTTTCTTTTCCTTCCTAATCATTATTCAATTAATAAATTAATATAAATAAATCAGTTTATAATTACTTCATCTTCACTATTATTGTATTCAGACGTTCCAAGGAATTGGTATTTACGGCTAAGATTTATCAGAAATGACCACCAATTTTTACGTTTTACATTTCCTATGATTTAAGGGATTATCATACTAATACATGCATACCAAAAATTGTTTTACTGTATTGTGTTGGACAGATATTGAGCAGATTTACACAAATTCTACTTCCATGTGTATTATTTTTCTTTTCATTATGTTTCAAATTCAATCTACAGTTATTAATACCATATCAATAGGCCAGTGATACGAAAACAAGAGAAGCAAAAATGGTTTAAGAAATTCGAGCTCAGGTCTATATGGCCTAGGGAAGGTACCAATATGCTTAATCCATGGTCACTCCATTATGCTTTCCTATCCCCTGGTTAGCTCCATCTATCCCTTTCTGAATGACCAGAAACCTCATCACATATACCTTACACCATTCATTGTAGGAATCATCCAGTCATGCACTCAGAGAAAACTACTTGAACATCTCCCCGCCGTTGAAAGTAGAATGCACATTTATCTGCCTAAGAACAATAAGGTCGGGTCGTCCATTCAGGAATTTAACAGGCCTTGACCACCTGTAAACCAATCTTCACAGAATTGGGGTTACAAATAGTCTATAACGCTTCTTCTGGCAAGCAGACACTGTAATATTGGACAATTTTTAATCTTATCGACTCTCTCCAGTACCCATGACTCCTATCCACCCGGATCTTAACTGGATGAATGAAAGTTGCCAACTCTTAGTGAACTTAATGCCAACTTATGGTTATTATGCACATAAATTTAATAATATAAGAAAAATTAAATGATATTTGCAACACAGTATATATAAAAATAAAACAAAATTTGGTGTAATTTTGTTAATTCTGTATGAGATATTATATAACAAACTCTTGTGAAATTAAAAGAGTGTTTTATTAAGTGCTAAAACTGTAATGGTGTGTTGTAGTTGACGTGACATCAAGATCAAGTCATCTTTATGGGCCAATGCACCTCTAGTGGAGGAGTTCACATAGCATCAGTACACGGCAAGTGCAAACTGCTTGGCAAGAGCCCCCGCAAGGTCAGTCAAATTAACATAAACAAAGCAAGCCGATAAAAACTATTGTGTTATTATAAATGAAAATATTATCAGAGACACTATCATATTTTGTTGCAGCTATTGAAAATGAAAATGAAACCTCTAAAACCACCTTTCGTTCAAATGTTGTTTCCAACACCTATGTATTGTGTTGAAACTTTCACCTTTCGTGCTGTTCTCGAGGTGGAAAGTGTGGCTCATTTGTTAATTGGCACCCACTTATTCCGCATCGAGTGTCTTCAATTTTCCTTACTGAAGTTTATTAGTGTAGGGTTCTTTAATGAGTACATTGAATATTAAAGATATTTTTTTCTTTCTGATAGATTGCATACTTAAGGTTTTAATATAGCATTTTTTGAAATATTAAGTTCTATGATAATAATCTCAAGATATTCAATATTAACAGCAAGTACACTGTCTTTTAGACTGAACACTCCTACCTTCCCATTAATACGTTACTAAATCTCTCATTTACCCAAATCAGAAATCAGTATGCCATGTTCGGAGAAAGAGAAGAACTGTAATGACATTCTCGTTTTGCTTATATACGGTTAATGTTTAACTCTTATATACTCAGAGGCGTTGGAGATACGAAGTCTCTTCAGATGGATTTCAATGTTCGAGTGCTTTAATATTTCTTATTGGTTACTCAGTCATTTTATTTTTTTTTGTGACTCCCCAAAAACGTTTAAATAGGTTTACAATAAGAGTTAAAACTGAGAAGAAATGAAACAGTTTTGAGTAGGGCAGAAAGAACTTGTATTATTTTAATGCATGCATATTGTATTATGCATTATTTGTTGGTATCATGCAAGTTAGAATAATTTATATTAAATAATGATGTAACAGTGTTAAGTTAGGTTCTAATGGCTCTCTCAAAAGACTGGTCTTTTGTCTTTGACACATGACAAAGCACTATACCATCCCTTTGTTTTGAATCATACAATATCTTGGCATTAATAATACCATTGAAACATACTTATCATTTACTGAAAAATAAGTTTTCTAGAATGAAAATCCAAACCACTTTTATTTCAGAATTCTTAAAGGAAAGTTAAGTTGGGCCAAAATTTAGCTTTACGTCCTCTCCGAGGGACGACGTGCATACATTTTTAACAACCCCCGCGTGAATAAATCGAGTGCCACAGCATTGAACCACTGGCCACTATGTAACCGTCTTAACTCGTATGTTGATCCCCTACTGGCCACTATGTAACCGTCTTAACTCGTATGTTGATCCCCTACTGGCCACTATGTAACCGTCTTAACTCGTATGTTGATCCCCTACTGGCCACTATGTAACCGTCTTAACTCGTATGTTGATCCCCTACTGGCCACTATGTAACCGTCTTAACTCGTATGTTGATCCCCTACTGGCCACTATGTAACCGTCGTTTAACTCGTATGTTGATCCCCTACTGGCCACTATATAACCGTCTTAACTCGTATGTTGATCCCCTACTGGCCACTATATAACCGTCTTAACTCGTATGTTGATCCCCTACTGGCCACTATGTAACCGTCTTAACTCGTATGTTGATCCCCTACTGGCCACTATATAACCGTCTTAACTCGTATGTTGATCCCCTACTGGCCACTATGTAACCGTCTTAACTCGTATGTTGATCCCCTACTGGCCACTATATAACCGTCTTAACTCGTATGTTGATCCCCTACTGGCCACTATGTAACCGTCTTAACTCGTATGTTGATCCCCTACTGGCCACTATGTAACCGTCTTAACTCGTATGTTGATCCCTACTGGCCACTATGTAACCGTCTTAACTCGTATGTTGATCCCCTACTGGCCACTATGTAACCGTCTTAACTCGTATGTTGATCCCCTACTGGCCACTATATAACCGTCTTAACTCGTATGTTGATCCCCTACTGGCCACTATGTAACCGTCTTAACTCGTATGTTGATCCCCTACTGGCCACTATGTAACCGTCTTAACTCGTATGTTGATCCCCTACTGGCCACTATGTAACCGTCTTAACTCGTATGTTGATCCCCTACTGGCCACTATATAACCGTCTTAACTCGTATGTTGATCCCCTACTGGCCACTATGTAACCGTCTTAACTCGTATGTTGATCCCCTACTGGCCACTATATAACCGTCTTAACTCGTATGTTGATCCCCTACTGGCCACTATGTAACCGTCTTAACTCGTATGTTGATCCCCTACTGGCCACTATGTAACCGTCTTAACTCGTATGTTGATCCCCTACTGGCCACTATGTAACCGTCTTAACTCGTATGTTGATCCCCTACTGGCCACTATTAACCGTCTTAACTCGTATGTTGATCCCCTACTGGCCACTATATAACCGTCTTAACTCGTATGTTGATCCCCTACTGGCCACTATGTAACCGTCTTAACTCGTATGTTGATCCCCTACTGGCCACTATGTAACCGTCTTAACTCGTATGTTGATCCCTACTGGCCACTATGTAACCGTCTTAACTCGTATGTTGATCCCCTACTGGCCACTATGTAACCGTCTTAACTCGTATGTTGATCCCCTACTGGCCACTATATAACCGTCTTAACTCGTATGTTGATCCCCTACTGGCCACTATGTAACCGTCTTAACTCGTATGTTGATCCCCTACTGGCCACTATGTAACCGTCTTAACTCGTATGTTGATCCCCTACTGGCCACTATGTAACCGTCTTAACTCGTATGTTGATCCCCTACTGGCCACTATGTAACCGTCTTAACTCGTATGTTGATCCCTACTGGCCACTATGTAACCGTCTTAACTCGTATGTTGATCCCCTACTGGCCACTATGTAACCGTCTTAACTCGTATGTTGATCCCCTACTGGCCACTATGTTACCGTCTTAACTCGTATGTTGAATCCCCTACTGGCCACTATATAACCGTCTTAACTCGTATGTTGATCCCCTACTGGCCACTATGTAACCGTCTTAACTCGTATGTTGATCCCCTACTGGCCACTATGTAACCGTCTTAACTCGTATGTTGATCCCCTACTGGCCACTATGTAACCGTCTTAACTCGTATGTTGATCCCCTACTGGCCACTATGTAACCGTCTTAACTCGTATGTTGTCCCACTAGATTTGGATCGGTTCAGACCCTGTCTATTTTCAAACAAAACTGATCTAAATTAGTGTAACCTCGTATTAACTGACGTCTAAATCAATTACGCACAGCTATTATTTGATATTAATACTATTATTTTATTTATTAATTTACTAATTTTAATCTGTTGTTATTTTTTTAACATTATTATTTGTCTAAATAAAACATTCCTTTTTGATGGTTAATTTGTTGGTTTATTAAGTCATCTGCTTTTTATTTTATGGTACATATTGATATATTTGGAATAATCATTTTATATTTATTATTATTTAATACATTTATATGTTTTTATTATTTTTATATTACATACTTTTTATTCTTCTTTAATATTAAAACTATGTCCTTTTTGTCCTGTCTGTAGTAAATCCATTGGATTTTTCGTACTGACTGTTTCATGTTTATATTTAATTAAGTGGTTTGCATGGATTTATTTGAGTTATTTGTAGTATTTTTATTGTGTTCCTTAAATCTATGTTTTAGATTCCTTTAATTCGGTACTTTTCAGATATTCATCTGGGGAGGAATATTAACACTTATTTACTGCGGTTTATTTGCCACTTTCAGTATATGATTTCATTGACCTAAGCAATATGAATGAGGATCTCTTGTGTGTATAGCATAAGATATGGTTGACAGATCTGAGTAAAACCACCTGAAAAAAGATACGATCTGTTGGGAAAGATATGTTAATAGTCTCTTGGTAATTACTGTCATTCTGACACTGTCTCTACTGCGCATAGTAGACGAGCTGGCACTTAGAAAATATCCAGACAATTCACAGAAGCCTGAAAGTGTTATTCAGCTTGAACGTGAGAGGAAGATTGCCTGCTGTAATTGCGGTTGCTCTCACACTCCCATTACGAGCCTGCCGGCTTCCTCTTCTTTCATTTGCGGCCATACAGCTGACCTAACCCACTGTCTCTTCAGGCTCTCCCTTACTTGCCTTTAATTGAGGAAACGCTTTCATTTGCAAGTACACACCTACTTAAACTTATATGAGTGACACTCTGGCAATAAGTACAGGCAATCGTCAGTAAAGAAAATTTCAATTTGTCCTATTTGATGCCATTTATCCCTCTGAGCTCTAGTCCAAAGCAGATACTCTAGAACAGGGGTACTCACAAATGTTCTGCATGCGGGTTAAATGAACAAGTCATAATGATCTGTATTTATTCAGAAATATATTGAGGATTCTTACAATTAATAATTATATATGTAATATTTCATATGTTAAAAAAGCCTTCTCTTACCATTTCATATGTTAGTCATGTTTTTTCATTTTTCATTTTTACATCCCTTCTTAATTTCAAAGTAAAGAGTAAGAGGTAACTTAAAACTAGCTACCTTTACTGCACTTAGAGTCTTTTGCCGTTGCAGAGTGGCCCAAGTATCCAAAAAAAAAATCAGAATTTCTTCGACTGGCCATTCTGTATATCAATCAAAGCCGGCATAAATTATAATCTGATGTTCATTTTTCTAATGCCTTATAAATATCAAAAATATCTTGGCAAACTTGCTATAATGTCCACGCATCAATCTCTTAAAAGTAACAACTCACTTTTAGCAAAAAAAAAAATTAATGTTTATCAGGATTTGGTCAGTTTTTCAGGTTCTAATTAAACTCTCATTGCCAATGTTTCTGTTTTTTTTTTAAATTTTTTTCATAGTCAGAAGTATAAAATTTTGAAACAGAAATACTAAGTAATACTTAGTTTTTCTGTTTCAAAATGTTATACTTCTGTCTATGAAAAAGTTTAAATAAAAACCAAACTGTTGGCCATCAGAGTTTAATTTGAACCTCAATAACTGACCGAACTTAATAAACTTTAATGTTTATATATAATTTATAATTTAATATATATCATCATCATTATAATAATATATATATATATATATATATATTATATATATATATGATCAAACCACAATAAGAAATGGGAAAACAAGACTAAGATCTTTCAACCGTAACAAGCGGTCAGAGTCAAAAACTCAACTCTGTTGTTGAGTTGGGTTTTTGACTCTGACGAAGACCGCTTGTTACGGTTGAAAGATCTTAGTCTTGTTTTCCCATTTCTTATTGTGGTTTGATCATTGATTGTTATTTCACGTGTTTATGTGAAATCTTTATATATATATAGACGACAACTACTCTGTCGTGTTCAACAAAGTATGCATATCCGAAGGACTGCTACCAAAATATACTTATATATATATATATATACTTTAACACAGAGAAAATAACACAGAAAGACACTACAGAACTCACTTCGATATTTCGACATCCGTCGTCATCGGGAAGAAGTGCGAAGTACTAGCGTTGAGAAGCAAACTGCTACTTATATATATATGTATATATATACGTTTCACGGTAAATCACAAACACCGTCTCCAACCGTCGCTTCACAAGTGCACTTGGTGTCCCTATATCAACTCTCCTTATGACGGTTCAACCAAAAATTAGAGACAGTAAGAGTGTTTGTTCCTTAGTTCTGTGTTTGTGGTTCACCGTGAAACGTTTGTTGTCCTTTTGGATCGTTTTCCTGTTTACAATATATATATATATATATATATATTTACATGATCTATTTAAATATTTATGACATAATATTGAAATATATGTTGCTAATAAACAATATTTCGATCTTGTTTACCTGAACCAATTCTAAAACATATTTATTTATCTAAACCTATAAAACCAAATGTTCTCAAACATAATTAATGGATAATTAATTGTTCTCGACAATCAAATCCATGGAATAAATATTGATTACAAATACATTGTATATTATTGAGAAATTTGGTATTGTTATATATCATATTAATTATAGAATTCATAAGGGAAAAACATTAATATATTGTTCTTAAAGAAGGAAGCCCTTCATTTTCAAGGAACTGGCGTCTCGGATAACCTTTTTTTTTCTGAAGGATACTTTCAGAAAAAAAAAGGAAGGATGTCGTCCTTTGTCTGGAAGTGGTTTTTAATCAGTCATAACTGATGAGACCCTTACTGAACAGTCTCAGACCACAGAATAGGTAGTGGCTGAGTAACTAATTTTTTAATTTCATTTATTATTTAAATAAAATATATTTGAAATATAATGTACTTTTTAATATTGTGTATAAGTAATGTACTTTAAAATACCATTATATCCATTACTTAAAATTTGAATGGTTTGCCTGAAGTTACTGGCTAAAACTGAAACAATGCAACAAGTACTAAAATTACAATTTTTGTTCATTTTTTTTCTACGAGAATACTGTATGAAATTTCCTTTTTTAATAAAATAAATTATAGAAATTTTGAGAAGTCGTTGCAAGTTTGTTTTTGAATATTTTTTTAGCAATGCACAAAAGAAAAAAATAAGGTTATATATGAAGGAGTAAAAGGTAGATTTTAAAATGATATATGTAATAACTAGAGGAGAGAAGTATACGAATGGTTAAAGACTCTGGAGCTATTTGATACAATACCTCACGCTTCATAGTACAAAAGTAAATAACTTAAATATCCATAAAATCCGTGGAATTTAAAATAGTTGATGCAGGTGGCTTAAGTTGTGTAGTAAAAATAGTTGAATTCAGAAATAACAGATTTGGTTATTGAAAATTCTGATGTACCCTAAACAGTTCTACCAAGAAATCCTTACTTATTCCAGTAAAACTGAACGAAGTGTAAGCTGTTTTATTGTTTGAAAAAAAGAGTTCTATTAACAAAGGGGAAACTACTGGAGATATTCAAATAATGCCAAAGAACTTTAAGAATATTAAATTATCATTAATTAGTTAAAGAAACATGCTAACAATAGTGCCGTCAGAATGAATAAACAGTAAAAGCTAGGAAGCTTGCGTTAATTGATTTACAAATGGAGTATGCCCTGGGGAGACTAATGAACTGAATAATATTATGTTGCATGGGTGAAAGCACTCTGTTGCATTAAAGGGAGCGAAAGCAAGCAAGGCTCAGGGAGGGGGGGTGGTGCAGTGGTGCAACACACCAGGCCTCTTGAATATCAAAGTAAAAATAGTAAAGGAAGCCGAAAATTATTACTATATATCTAGTGCAGTGTTTCCCAAAGTGGGCGGTGCTTTGATATCGGAGGGCGGTAATGCAAAAAGGATTCTATTTCCATCAATTAATTGAAAATGTTCATGCAAAATAATTTCTAAAATTAAGTGAAAACCCGACATGTAAACTTCTAGGAAACGGTTTCTTAAAATTATTTGTTTTGATAATTCATTTTTATGTTAAAAATATATTCTCATCTAAGTTTCTTTCGTTGTGTATGAATTCTTTTGCATAAATATGCTATGAAACAATACATCTATTGGATTCTAATATAAATATTCGATTAGTAATTATTTTAATTTAATTATTAAAATGTTACTCATTTGGTTTTTAGTCTAGGAATCTGATTATTATTCAAGAGTGTTGAGTTATAGGTTTATGGACCCAAGGGGGCGGTCACTCGGAAAAGTTTGGGAAACACTGCTCTAGTGGGACGGTGGTGGGCTACATTCTCTTTGAATTTGTATCAAAGAATATTACTAAATCTGTAAACTAACCTAACCACTACTAGTTGTAGGTATAGGCCGTGGAGTAGAATACAATAATAGTATACATGTTCAGTAAAAGTATATAACCTTATAGTAAAAGGAATCGTTCAATTTTCCAAGTTCAAATCAAACAATCAAGGCAGGACGTTTCGGTTTTATTTACAACTTTTTACAGCCATATTCTCCATTCAATCGTTTTATATCATCATGAAAACCCATAATTGCGATTCGACATATATAATATATATATTGATATATATATATATATATATATATATAATATATAGAGGGCAACGTATAAATATATATACCTGATAAACCTATATATTTTATGGCCATAAAAGTTATATTGGTCAAACTGATAAATCATTAAAGACAGGACGTTAAATTTATTACCTATGAAAAATCGATGTTGTTAAGAAATATTATTTAATCGTCTCTAATTAAATTTAATGGATCAAATGTTATAAACATTAGTAACGGTCTCTTCAAACATGATACTTTCGTTACGAGGGCAATAGCCTTTTCTGAGAGGGTTGACAGATAGCGGATAGTTTTTTACTCTTTGTTACTGTACTCCTTTGTTTCCCCAAACATCCCTTTCTAGACATTTGTCCTTTCCTGCACTTTCACCCTTTTAAAGTACCACTCTTGCCTCTCACTCTTCTCAACCCCCCTCACCAGATTGTTTTCTGCTTCTAGTTTTAGTTGGGTTTTTACCTCTGACGAAGACCGCTTGTTACGGTTGAAAGATCTTAGTCTTGTTTTCCTATTTCATATTGTGTGTTTGATCATATATATATATATATATATGTATATATATAATATATATATAATATATATCAATGATCAAACCACAATAAGAAAATGGGAAAACAAGACTAAGATCTTTCTACCGTAACAAGCGGTCTTCATCAGAGTCAAAAACCCAACTGAGTTTTTGACTCTGACGAAGACCGCTTGTTACGGTAGAAAGATCTTAGTCTTGTTTTCCCATTTTCTTATTGTGGTTTGATCATTGATTGTTATTTCACGTGTTTATGTGAAATCTTTATATATATATACCAGTTTAGTCGAAGGTTTTGTCCGGTTAACATTGTTGTTCCTTTAAATAATGTAAATTTCATTTTCTTAGTTCAAAAATTCTTACTTCTGCCTATGAAAAAGGTTTTAAATAAAACCGAAACTTTGGAAACGAGAGTTTAATTTTTTATCCTGGAAAATTGACCGAACCCCGATTAGAGAACACACCTATATATACATATATATATATAAAGTTTCACATAAACACGTGAAATAATGTCAATGATCAAACCACAATATGAAATTGGAAAACAAGATTAAGACTCTTGACCGTCTCAAGCGGTCTTCGTCCGAGTCAAAAACACAATATTTATTATATATAAATTATATAATATATGTATAAATCATTCAATATATCTATATAGTATATATAATGTAGTGTGTGTGTGTGTGTGTGCTGTGTTTGAATAGATCTTAGTGTGTTAATGTCTTTGTGGTATTATGTGTGTGTGTGGTTATGTGTTTATCAGTGATGACAATATTCTAAGAGTAATCACAATTCTATCAATGTATTGGTTGCTCCTGCTGGTCAAAGATCAGTCGGTAAATTACTAGACTCTCACAATAAAATGACGTTCTGTTACAAATTGTATTATTTTCACCTCATATGTAAGGCCCATATAAACCTAAAGACAAAATAGAAAAATATTACATCTTTTTGCTTAAAAAGTAACCTTTTATATATAGTTAATAAAGAAATGTTACTTGTAGCATTTCTTTAAGTCTGAGTTATCAAAAAAACCTTTGGATTGTAAATATAGAATACATATTATGCTTAAGGATAAAATATGTCCTTAAATGCATATTAATAGTAAATGTTACTTGTAGCATCTCTTTAAGCCATGATATAATAAACGTGATTCTGAAATATAGAATAAATTATGCTTGAATAACAATACCTTAAGACATATAACTAAAACAAACCCTACACATAAAATAACATGTTGCAGAGTTAGTATAAATTCTACAATAAAGAAATTACTTTCTTCAAAGTTAGTACAAAGTAGGAAGGTGATAGAAGAAGGTTAAAACTACCTCTTCGTCCTCCAACTAAGTGCTGGTTACCACGGAGACAAAGTTGAGAACACCTGAGTTAATTACTGTTCTTAAATTTCAGTACGAGTCATAGAAGAGTTCAAAACTCCATTGTGCCTACTTATTAGAGATTACATGAACAAAGTTGAGATCACCTTGTTGACTCCGTTCATCAGACACATAGCACGATAATGAGTCTGCTATTACTTAAGATTGGATGAAAAAGTTATCCATATTGGCTGAGTTGTTTGCACAAAAAAATGTATATTCGTCTAGACATTTTAATAACTTTTTCCAGGTTTAAAACAAAATATCAAAAACAACATTTCCGTTTTATTTACAAATGTTTGATGCTAGAAATATGTTTTAGTTTTTAATTTTTTTTTAATTTTTGGTTTACAAATTGTTGTGATATTATTTCAAAATCTAAAACTATTCTATGACTTTTAATGAAACTAAGGAAAATTGATCCAAGTGTCATTTTAATCAATTGATCAATGAAATTCCTTTCCCTTGATTTGATAAGTATATAGAACATAGCAATGTTGATTAAAGATCACTTTAACATTTTTTAAATAAACCTTAAAGATATTGATTTATTAATTTCATATATATGCATGTATGAAAGGTAGTCCTCCCGGGTATCACATTTTCTGATCAAATACATTATAATCTGGATATAATTGAGAAGAATTTATGAACAATTTATTAAATAATATTTATATTGAAATTGGTAGAAAATAGTTTTGTGAGGATCTGGAATTTAATCATAATAATAATTACAAGAAAGTAAAATGTGAAGGGTTATAAAAAAAAAGTTGACGACTATGCAACTATCACAGGTAGAATTAATCGACCAATAACTAACGAAAGATCAACTCTCGATTGGGACGTGACGTAATTTTCTGGTTTGAAAACTGGAATCGTATATGCTGCAGATCGTATCAAGTCTTTGTTAATTTAAATCCGTCTAGACAAATTTAATTTTCAAAAAGTAACAGTTGTGTCAAAGTTATTTTAAGTTATACTGTCAGGTTTTGTAAAGATCTTGAAGACAAAATCATGAATTACAAAAAAGCAATTAATGAATAGCCAGGGTAACGGGGAAGTGAAAGGGAATATCACGAATGAGGGTTATAATGATCACGGAGTTTACTTACTTCATTGACAAAGAGTTTACAAATAAACCGTTCAATGGGCCAGAATCTCAAATCTCTGAATGTTCACGATTTCAATCAACCAGTAAGCCACAACAAAGTGGGTGGGCGTAGTCTGTATGACTTGGATCCGCCTAAAATTGAGAATTAATCAAATATTGGTAGAGATGGTTATAAAGGCGGAGAATGTTTTCAAGCCAATTTCTTTCAAATATTGATTTCCATTCAAGGGCATCTCAGAAAGGGCACTATAAACTGGGACTGAACTGTTCATCCTTCTGAAGCACTATATACTTTTATATACGAAATCTGTCACTGGTTTTTCTCTACTATTCATACACAATAATTTACAAGAAAATTAAGTTTGTCTTAAACTCTTACTTACATTAGGAAAAAGTACTTTTCGATTTTATGTATATTTATAAAAAAGTCATACTGTTCATATAGCATGCAACGGCTTTAAACAAAACTTTACTCAATGTAATTGGTGCGTTACATAGAATATTTATTCATTTCAATACTGCATCAAATGTCATAGTTTTACCTTATCATGAGTTATTAGACTTAATTTAATATAATTTTTCCTAATCGTAATAACTTAGATAATTTGTAAAATAATAAGTTCCTGGAGGTCTGGAGTTTAGTACTTTTTATACAATTTTGTTGAAATTTCGTCATAACATTTATTATGGCTTATTTAATAACAAGTAAATCATTAAAAACACTTATCAAACACCAATACAACGTAACTAGAGGTGAACAACGTAGTAACTTATTATTGAAAATAATAATGAGGATCATGATATACTCGTAAATTAGACAGAAGCTAAAAAGATTACATATGAAAGATGGGTTTTGTTAAAAAATATTATTGAGTCATTTTTGATAAAATTTAATGTAATTATCACTAATACTATAAGTGGTGATGATAATTGCCACTTATGAATTGGCAAAATATTTTTTATTAAATATTTATAAATAAATATTTAATTTATTTATAAATTAAACGATACATTCAAGTTAGACTCGGTCGACTTGAGCAGTATCTTTTGTCTACAATAGTGTACAACCAGCAGCTAATTTTTTCTTATTTCTTCCTGAACTTTTTTGCTTATTCTGATTTGCCTTCCTAGCCTTTTGTTCGCTTTGCTGCGCTTTAAACCTTTTAAAATTTATTTCTTGCCTCCCTCCCTTCTCAATACTACACCATATCTCCGTTAGACTCTAACGAAAACCACTTGGTTTGATTGAAAGATATAAGCCATTTTTCTGCATTTTTTACTGTTGTTTGGCCTTTGATTATTTCTTCAAGTGTTTATAATGAAATCTTATTATATACAATAATATTGTCACTTGAATGTCAAACATATATTTGATTTTGCACAGTTGTTAGTTCTTGCCAATTATCGAAAATGATGCAAATAAGTTATAAACGTACTCAACCTTTCGTTTAACACTTACTGTCCTTCTTCAGGATCTTCTTCAATCATCAGAACCGTTGATGTAACGTAACAAAAACTGTTATGAATATTCAAAAACAAATATTCTATACAAAGATGTTTATTGGTTTTTATGAGTAAAAATAACACAGTAGTGATCACAAATAATATGTATGATAACAAATTAACATATGTGTTATGCTGAATCATACTAGTTCAGTGTTTCCCAAAGTGGGCGGTAACCGCCCCCCTGGGGACGGTGCTTTGATATCGGGGGGCGGTAATGCAAAAAGAAGCGAGGATTCTATTTCTATAAATTGAAAATGTTCATGCAATATAATTTCTAAATTTAAGTGAAAACACGACATGTAAACTTCTAGGAAACGGTTTCTTTAAGTTATTTGTTTTGATAATTCATTTTTATGTTAAAAGTATATTCTCACCTAAGTTTCTTTTATTGCGTATTAATTCTTTTGCATAAATATGCTATGAAACAATACATCTATTGGATTCTAAATAAATATTCGATTAGTAATTATTTTAATTTAATTATTAAAATGTTACTCATTTGGTTATTTAGTCTAGGAATCTGATTATTATTCAAGAGTGTTGAGTTATAGGTTTATGGACCCAAGGGGGCGGTCACTCGAAAAAGTTTGGGAAACACTGTACTAGTTTATGCATTTTTTCAATGAATACTAATACATGAGATATGTTTGAGGCATAGTCAGTATATAAATATACTGTATGCCGTGTTTGTACTGCAATCTTGTATGGAATTTATACAGTATTTGTAATGCAGGTAAATAATTTTGAAAGTAACTTTAAAAGTGGATCGCAAAGCGTGAAAGTGTTGGCACTTACTGTAGATCGATGCCATTGTTGATCGACCAACAAACAAACAAAATCTTGATTCCTACCACGGTTCTTTCATGCTTTCATGTATAAGTTAGTGTGAATTCATTGACATACTATTAAAAAATAATTAATGTCTTATAACGAAAATAAAATAATGTCTTAGTTGCCAATCTTTGATTCGTATATCACGTATATCGATGGCAGTTCTCACCTACTATATATAATCAGCAAAAAAAATTACTATTTTGCAAAAATGTTTATATGCTAACTCAATGCCACCACAGCGTTAATATAAATCAGTCTTTATTTCATGGTATACGATTTTATACATCTCTTCTCTAATACCTAATTAAATTTTAAGAAATGGAGTTATGAAAGTTAAATAAAACTCCTTATTTTAAGTAAATGTTAATTAGGATTTGGAATGAAATATCCTAATCGTATCCTATAAAATATAAATTGGTTTGTATTAACGCTGTGATGTTATTGAACGAAAGCATATAAACTTACCTTTTTTTTGCAAAAATAGTAATTTTTTTTGCGCAATATATTTAGTGAATGAGTAGTGTCATTGGCATACATGTTTCAAAAATAAAAAAAAATGTGCTCCAAAGAGATTGGATTATTCGTTTATAGTAGGGCAATGAATCTACTGACTAACATACATATGAAAGCATCAAAGATCCGTGGTAAGAATCAAAATATGTTATATGAAAAAATATTTTGAAAATATAACATGTTAAAATATAAAATTAAGCTATTAGTGATTCATTTGTCTGTCGGTTTACCGCTGGTCTGTATTGGCAAACGAAATAATGAAATTAATTCATTATTTGGTAAGAATCAAAACATGTTATATGAACAAATATTTTGAAAATATAACATGTTAAAATATAAAATTATGCTATTAGTTATTCATTTGTCCGTTGGTTTACCGCTGGTCTTTATTGACTAACAAAATAATTAAAAGATTGGTTAATGAATATATATTATTCAACGATTTATAATTTCAGACACTATTTCAGTTGAATGTTGAAAAGTTTTTTCTTTTAAACAATTAAATTCTCACTCCAAGTTACAGCCTTTTTTTTTTTTAATATAACTGAATTTTGTTTCACTTTAAAGTAACTGTGATACCATTTAAACCAATTGCAAACAACTAAAGAGAAAACTTTATAAAAAAAAAAACCTGTTATGAGAAATTCCCATAATTGTTAAACGCTGAGTTATATTAATATTAACGAGCATGGTTGGCTTGAAAGAAAATCGACTAGTGGTAAAACTATCAAACTAAAGGAAGCATTTATTTTATTGGTTGACTTGCAATAATTAATGTGTCGCCTTTTTCTCATCCAAGCAAAATCAATTGCTGTTTCATTAATATTGAAATGACATCTTAAAAAAGTAATTATATTTTAACACTATTTTTATTTATTGAGGTTTGATCAAGCGAGAAATAATTCTCAAACAATTTATTACAAAAAAAACTATACTAAAGTATAGTAGAAATTAAGAAAATAGAATTAAACCATTTAATAGTCGTTCAGCAAACACAAAAATAACCAGATAATAATGTATGTCCTTATAAATAATGTATTTATGTATTTTTTCTTGTTATGGTAAATTGATATGTATTAACGCTGTGATGTTCGTAATTAATTAATTCGTTATGGTAATTAATTCGTTTGATATATCTGTGACAATGTCTAGAAATATAAAAGAACGTTGGCCTAAGGTTTTTTTTTTGAGAATTGTTTCACGCCGTATCGTACACTGAGAAAGAAAAACAATGTAGGATATATATGTAGTCAAGAAAAGAAAACTTTGATATATGTATTTTTATAAAATTATTTGTTCAAACTAATTTGTAAATATTTATGTAAATTTGAATACTAATTATGCTTTGAGTAGTTAAGCTTTAACTGTTTTCATACATACAGGCGAAAGGAGAAACTTTGAATGCACAGGTTGGGAGGATCTGGTTTATTTATGGTTACTGCATAACTCAGTGAAGTAGAGCTGTAAAAGAATGGGATGGATGCATTGGTGGTCGTTTTCCCTAGACAACCCTAGTCTGCAGGGCCTAATAAAGTTTTTTTTTTTTCATTCATAAGAGAACTGGATTCTTACAGTATTTGTTGTTCCACTTAAATAATCCCAAGCTGATTTTTTATTCTTCTTGGTTGCTTTCAAGTCACTTTGTCTTACAAGGCGCGTTACGGTCACGGCCCTAGAACTAGAAGTGATAAGACTTTTCGCTCAAGTCACGGCTTCCCCCCAAGCGTTGCCAGTGATCAGCTGCAGGTCTCAGTGAAAGGTCGAGGCGCTGGAGGGGGCAGTGCCCCACGGCCAGTACCATGTGCAGCTGCGCCTGCGGACTCCTCGCTAGGTTCCCCTTCTTCTATCTTGGCCATGAACAGGTAACTTCTCTCCAACATGCAAGTCATAGTTTCTCTCATAGAAAACTATATAGCTTTTAATTATTATCAATATTTATGTAATTAACGTTGAAAGAAAACTATCAAAAAGCTTTATATATATATATATAATAAAAGTTTATGAGAACTCAGTCAGTTCTTCAGGTTCAAATTGAACTCTTATTGCCAACGTTTGGGTTTTTTACTTTATTTAATTTGAACCTGAAGAACTGACCGTGTACTGATAAACTTTTATTTTGTTTCACTTAACGGTCGATACTTTTTTCAACATTTATATATATATATATATACACTTTTTCCTTGGAAATACGATACAAAACGGACAAATATAGTTCAATATAGACAAAGAAACATAGAGAAATCAAAAGAACACACTTACAATCTCTAATTTCAAAAGGTTCAAACCGAAAATTAGAGACTATAAGTGTGTTCTTTTGATTTCTCTATGTTTCTTTGTCTATATTGAACTATATATATATATAAACTATATTAACACAAAGAATACTCAGAAATGAAACAGAAACTCACTATTATATTTTGATGTCCTCGTCATCAGGAAGATAGAAGCTCTGCAGGCAGACAACGACTCTGCTTCCACTGAGTCGTCGTCTGGCTGCGGAGCGACTCGTTTCTATCTTCCTGATGACGAGGACATCGAAAAATAGTAGTGAGTTCTGTTTCATTTCTGAGTGTTCTTTGTGTTAATAGAGTTTATTTAGTTCGTGGAATCGATAATATAATATATACATATATTATGATTTCAAAATAAACACCTGAAAAAATGAACGATCTAAACTGCCATAATAAATAAAAAAAATAACTGAGATCTTTCAACCAAAATAAGCGGTCTTCGTCAGAGTCCACTGAAACTGAATAGTAATTATAATGATACTTTTTGACTTTGAAGAAGACTTCTTGTTTTGATTGAAAGATCTTAGTAATTTTTTTTATTTCTTAGTGTGGTTTAAACGTTGAAATCTTGTTTTATACCTATATATATATATAATATATATATATATATATATCAATATAAACAAAAACTCATCAAATAAGAAATGGGAAAACAAGACCAAGATCCTTGGTCCTCAACCGTAACAAGCGTTCTTCGTCAGAGTCAAAAACCCCACTGAAATGGGAAACCAATTGGTTTGGGAAACCCATTTGGGAAACCAAATGGGAACCCAACTGAAACGTGTTTATGTGAAATCTTTTTTTATATATATATACATGTTACATGGTATCCAATCGTCACTTCGCATGTGAGCTTGGCGTCCCTATCTTTACTCTATTAAAACAACAACAGGTCTCATTAATTTAACTAGGTACTTCATAATGTAAGCTTCACAAATATTTTCACACGAGCACTCCTCAGCTGTTTACTATAGTCTCAAACTCATCTAACTGAAACTAAATTCACAAAATTGACTATTTTCCAATATTAATTTTTTTGAAAAACATCTAGTAAATCAAGAGAAAGCGTCCGCCTTTACCCTCTTATGTGTAATTGTTCCTTTTTTAAATATCCAATCATTGGTCTCCTAAAATATATTTGTAACAATTAAAAATTAAGGAGAAAACAGTCCATAATTACAATTTAAGAACTAGCTAAAAATAATGAAAACAGGAAAACACAAACATTGTCAAAGTTCTATATTTCAACATTCATCGTCATCAGGGGACGAAATTCATACCCTACGTAAGAGGAAAATTGAAGTAAAATGTTAAGTGTTTTTTTTTTCGATATTTGTATATAGTATATACTAGCAGAATACCGACATTGCCTGGGTAAATTAAATTTCCGTAACTTGTTTCTCTCTCTCTCTCTCTCTCTCTCTCTCTCTCTCTCTCTCATCTCTCTCTCTCTCTCTCTCTCTCACTCTTTATATATGTATATAAACAATCTCATATATATATATATATATATATATATATATATATATATATATAATCCAACTATTCAAAATATAGTTGTATCATATCATCTATCATTTCATATGCATTCAGTTTAATAGCAGTACTTGTAGAACATGTTTAATTTGTATCTTTGTAGTTGTAATAATATAACAATTTAATTAGAAATGATAAAAAAATTATATAATATATCCCGCTAAATTTCATTGATTTGGGCTATTTTAATTTTTTTAGGTCTTTTTTACCCTCGTTATGCCATCTTTTGTACCCTACCTCCACGAAAGAAGTTTAATACCTGAAAACACCCCTTCTTATTTTACACGTGGTATAAATTAGATCAAATTTTGGATTTATTTGAATTTGCATGTTAGTCTTCTGTTACTCTTTGGATCTCCTTAGAGATAACAAAGAGAGCAAGATATTTTTATCATCTCTTACCTATTATTTAATATTTATGGTTGTTATATTCCAACCTTCACCATAACTGGATATATGTTCATTTTTTCTTTCCTCCTCGAAACAATCTGATTAATCTTTTAATCATGCTTCCCTAGTATGCAATATGAATGACTTCAATTCTATCAAAATTAAAAGTATTTGTATTTTCAGTATAACAGAGAGATCTTTCTACCTACCCTTCTTTCTGACCCCTTCTAAGTATCAAAATTCCATGAAATTCTAGATTTCTTTCTTATCTCTTATGTAATAGATATAGCTAATTCATCAAAATCATGTATATTTCAATTTTTATGGGAGTATATATTGTTATATAATTATATAATATTATATATAATATAGTTTTTTTGACGGTTGAGGTCTTATGATTGAAACTACTTTCTCCCCGATGTTTCGACATATATTTATGTCATCTTCAAGGCGACAATATGTTGTAGATGACATAAATACATGTTGAAACGTTGGCGAGAGAAACAGTTTTAATCATAAAACCTTAACCCTCAAAAAAATTATATCAGATGAATATTGGGTCAAGAAAATAAATCATGATAATATTATATATATGTATATAATATATAATTATATTAAAAAATCACCTATTTTACCTAAAAAGATAATAAATATACAACAAAAATGTGAAATAAATATCAATAACTAAAACACAGTAGAAATTCAGAAATAGGACTAAGTTTTTTTCTAGTTGTACAATGAATGAAAGATGTCCAATTTCTTCATTTTCACTGTAGTTTAGCCATTGTTTCTACAATATATATATATATATATATAAAGATTTGACATAAACACGTGAAACAACAATCAATGATCAAGCAACAATATGAAATGGGAAAACAAGACTAAGATCTTTCAACCGTAACAAGCGGTCTTCGTCAGAGTCAAAAACCCAACCGTTGTGTTTTTGACTCTGATGAAGACTACTTGTTACGGTTGAAAGATCTTAGTCTTGTTTTCCTATTTCATATTGTGGTTTGAGCATTGATATATATATATACGAGTTCAAAATTCAAGAAGAGTAAGGAAACACACTTACAGACTCAAATTTTTGGGTAATCCGTCTTCAGGAGAAAAGGGCAAGGGAGACCAAGCACGTTGTAGACGCAACGGCAAGTAACCAACCCGGCAACCGCCAGTCCTTTTTCCTGAAGACGGATTACCCGAAAATTTGAGTCCGTAAGTGTGTTTTCTTACTCTGTGTGATACTCTTCTTGAATTTTGAACTCGTATTGTATACTTTTTGTTTAAAAAAGTGGCGTAGTTGCATAGTCAAATTTTATACTTGTGTTAGTTTTCTCACTAACCTATAGTCAAAATTTCTATTGTAATTTCTTAATTGCAACTAATTGCACTTTTATGTATGTTTGATTTTTAAATGATTGTATTATATCTTATATTTCCTCTGTTTTTGTAGGCCTATGAAAAAGGTTTTAAATAAAGACCAAAACGTTGGCAATGAGAGTTTAATTTGAACCTGAAGAACTGACGAGTCCCGATTAACTTTAGTCTTATATATATATATATATATATCGATATCAGTAATATATATCGACTGTTTCATAAAATAGGAATGTGTTACGTATGTTATTCGGTCAATCTTGTAGGTTCAAAAATCAGATTCCCGTTACCGATGATTTGGTTTTATTTAAAACCTATTTCAAAGGCTTTTGGGCCCATATGTGTATGGATAAGATGCCTATCAAAAAGGTATTAAATAAAACCGATATGGTACAACCGCAAACCCATTGGATCAGAAAGAATGTACGTAGATAGATGTAAAAGCTATAATTAAGAAGTCATCATGAGAGAAGGATGAGATTAAATATATAAATATTGAATAAAATGAGTAGTAGAAAATAGAAAATTAAACTATTGGGAATTGGGGGAACGAATAAATGAATACACAAACTTAAAAACTTACTAATAAATTAAAAATGCAAATAATGAATAATTAAAAAAAAGACTCCAATAATACAATCATGTAGAAAACATAAAAATCTATAACATTTAAATAAACGGTAAGAAATAAAAGTTTGAGATTTACGCTAAAATATAACATATATATAATATGAAAAACAGAGAAAATAAAAAAAAAAGATAAATGTAATAAAAAAACAAACAAACCTAAGGTATATTGCTGAAATATGTTCTGTTTCAGTAAATAAATAAAAACCATTTAGTTATACAAAAAATAGAATTAAGATAATAAAAATTTAATTATCTTTAATGTCCAGGCCAGATGCATTACGAGCCCTGAAAAGTCAAATTTGTGTCTCCTCGGAGGTTCACAAAGTGACACTGTTATCTTTAGGAGAGATTTGTAGTAGAATCTGTAGCCTGAAAAGATAATTGAAGGATATTTCATGGCAGTTAGCATGGATTACGACAGGTAAATTGAAGCGGTTGTGTACAAAATTGAGTTCATTATGATATGATATTTTACTTTTCCGTATGCAGAGACATGCTTTGGTATTAAAAATGTAAAGTAATGAATCAAAAACTCAACTAAAGCCTAATGACCGTACAAAAACATTTCAGAATTTCACTGAGTATCATTAACTTCGTGGACAATGTTTTTAGAAAAACACTCCGGAAAAATATTCTGATAGAAGAAATAATTTATATTAATCAATGAAAACATGTATTCATAAATGTATATCTGTAGGCTTCAGCTACTCAAAGGGACTACTTCTGCCTGACGACGACGAATGTTAAAATATCGTAGTGAGTCTTTAGTGTATGTTTTTATCTGCTTTTTTCTTTCCTTTGTGAACTAAATATATATAACCCTATACAATAAAGTGGAAGAAAAACACTGGGTAAACATTAACAAATATTTAGTTTGTTATTTTGATATCCCCCCCCCCCCTTCATGGATGTGATGTCCATTTCCATCAAGAAATGGACTTCTCATCCTGATGGCGGCCTGTGTCGTATGCAGCTACTTCTTTTCAATCAGCTGAGCCAGCTATGAATAAATTCTTAAGCTAGGTTCCCTAATCTTCAATAAAAATAAATAATAATATAAAAATGTCTTTCCTGAGCAAATAGTTTGGTTGCAAAGTTTGTGGAGGAATGCTGGTGGAGTCTGGAGACGATGCTGTGTATAATGATGGTACTTGACTTGGGGTTAAAACTGCTCCCAGCACGCAGGCACGTCTCCTGGTCATTAGCTCCAAGTACGACCGACAAGCTGACCTGTTGTCCACCCTCTCTAGGTTTTCTCGTCTTATACAAGTTTTGATATCTCTGTCACAGAATTTTTGCTTAATTCATAAGAAAATACTGAAATAACTAATCAATGAATAAACCATACCTATAAATCCAGCGGTACGTACTACTTCGGCCAGTGACCGACATATCTTTGGCACCCTTGCAATTATATTGTTGCGGAGGCTGTCAATAGAGCCTTAATAATTAGTTAGTAAGCTATTTATTTAAGTTAGCTTGAAATTTATATGTTTTTCAACTCATCAGTGTAACAAAAAACACCCAGCAAAAACTGATTAATTTATTTATTTCTATGACAGCTGTATATAACAAGTAAACAACGTTCTGGATTCTGGGATGAATGTATAATACAAAGTCTCTACACAAAAGAAGTTTTCTATTCAAACTATGCGTTTTAAACACTTTGTGTTTATGTGTTTTGTGTTTTTGTGTTTCCGTTCAAAATTTAGCTTAACTCAAGCGTATTTTGAGTAGGGATCTTTAACGAGTATCTGACATCGTATAGGCTTGGCACCGATGGGATGAGTGCCCAGATGTATTCACCTCCCGCATGAATAAATGAACTTTTCTTTAAAAACGATTTCAACAGGATATCATTTCTGTCTTTCTAGTCGAAGTATTTTCCTTAATATTTCATTGAAGTTCTAATGACTTTCATCACAAAATTTAAGTGAAATAGTTTTCTTTCATAATAGCTTTCCCAAAAGCAATAGAAATATAACATAAACGCATAACTCTTGAAATAAATTTATCAATAAAGTTGCCTTCTTTATCATGAAGCAGAAATTATCTAGATGACCAGAAATATCATTAAATTTGTTATTAATATTTCTTTTGTTTTAACACTTTTGCATGTGTTAAATTATTTTTCAATTGATTTCGATAAAGCTAATACTTTTTTTGACAATAATAATAATAAATAAAAAAATATTAAAAAAGAAGCTTGATTTTATTTTATGAATCATTTTTAAAAATACTCACTGGGTTATGGAGGTAAAATAATTTATAAAACCAGGTCAAAATACGAAAAGTTTGGAATGCCTGGTCTCAATGCCATTTACAGGCTATTGTTAGAATATTTTCAAAACAATAGCATTTCATTAACAATATTAAATAACCAGCCTTATCTTAAATCTTGTTTTTGAGAAAGTATTCTGTAAATGAGTCCAATAGGGGGTTTATTATTTACTTTTAGTGTCCTTTGTTGCTACTATTATGTTTGTATCGAGCTAAGTTTACTAATGGCTAAATTGAGAAGATAATATAAAAGAATAAACCTAGTTTAAGAATTTACATCTTTAGACCAAAAAAAAAGATGTTTTAGCCATTTTATAAATTGTAATTAAAACTGCTTTTATTAAGATCACGTATCTAAACTACATTATAATTCTATTACTGTAAATAATGTTTAATGACCTTGATAAAATGTCTTTTGAGGTCCATTTACACGTTTTGAGGTTCTCTCTGAATTTATTTTAAATATGTTTATTTTTCTGTAAGTAAACAGTATATATGTTTACTGTAAGTAAAGAATAGTAATCATATAAAGCAAAAATAGTTTAGATATTTTCACTGGTTTACAAGTTTTGTTTGAAATATCTTAATCCATTATTTTTCGATGATGTTCGCTTTTGTGTTGGTTGGTAGGTA